>CM022299.1:106139778-106515641 GCA_011799875.1 Thinopyrum elongatum
TACTTTTCATCATACAAGTTTCCGATCTACTATTTTGCAATCTTTTACTTTTCGATCTATTAAACAAAAATACCAAAAATATTTACTTTATCGTTTATCTATCTCTATCAGATCTCACTTTTGTGAATAACCGTGAAGGGATTGACAACCCCTTTATCGCGTTGGGTGCAAGTTGTTTGATTGTTTGTGCAGGTATTCGGTGATTTATGCGTTGTCTCCTACTGGATTGATACCTTGGTTCTCAAACTAAGGGAAACACTTATCTCTACTTTGCTACTTCACCCTTTCCTCTTCAAGGGAAAAACCAACGCAAGCTCAAGAAGTAGCAGGAAGAATTTCTGCCACCGTTGCCGGGGAGATCTACACCAAGTCAAGACATACCAAGTACCCATCATAAACTCTCATCTCTTGCATTACATTATTCGCCATTCGCCTCTCGTTTTCCTCTCCCCCACTTCTAAAACGATTTTTGAAAAGATTTGCCTTTTTCTTCGCCCCTCTCTTTGCCTTTTCTTCGCCCTCTTTCGTTCGTCTTCTTCGTTCGGTTTCGGTTTGCTCATTTGCTTTTTGTGTGCTCGTGTGTTGGATTGCTTGCTTTGTCACGATGGCTCAAGAGAATACTTAATTGTGTGACTTTTCCAACACCAATAACAATGATTTTATTAGTACTCCGATTGCTCCTGCCACTAGTGCGGAATCTTGTGAAATTAATGCCGCTTTGCTGAATCTTGTTATGAAAGATCAATTTTCTGGCCTTCCTAGTGAAGATGCCACATCCCATCTCAATTTTTTTGTTGATTTGTGTGATATGCAAAAGAAAAAGATGTGGATAATGATATTGTTAAATTGAAGCTATTTCCGTTCTCACTTCGAGATCATGCTAAAATTTGGTTTTCATCTTTGCCTAAAAATAGTATTGATTCATGGAATAAGTGTAAAGATGCTTTTATTTCCAAGTATTTTCCTCCCGCTAAGATCATCTCCCTTAGGAACGAGATTATGAATTTTAAGCAACTTGATCATGAACATGTTGCATAATCTTGGGAGAGGATGAAATTGATGATACGAAATTGCCCTACTCATGGTTTGAATTTGTGGATGATTATACAAAATTTTTATGCCAGATTGAATTTTGCTTATAGAAATCTTTTAGATTCGGCCGCGGGAGGCACTTTTATGGAAATTACTCTAGGAGAAGCTACTAAACTTCTAGATAATATTATGGTTAATTATTCTCAATGGCATACTGAAAGATCTTCCACTAATAAAAAAGTGCATGCGATTGAAGAGATTAATGTTTTGAGTGGAAAGATGGATGAACTTATGAAATTATTTGCTAGCAAGAGTGCTTCTTTGGATCCTAATGATATGCCTTTGTCCACTTTGATTGAAAATAATAATGAATCTATGGATGTGAATTTTGTTGGTAGGAACAATTTTGGTAATAACGCGTATAGAGGCAATTTTAATCCTAGGCCGTTTCCTAGTAATTCCTCTAATAATTATGGTAATTCCTACAACAATTCTTATGGAAATTATAATAATATTCCCTCTAATTTTGAAAATAGTGTTAAGAATTTATGAAATCGCAAAAGAATTTCAATGCTTTGATTGAAGAAAAATTGCTTAAGATTGATGATTTGGCTAGGAACGTGGATATAATTTCTCTTGATGTTGATTCTTTGAAACTTAGATCTATTCCACACAAGCATGATATCAATGAGTCTCTCAAAGCTATGAGAATTTCCATTGATGAGTGCAAAGAAAGAACCGCTAAGATGCGTGCTAAAAAAGATTGGTTTGTAAAAACATGTTCTTCTAGTTTTCGTGAAAATAATGATGAAGATCTTAAAGTGATTGATGTGACTCCTATTAAATCTTTGTTTTCCAATATAAATATTGATAAATATGGTATTGGAGATGAGTCAACTTTAGTTAAAAGGCGTCCCAATGATTCGGAGTTTTTAGATCTTGATGTAAAAATTGATAAAAGTGGGATTGGAGAGGTCAAAACTTTAAGTAGCAATGAACCCACTCTTTTGGATTTCAAGGAATTTAATGATGATAATTGTTCTTTAATAGATTGTATTTCCTTGTTGCAATCCATGTTGAATTCTCCTCATGCTTATAATCAAAACAAAGCTTTTACTAAACATATCGTTGATGCTATGATGCAATCTTTTGAAGAAAAGCTTGAATTGGAAGTTTGTATCCCTAGAAAACTTTATGATGAGTGGGAACCTACTATTAATATTAAGATTAAAGATTATGAGTGTTATGCTTTGTGTGATTTGGGTGCTAGTGTTTCCACGATTCCAAAAACTTTATGTGATGTGTTAGGTTTCCGTGAATTTGATGATTGTTCTTTAAATTTGCATCTCACGGATTCCACTATTAAGAAACCTATGGGAAGGATTAATGATGCTCTTATTGTTGTAAATAGAAATTATGTGCCCTTAGATTTCATTGTTCTCGATATAGATTGCAATCCTACATGTCCTATTATTCTTGGTAGACCTTTCCTTAGAACGAGTGGTGCAATTATTGATATGAAAGAAGGAAACATTAGATTTCAATTTCCGTTAAGGAAGGGCATGGAACACTTTCCAAGAAATAAAATTAAATTGCCATATGAATCTATTATGTGAACAACTTATGGATTGCATACCAAAGATGACAATACCTAGATCTATTCGTGTTTTTATGCCTAGCTAAGGGCGTTAAACAATAGCGCTTGTTGGGAGGCAACCCAATTTTATTTTTGTTTTTGCTTTTTTGGTTCTGTTTTGCTATAAATAATTCATCTAGCCTCAAGTTAGATGTGGTTTTATGTTTTAATTAGTGTTTGTGCCAAGTAAGACCTTTGGGATGGCTTACGGTGATAGTTGATTTGATCTTGCTAAAAAAGAGAAACTTTGATGTCCAGTCCAATAATTTTCATAATTTACTGGAGCGTTGAAAAACCCTGAATTTTTTATGCGAGATTGACATACAAATTTCCTATGTTGTCTTAATTGTTCAGAATTTTTGGAGTTACATAATTATTAAAACAATTCGGATCTTTGAAGACTGTTCTGTTTTCTTTGTGTTGTTTGCTTATTTTGATGAATCTATGGGTAGTATCGGGGAGTATGAACCATGGAAAAGTTGGAATACAATAGATATTACACCAATATAAATAAAGAATGAGTTCACAACAGTACGAAAGTGGTGATTTATTTTCTTATAATAACGGAGCTCATGAGATTTTCTGTTGAGTTTTGTGTTGTGAAGTTTTCAAATTTTTGGGTAAGGATTTGATGGACTATGGAATAAGGAGTGGTAAGAGCCTAAGATTGGGGATGCCCAAGGCACCCCAAGGTAATATTCAAGGACAACCAAGAGCCTAAGCTTGGGGATGCCCCGGAAGGCATCCCCTCTTTCGTCTTCGTCTATCGGTAACTTTACTTGAGGCTATATTTTTATTCACCACATGATATGTGTTTTGCTTGGAGCGTCTTGTATAATTTGAGTCTTTGCTTTTTAGTTTGCCACAATCATCCTTTCTGTACATACCTTTTGAGAGGGACACGCATGAATTGTGATTTATTAGAATACTCTTTGTGCTTCACTTATATCTTTTGAGCTAGGCAATTTTGCTCAAGTGCTTCACTTATATCTTTTTAGAGCACGGCGGTGGCTTTATTTTATAGAAATTATTGAACTCTCATGCTTCACTTATATTATGTTGAGAGTATTTAAACAGCATGGTAATTTGCTTTGGTAATAAATTTAGTCCTAATATGATAGGCATCCAAGAGGGATATAATAAAAACTTTCATATAAAATGCATTAAATACTATGAGAAGTTTGATTCCTTATGATTGTTTTGAGATATAAAGATGGTGATATTAGAGTCCTGCTAGTGAGTAATTGTGGATTTGAGAAATACTTGTGTTAAGGTTTGTGATTCCCGTAGCATGCATGTATGGTGAACCGTTATGTGATGAAGTCGGAGCATGATTTATTTATTGATTGTCTTCCTTATGAGTGGCGGTCAGGGACGAGCGATGGTCATTTCCTACCAATCTATCCCCCTAGGAGCATGTGCATAGTACTTTGCTTCGATAACTAATAGATTTTTGCAATAAGTCTGTGAGTTCTTTATGACTAATGTTGAGTCCATGGATTATATGCACTCTCGCCCTTCCACCATTGCAGCCTCTCTTGTACCGCGCAACTTTTGCCGGTACCATACACCCACCATATACCTTCCTCAAAACAGCCACCATACCTACCTATTATGGCATTTCCATAGCCATTCCGAGATATATTGCCATGCAACTTTCCACAGTTTCGTTTTATTATGACACTCTTCATCATTGTCATATTGCTTTGCATGATCATGTAGTTGACACCGTATTTGTGGCAAAGCCACCGTTCATAATTCTTTCATACATGTCACTCTTGATTCATTGCACATCCCGGTACACCGCCAGAGGCATTCATATAGAGTCATATTTTGTTCTAAGAATCGAGTTGTAATTCTTGAGTTGTAAGTAAATAAAATTGTGATGATCTTCATTATTAGAGCATTGTCCCATGTGAGGAAAGGATGATGGAGACTATGATTCCCCCACAAGTCGGGATGAGACTCCGAACGAAAAAAAAGAAGGCAAAAAAAATGAGAGAAGGCCCAAATAAAAAAATGAGAGAAAAGAGAGAAGGGGCAATGTTACTATCCTTTTACCACACTTGTGCTTCAAAGTAGCACCGTGATCTTCATGATAGAGAGTCTCCTATGTTGTCACTTTCATTTACTAGTGGGAATTTTTCATTATAGAACTTGGCTTGTATATTCCAATGATGGGCTTCCCAAATTGCCCTAGGTCTTCGTGAGCAAGCGAGTTGGATGCACACCCACTTAGTTTCTTTTTGATCTTTCATAAACTTATAGCTCTAGTGCATCCGTTGCATGGCAATCCCTACTCACTCACATTGATATCTATTGATGGGCATCTCCATAGCCCGTTGATACGCCTAGTTGATGAGAAACTATCTCCCTCTTTTTGTCTTCTCCACAACCACCATATTCTATTCCACCTATAGTGCTATGCCCATGGCTCACGCTCATGTATTGCGTGAAAGTTGAAAAAGTTTGTGAACATCAAAAGTATGAAACAATTGCTTGGCTTGTCATCGGGGTTGTGCATGATTTGAATATTTTGTGTGATGAAGATGGAGCATAGCCAGACTATATGATTTTGTAGGGATAAGCTTTCTTTCGCCATGTTATTTTGAGAAGACATAATTGCCTTGTTAGTAGGCTTGAAGTATTATTGTTTTTATGTCAATATTAAACTTTTGTTTTGAATCTTAAGGATCTGAACATTCATACCACAATAAAGAAAATTACATGGATAAATATGTTAGGTAGCATTCCACATCAAAAATTCTGTATTTATCATTTACCTACTCGAGGACGAGCAGGAATTAAGCTTGGGGATGCTTGATACGTCTCCAACGTATCTATAATTTTTGATTGTTCCATGCTATTATATTATCTGTTTTGGATGTTTTATATGCATTAATATGCTATTTTATATTATTTTTGGGACTAACCTATTAACCTAGAGCCCAGTGCCAGTTTTTGTTTTTTCCTTGTTTTTGAGTTTCGCAGAAAAGGAATACCAAACGGAGTCCAAACGGAATAAAACTTTTGCGATGATTTTTATTGGACCAGAAGGAAACCAGGAGACTTGGAGATGAAGTCGGAGGAGCCACGAGGTGGCCACAAGGACGGAGGGCGCGCCTAGGGGGGTAGGGCACGCCCCCCACCCTTGTGGGCCCCTCGTGCACCTCCTGACCTAATTTTTTCACCTATATATACCCATATATCCCCAAACCAATAGTGGCATCCACGAAAAGACTTTTCCACCGCCGCAACCTTCTGTACCCGTGAGATCCCATCTAGGGACCTTTTTCGGCACCCTGCCAGAGGGGGATTCGATCACGGAGGGCTTCTACATCAACACCATTGCCCTTCCGATGAAGCGTGAGTAGTTTACCACAGACCTACGGGTCCATAGCTAGTAGCTAGATGGCTTCTTCTCTCTCTTTGATTCTCAATACCATGTTCTCCTCGATGTTCTTGGAGATCTATTCGATGTAATACTTTTTTTGCGGTGTGTTTGCCGAGATCCGATGAATTGTGGATTTATGATCAGCTTATCTATGAATATTATTTGATTCTTCTCTGAATTCTTATATGCATGATTTGATATCTTTGTAATTCTCTTCGAATTATCGGTCTGGTTTGGCCAACTAGATTGGTTTTTCTTGCAATGGGAGAAGTGCTTAGCTTTGGGTTCAATCTTGCGGTGTCCTTTCCCAGTGACAGTAGGGGCAGCAAGGCACGTATTGTATTGTTGCCATCGAGGATAAAAAGATGGGGTTTTCATCATATTGCTTGAGTTAATTCCTCTACATCATGTCATCTTACTTAATGCGTTACTCCATTCTTTATGAACTTAATACTCTAGATGCATGCTGGATAGCGGTCGATGTGTGGAGTAATAGTAGTAGATGCAGAATCGTTTTGGTCTACTTGACACGGACGTGATGCCTATATTCATGATCATTGCCTTAGATATCGTCATAACTTTGCGCTTTTCTATCAATTGCTCGGTAGTAATTTGTTCACCCACCGTTTCATTCACTATCTTGAGAGAAGCCTCTAGTGAAACCTATGGCCCCGGGTCTATTTTCCATCATATAATCTTCTACTTTTCATTATACAAGTTTCTGATCTACTATTTTGCAATCTTTTACTTTCCGATCTATTAAACAAAAATACCAAAAATATTTACTTTATCGTTTATCTATCTCTATCAGATCTCACTTTTGCGAATAACCGTGAAGGGATTGACAACCCCTTTATCATGTTGGGTGCAAGTTGTTTGATTGTTTGTGCAGGTATTCGGTGATTTGTGCATTGTCTCCTACTGGATTGATACCTTTGTTCTCAAACTGAGGGAAATACTTATCTCTACTTTGCTGCATCACCCTTTCCTCTTCAAGGGAAAAACCAACACAAGCTCAAGAAGTAGCAGGCTGCCAGTTGCAGGACCCGTGAGACTCACTCCTCTTATGATGGTGAGCCCTTGCCATGGAAACCCGAGGATAAGATTGCCACTACTTCATCACCACCACCTCCTTCTTCATCACCAAAGGAAAATTGAATATCGGCTATGGGCACTCCCCTTGGCTTGTGCCAAGCTTGGGGTAGGTGCCCCGGTATCGTATCACCTCAACTATCTTTTGCCTTTACTTATCTTAGTTCGATCCATAGTTATCTTTTACTTTAGATGAATCAAAGTTTAGTTCGACACTTTCTTTTCGAGTGTTTGCTTAGTGATCTATTTTTGTAATCATGTGCAAGATATATATAATAAAGTTTAGTTTGAGTTTTGTTTTCTTTACTTTCATGTTCAATAAAAAGAAAGGAAAAAATGAAAAAGATCATATGCTAATTTTATGGTAAGTAATGACATCACATAAGGAAGAGTATAAGTAGAAAATTTTATTGGAGATTGAAAAACATAGCATTGGTCAATGATGCAATTCATGAAAGAATTAATAAGGGAAGAGAAGATTCACATGCGAATACACTATCCTGGACATCTTTTGTGATTGTGAGCCCCCATCAAAATATTATATGCCAAAATTGTTGACGTTGGACAAGGAAGACAACATAATGATTTATGTTTGTTCATATTCACATGGAAGTTATATTTTCATAGATCCTTTAACATGTGGTGCTTGCCCCCATCTTTACTAGCCAAAAATTCCGCACTAAGTAGAGATACTACTTGTGCATCCAAAAACCTTTAAACCCAAATCTTATTGAGAGTCCACCATACCTACCTATGCATTGAGTAAGATCCTTCAAGTAAGTTGTCATCGGTGCAAATAGGGCAATAAAAATTGCTTCTAAAAGTGTTGGATCATTTAGTGTAAGAGAAAATTGAGCGTTGTACGAACTTGTGATGGCAAAGAATAAAAGCGACAGACTTCATAATAAAGGTTGCTATCACAAGGGGCAATATAGCATGACATTCTTTTGCACTAAGAGATTGAGCATACAAACAAATAAGTGCATGGCAACCTCTGCTTCCCTCTGCGAAGGGCCTATCTTTTACTTTTATGTATTTACTTTTATGCAAGAGTCGAAGTTCTTCTCTCTATTCCTTTTTATTTTCTCTTTTGGCAAGCATCATGTGGTGAGGAAAGATCTAGGCACATATATCCAGTTGGATATGAGTAGCATGAGTTATTATTGTTGACAACACCCTCGAGGTGAGTATGTTGGGAGGCGAAACTTTAAGCCCCTATCTTTCTATGTGTCCGGTTGAAACGTTTTGCTCATGTGTATGCGGTGAGTGTTAGCAATCATAGAAGACTATATGACGGTTGAGTATGTGGACTTTCCAAAAGGGCTCCGATACGTGACCCTTCCTAAAAAGATGATGAATTGTAGTTGCAAAGTTGACTGAGAACATAGTTTGTTGGTTTTCAATAGAATGTATGCTTTATACTTCGATGTTGTGATGAATTGTTACTTGTTCATGAGAAGTTATATGATAAAAGTTCTATGATAAAGTTTTATATTAAAGTTGGTTGCTGTTATAATAATATACATGATGCTTCTATGTCCGTATTTTGTTTTTATCGACACCTCTCTCTCTAAACATGTGGACATGTTTTTCGATTTCGGTTTTCGCTTAAGGACAAGCGAGGTCTAAGCTTGGGGGAGTTGATACGTCCATTTTGCATCATGTTTTCCTACTGTTATTTATGATGTTTTGATGCATAATAATGCTTTTTGGAGTAATTCTAATGCCTTTTCTCTCATAATATGCAAGGTTCACACAAAGAGGGAGAATTTCGGCAGCTGGAAATCTGGACCTGAAAAAGCTACGTCAGGCTACCTATTCTGCACAACTCCAAATGAGCTGAAACTTCACGAGGAGTTTTTATGGAATAAATAAGAATTAT
The DNA here is from genome assembly GCA_011799875.1 of Thinopyrum elongatum. NCBI lineage: Eukaryota > Viridiplantae > Streptophyta > Magnoliopsida > Poales > Poaceae > Thinopyrum > Thinopyrum elongatum. Next base: position 106,148,815 of record CM022299.1, read on the forward strand.
TGGAGCAAATAACTACCAGAGGGGGCCCACCAGGTGGGCACAACCCACCTGGGCACGCCAGGGAGCCCAGGCGCGCCCTGGTGGGTTGCGCCCTCCTCGGCCCACCTCCGGTGCCCCTATTCTGGTATATAAGTCATTTTGACCTAGAAAAAATAAGGAGAGGACTTTCGGGATGAAGCGCCGCCGTCTCAAGGCGGAACTTGGGCAGGAGCACTTTTGCCCTCCAGCAGAGCGACTCCGCCGGGGGAACTTCCCTCCCGGAGGGGGAAATCATCGTCATCATCATCACGAACAACTCTCCCATCTTGGGGAGGGCAATCTCCATCAACATCTTCAACAGCACCATCTCCTCTCAAACCCTAGTTCATCTCTTGTGTTCAATCTTTGTACCGGAACTATTAATTGGTACTTGTGGGTGACTAGTAGTGTTGATTACATCTTCTAGTTGATTACTATATGGTTTATTTGGTGGAAGATTATATGTTCAGATCCATTATGCTATTTACTACCCCTCTGATCTTGAGCATGATTATCATTAGTGAGTAGTTACTTTTGTTCTTGAGGTCATGGGAGAAATCTTGTTGCAAGTAATCATGTGAACTTGATATGTGTTCGATATTTTGATGATATGTATGTTGTGATTCCCTTAGTGGTGTCATGTGAACGTCGACTACATGCCACTTCACCATATTTGGGCCTAAGGGAATGCATTGTGGAGTAGTTATTAGATGATGGGTTGTGAGAGTGACAGAAGCTTAAACCCTAGTTTATGCGCTATTCCGTAAGGGACTGATTTGGATCCAAAAGTTTAATGCTATGGTTAGTTTATTCTTAATACTTTTCTCGTAGTTGCGGATGCTTGTGAGGGGGTTAATCATAAGTAGGAGGTTTGTTCAAGTAAGAACGGCACCTAAGCACGGGTCCACCCACATATCAAATTATCAAAGGAGCAAACACAAATCAAACCAACATGATGAAAGTGACTAGATGAAATTCCCGTGTACCCTCAAGAACGCTTTGCTTATCATAAGAGACCGTTTTGGCCTGTCCTTTACCTCAAAAGGATTGGGCTACCTTGCTGCACTTTTGTTACCATTACCGTTACTTGCTCATTACAAATTATCTTGCTACCAAACTACTCGTTACTTATAATTTCAGTGCTTGCAGACATTACCTTGCTGAAAACCGCTTGTCATTTCCTTCTACTCCTCATTGGGTTCGACACTCTTACTTATCGAAAGGACTATGATTGATCCTCTATACTTGTGGGTCATCACTACGATCGAGATTCAATAAACCATTCACATTGGGTGTATGACCATAGAAGGTTTTATTCATGTAAATAGAACAACAATTATTCTCTGACTTAAATGAATAAACGTATTGCAATAAACATGATCTAATCATATTTATGCTCAACGCAAACACCAAATAACATTTATTTAGGTTCAACACTAATCCCGGGAGTGTGCGATGGTGATCATATCAACCTTGGAATCATTTCCAACACATATCGTCACCTCTCTTTTAACTAGTCTCTGCAACTCCTGTTTCGAGTTACTAATCTTAGCAATTGAACCGGTATCAAATACCCAGGGGTTACTATGAATACTAGTAAAATACACATCAATAACATGTATATCAAATATACCTTTGTTCACTTTGCCATCCTTCTTATCCGCCAAGTGTTTGAGGTAGTTCCGCTTCCAGTGACCATTTTCTTTGTAGTAGAAGCACTCAGTTTCAGGCTTGGGTCCAGCTTTGGGCTTCTTCTCGGGAGTGGCAACTTGCTTGACATTCTTCTTGAAGTTCCCTTTCTTTCCCTTGCCCTTTTTCTTGAAACTAGTGGTCTTTTTAACCATCAACACTTGATGCTCTTTCTTGATTTCTACCTTCGCCGATTTCAGCATCGCAAAGAGCTCGGGAATCGTTTTCGTCATCCCTTGCATATTATAGTTCATCACGAAGTTCTAGTAGCTTGGTGATAGTGACTTAGAGAACTTTGTCAATCACTATCTTATCTGGAAGATTAACTCCCACTTGATTCAAGCGATTGTAGTACCCAGACATTCTGAGTACATGCTCACTGGCTGAGCTATTCTCCTCCATCTTGTAGGCAAAGTACTTGTCAGAGGTCTCATACCTCTCAACATGGGCATAAGTCTAAAATACCAATTTCAGCTCTTGGAACATCTCATATGTTCCATGGCGTTCAAAACGTCTTTGAAGCCCCGATTCTAAGCCGTAAAGCATGGCACACTAAACTATCAAGTAGTCATCATATCGAGCTTGTCAAACATTCATAACGTCTGCATCAGCTCCTGCAACAGGTCTATCACCTAGCGGTGCATAATTCTACTATGCAGCAATGAGGATAATCCTCAAATCATGGACCTAGTCCGCATTATTACTACCATCATCTTTCAACTTAGTTTTCTCTAGGAACATATCAAAAAATATAGGGGAGCTATATCACGAGCTATTGATCTACAACATAGATATGCAAAACTATAAGACTAAGTTCATGATAAATTAAGTTCAATTATTCAAATTACTAAAGAACTCCCACTTAAATAAACATCCCTCAAGCTATCTAAGTGATACGTGATCCAAATCAACTAACCCATGTCCGATCATCACGTGAGATGGGGTAGTCATCAATGGTGAACATCTCTATGTTGATCATATCTACTATATGACTCACGTTCGACCTTTTGGTCTCCAGTGTTTCGAGACCTTGTCTGTACATGCTAGGCTCGTCAAGTTTAACCCAAGTATTCTGCATGTGCAAAACTATCTTACACCCGTTGTATGTGAACGTAGAGTCTATCACACCCGATCATCATGTGGTGCTTCAAAACGACGAACTTTGGCAACGGTGCATACTCGGGAAGAACACTTTTATCTTGAAATTTAGTGAAGGGATCATCTTATAATGCTACCGCCGTTCTAAGCAAAATTAGATGCATAAAGGATAAACATCACATGCAATCAAAATATGTGACATGATATGGCCATCATCATCTTGTGCTTTTGATCTCCATCTCCAAAGCATCGTCATGATCTCCATCGTCACCGGCTCGACACCTTGATCTCCATCGTTGCGTCGGGGTCGTCTCGCCAACTATTGCTTCTACAACTATCGCTAACGCATAGTGATAAAGTAAAGCAATTACATGGCGCTTGCACTTCATACAATAAAGAGACAACCCTAAGGCTCCTGCCAGTTATCGATATTACAAAACATGATCATCTCATACATCAACATATATCACATCATATCTTGACCATATCACATCACAACATGCCCTGCAAAAACAAGTTAGACGTCCTCTACTTTGTTGTTGCAAGTTTTATGTGGCTGCTACGGGCTTCTAGCAAGAACTGTTCTTACCTATAGCAAAAACCACAACGGTGTTTCATCAAGTTTGATGTTTTAACCTTCTTCAAGGACCGGCTGTAGTCAAATTCGATTCAACTAAAGTAGGAGAAACAGACACCCACCAGCCACCTTTATGCAAAACTAGTTGCATGTCTGTCGATGGAACCGGTCTCATGTGCGTGGACATGTAAGGTTGGTCTGGGCCGCTTCATCCCATAATACCACCGAATCAAAATAAGACGTTGGTGGTAAGCATTATGACTATCACCGCCCACAACTCTTTGTGTTCTACTCGTGCATATCATCTACGCATAGACCTGGCTCTCATACCACTGAAGGGTAACGTTGCATGGAAAACAAAAAAATTCTACACACACGCAAGATCTATCAAGGAGATGCATAGCAACGAGAGGGGAGAGTGTGTCTACGTACCCTCGTAGACCGTAAGTGGAAGCGTTTGTTAATGCGGTTGATGTAGTCGAACTTCTTCGCGCTCCAACCGATCAAGTACCGAATGTACGGCACCTCCGCGTTCTGCACACGTTCAGCTCGGTGACGTCCTCCGCCTTCTTGATACAGCAAGACGGCGAGGTAGTGGATGAGTTCCGGCAGCACGACGGTGTGGTGACGGTGATGGTGAAACTATCTCCGTAGGGCTTCTCCTAAGCACTACGAAAATATGACTGGGGGTGTAAACGGTGGAGGGGGGCGCCGCACACGGCTAAGACAATGTTCTATTGTGCTAGGCACCCCCCTCCCACATATATATAGGTGGGGGGACGAGGGAGCAGCCAGGAGGGCGCCCCAAGTAGGCCGAATCCTACATGGGGTCCTCCCCCAAGTGGCGCCCCCCTTTCCTTATTTGGAGTGCGGGAGGAAGGAAGGAGGATGTGGCGCCCCCCCCCCCTTTCCTTTGTCTCCTGAGGTGGGAAAGGTGGGAGGGGCCACCCCTCCCCTTTCCTTCCCCATAGGGTTGGCCAGCCAAGGGAGGGGCGCGCCAGCCCCCTTGTGGGCTGGTCTGTCCCCTCCTCTGGCCCATAAGGCCCATAACTTCCCGGGGGGGGTGCCCGGAACCCCTTCCGGTGACCCAATTTCTTCCCGGTATGTCCCGAAACACTTCCGGTGTCCAAATATCATTGTCCTATATATCAATCTTTACCTCTCGACCATTTCGAGACTCCTCGTCATGTCCGTGATCTCATCCGGGACTCCGAACAACATTCGGTCACCAAAACATATAACTCATATAACACTATATCGTCAACGAATGTTAAGCGTGCGGACCCTACGAGTTCGAGAACTATGTAGAGATGACCGAGACACCTCTCCGGTCAATAACCAATAGTGGAACCTAGATGCCCATATTGGTTCCTACATATTCTACGAAGATCTTTATCGGTCGAACCGTTATGACAACATACATAATTCCCTTTGTCCATCGGTATGTTACTTGCCCGAGATTCGATCATCGGTATCTTCATACCTAGTTCAATCTCGTTACCGGCAAGTCTCTTTACTCGTTCCATAATACATCATCCTATAACTAACTCATTAGTCACTTTGCTTGCAAGGCTTCTTATGATGTGTATTACCAAGAGGGCCCAGAGATACCTCTCCGATACTCGGAGTGACAAATCCTAATCTCGATATATGCCAACTCAACAACCACCTTCGGAGATACCTGTAGAGCATCTTTATGATCACCCAGTTATGTTGTGACGTTTGATAGCACACAAGGTATTCCTCTGGTATCCGGGAGTTGCATAATCTCATAGTCGAAGGAATATGTATTTGACATGAAGAAAGCAATAGCAATAAACTGAACGATCATTATGCTAAGCTAACGGATGGGTCTTGTCCATCACATCATTCTCCTAACGATGTAATCCCGTTATCAAATGACAACACATGTCTATGGTTAGGAAACCTTAACCATCTTTAATCAACGAGCTAGTCTAGTAGAGGCTTACTAGGGACACAGTATTTGTTTATGTATTCACACATGTATTTAAGTTTCCGATTAATACAATTCTAGCATGAATAATAAACCTTTATCATGAATAAGGAAATATAAAATAACAACTTTATTATTGCCTCTAGGGCATATTTCCTTTAGTACATGCACAATTACCCGGCAAGAAAGTCTTTTTTCGTTAATATGCAGATAAACGAGTACAAAGCTTACAGAGTACAAACATGGATAGAAGAGATTACATATTTGAAACTAAAGTTTGCCAAGTGCCGACATATTTTAGATTGAAAAAATATAAGTGTCCCGTAATCCATTTCTTGTCCCTCTCCTCCTAGGAACTACTGTGGGAGGCGAAGAGGGCAACAGGAGTGCCTGGGCAGAAGCCCGGGCTGACCCCATCAGGGCCCACAAGGCGCGGCCTGACAAGAACGGGAGTGGCGAGGCTGCGAAGGCGACAGGGGCGGCTAGGAGATGCCCTAGACGCCACCGCCAGGACCAAATGATGCACCCGGTAGAAGGCACCAAGAGAGTGTCCCCTCGCGAACAACTGACTGGATGAAGCTGGTGATGATGGTGCCGGGGAGGGAGGGCAGAGCATAAAGACGGAGCAGCAGGCCGGCAGTACGAGACGAAGGAGTTTGTGCCATCGTACTCCGACCTGATGGCCTACCACCCGCCTTCTCCGTCTTCGCCTGTTTCTTCCTCATCACTCTTGCTCCGGGAGGACGCCGGGCCCTTGGCCCATCACCTCCCCCGAATAAGCGGCTGATGGTGGCGGCGGTGCCCGAGGCGCACGGGGAGCACCACTCCCCACCTTGGCGGGCAGGAGGACACCGCCATCTTCAGCGTCATCCCCGACCTCGCCGGAGAGAGCAGTGCTGGGATTACTAAGGATCCCGAGCACAGCGCCGCGGGCGGGCGCCAGAAGCCCTGAGGACTCCGCCGACGGGTTAACGAGCTCGAGGGGCTTGCTTCAGCCCATATAGAGCCCTCTTCAACCTGAAAACTTTGTTAGGAAACTGAGGGTTTTCAAAGCCAGGTGGCTGCCTAACATAAACTTCTTCATCAATTTCACCATTGAGGAAAGCACTTTTCACATCCATTTGATAAAGCAGGATATCATTGTAGTTTGCATAAGCGAGAAGAATATGAATTGCCTCAAGGCGGGCAACAGGAGCATAAGTTTTACCGAAATCAATACCTTCTACCTGTGTATACCCTTGAGCAACAAGACATGCTTTGTTTCTCACAACAATGCCATTTTCATCTTGCTTATTCCGGAATATCCATTTTGTGCCAATGATATTGTGCTTCTTGGGATTCGGCTTGTCGACCAATTCCCATACATCATTCAATTCAAATTGCAGCAACTCTTCTCGCATAGCATTCATCCAATCGGGATCATTCATGGCTTCCACATACATGGTAGGTTCTGCCAATGAGACAAAGGAGAAACGGCCACAATAGTTAGCCAAACGAGTGCGAGAACGAGTTGGGGGTCGATAACCTGGATTCTTGAGATCTTCGAGAATTAATGTAAGGTCAACTCGATTAGCCACTCAAGGATGAGGATTTCCATCTTGGTGATCATTAGCATTTTCCTCAGTATCAACATCGAGATTAGCATTTGATTCACCATTTTCATTGGGATTGCCATTGAGATTGGCATTAGCATTCTGGTCGCCATTCATGTTCGGAATGGCATTCTCTTCGGCTGTGGCTTGACGAGTTCTGCTTTGAGTCATGGGGGCATCGTCGTCGGAAGAATCATGTACATTTCCTTCAACTGGCTTGACGCTCCCAATGGCCATTTGCCGAATAACATCCGAGATCGGTGGTTCATCTATCACATCAGGCAGGTGCTCCTTTTGGGAGCCGTTAGATTCATCAAACCGCACAATTACCGTTTCCATAACCTTCCCGTGGTGAGATTTATAGACACGATAAGTATGCGAGTTCGAGCCATAACCAAGAAGAAAACCTTCATGTGCCTTAGGTGCAAACTTGGAATTATGATTCATGTCACGAATGTAACAAGGTGCACCAAAAACACTTAAATAAGAAACATTTGGTTTCTTTCCAGTGATAAGCTCATATGAAGTTTTCTTAAGGAACTTGTGAAGATAAACACGATTCACAACATGACAAGAAATATTAATAGCATCAGTCCAGAAGCGAATAGGAGTTTTATACTCACTGAGCATTGTTCTCGCCATTTCAATGAGAGTTCTATTCTTTCGCTCAACAACTCCATTTTGTTGGGGAGTGTATGCGGCAGAGAACTCATGAGTAATACCATTTTCATCGAGAAAATCCTCGATATGAGTATTTTTGAACTCAGTGCCATTGTCACTTCCGACATGCTTAATTCGCACATCATATTCATTCTGGGCCTTCTTGGTGAACCTTTTGAAGATGTCTTGGGTGCAGGTCTTGTCTTCGAGAAAGAATACCCAAGTGTAATGAGAGAAATCATCAACAATAACCAGACCATAATGACTGCCACCAAAACTTGCATAGTTTTGAGGTCCGAATAAATCGATATGAAGAATTTCCAGAGGTCTTGTTGTGGTCATGACAGTCTTTGATGAATGATGCTTCTTGGCCAATTTACCAGCCTCACAAGCAGCACAGAGATGATCCTTGTCGAATTTCACATCAGGAATGCCATGCAGATGATTTTTCTTCACTAGAGTCTGCAAATTTCTCATATCTGAATGACCAAGTCTTCGGTGCCACAGCCAACCTTCGGTTGCTTTTGCAAGCAAACAAGTTTGGACTGACGGACCCTTAGAGAAATCCACAATATATAAATCACCCTTTCTATTTCCCTCAAAGACGAAGGAATTGTCAGAGGCAATAAAGACAATGCATTTGGATATAGAAAATAGAACTAGCATGCCTAGATCACATAGCTTGCCAACTGACATAAGATTGAGTCCAAGAGACTGAACAAGTAAAACATCATCAATGGTTTTGTCTCTGGATATAGCAATTTTACCTAACCCAATTACCTTTCCTTTATTGTTGTCGCCAAAAGTGATATACTTCACAGGAGAAGCAGTTAAGTTGGGGTCGACAAACAATGACTTGTCTCCAATCATATGACTAGTGCATTGATATGTCTCCAACGTATCTATAATTTTTGCTTGTTCCATGTTGTTATATTACCATTCTTGGATGTTTTACAATCATTTTATAGCAACTTTATATCATTTTTTGGGACTAACCTATTGACATAGTGCCCAGTGTCAGTTGCTGTTTTTTGCTTGTTTTTTACTTCGCAGAATATCAGTACCAAACAGAGTCCAAACGCAGCAAAACATTTTGGAGAATTTTTATGGACCAGAAGGAACAACTTGGGCCAAAGAAATACTAGAGGGGTGCCCCGAGGGGGGCACACCCCACCTGGGCGAGCCTGGGGGCCCGGGCGCCCTGGTGGGTTGTGCCCACCTCGGTGGCCTCCCACACTGCCTCTTCGCCCTATAAATACCCAAATATTCCAAAAACCCTAGGGGAGTCGACAAAACACAATTCCAGCCGCCGCAAGTTCCAGAACCACGAGATCCAATCTAGACACCAACACGAAGGGGTTCATCATCCTCATTGGTGCCTCTCCGATGATGTGTGAGTAGTTCATTGTAGACCTACGGGTCCGTAGGCAGTAGCTAGATGGCTTCTTCTCTCTTTTTGATTCTCAATACAATGTTCTCTTGGAGATCTATTTGATGTAACTCTTTTTGCGGTGTGTTTGTTGGGATCTGATGAACTTTGAGTTTTTGATCAGATCTATATCAATGAATATTATTTGAGTCTTCTTTGATCTCTTATATGCATGATTACTTATAGCCTCGTATTTCTTCTTCGAATCTTTGGTTTAGTTAGGCCAACTAGATCGATTTTTCTTGCCATGGGAAGAGGTGCTTTGTGATGGGTTCGATCGTGCGGTATTCTTTCCCAGTGACAGAAGGGGCAGCAAGACACGCATGTATCATTGCTATTAAGGATAACAAGATGGGGGCTATTCCTACATGAATAGATCTTGTCTACATCATGTCATCGTTCTTATTGCATTACTCCATTTTTTCCATGAACTTAATACACTAGATGCATGTTGGATAGTGGTCGGTGTGTGGAGTAATAGTAGTAGATGCAAGCAGCAGTCAGTCTATTAATCTTGGACGTGATGCCTATATAATGATCATTGCTTGGATATCATCATAATTATTCAATCTTCTATCAATTGCCCAACAGTAATTTGTTTACCCACCGTATGCTATTTTCTTGAGAGAAGCCACTAGTGAAATCTACGGCCCCCGGGTCTATTCTTTATCATATTTACTTTGATATCTATTTTTATTTGCTTTTGTTTTCAGATCTATTATACCAAAAACCCAAAAATACCTTGCTGTACTTTTTTGCTATTTATTTTATTTCGCGTTTTATCGAGATCTATTTATCCAATCTACACAATTTTTATCCCGTCAACTTCACAATTTCTGGCACCGTTACCCGTACAGGGATTGACAACCCCTCCTAATCGTTGGGTTGCAAGTATGCGTTCTTTGTGTGCAGGTACCGTTTACATAGTGTTGCTTGGTTCTCCTACTGGATTGATACCTTGGTTTCATAACTGAGGGAAATAGCTACCGTAGTTGTGCTGCATCATCCCTTCCTCTTTGGGGAAATACCGATGTAGTTCAAGCGACATCATGCATCCACTATCCTTTATCCATTTGGTACACCCAGAGACATATTCATGTAGAAGAATTAGGCTTTCTTAACCACCCACATCTTTGCAGGTGGCTTCGAAACAAATGAGCGAGCGGGATATGATTTCTTTTGATAACCATAATTGTTACTCGAAGTAGTGCGAGCATAATTGTAAGAATAGGCGTTGTAATTCTTTCCAGATGAATGTGTATAGTGGTTGAATGAGGTATGCATGTACTCATTCTGTCGAGCATTTTCAGCCTGCATGGTTAGCAAAGGAGAGATAGGCAATGCATTGATAGTTTTCCTGGACACCCAGATAGCTTTCTTTGGGCGGCCATTTCTGCTATTAGGTCCAACATAGCGAGCAACAACCTCACCACGTTGGTTTTTGAACAGCTTATAGTTGTCCAGAGAATCATCATAAGAGCATTCAGGGATAGGAGAGTCATATTCCGAAAGCAAAGTTGGATCGAGCGGTTTGGTCTTGGCTGGCACCCACACAGTGTGAGGATATTGATCAGGTTCCCAGTAGGTGCCATTTTCATTCAGTTTCCTTTCGAAACCAATACCTTCTTTCCTGGGATTTTTGTGAAGAATGGATTTCTTCAGAACATCACACAGGGTTTGATGCCCTTTGAGATATTTGAACATTCTTGTCTGAATAAGATCCTTCAACCTAGCATTCTCATCAGACACAGAATCATTTTCCTCAATAGAGGGGTTAGCATTCATAGAATATTCAACATTTGATTCAGCATTACTGCGTTCAAGGCATTTTAAGCAAGGTGGAACAAACACTCCAGGTTTCTCTTTGAGTTGTTGGGTGAGAAGAGAATTTTCTCTGATCAAATCCGCATGAGCCTCTCTCAGCGACTCGAGTTCCTGTTTCCTTTTCAGGTAGTCATAGGTCAATCTCTCGTGGTCGACCGAGAGAAAATCATGACGATTTGATAGTTCTTCCATTCGTGACATGAGAGTGGAATGCTCTTCTGTCAATGATTGATTTTTCTCCATCTCCTCAACAAACAACCCTTCAGATTTCCTGAGGGTTTTCTCAATTTTCTCAAGAGAGTTTTGTTGTATATTAGCAATTTTGATCAGTTTAGCATGGTCATCCTCATCCGAAGAATATTGATCACTGGTGTGAACCTTGTGATGTTTGGAGGATACCTTTTCTTTCGAAGCTTTGGCCATGAAGCAGTAGGCAGGAGAATCATCGTCGCTTGAATTGTTGTCGAATAAGTTTGATGCAGGGCTGGAAGCACATGCTATGCAAGCCATGCCGGAATCAGAATCTTCATCGGATTCATCAACCTCTTCGGAGTCAGATGACTCTTCTTCATCGGAATCCATCTCCTTGCCGATGTATGCCTTGGCCTTGCGAGAGGTATTCTTTCGGTTGGAGGAGGACTTGGAAGGGTTCCTTGAGGAAGATCTTGAGGAAGACTTGGAGGTGAGATGTCCTTCTTTTTGAAGAACTTCTTCGTTTTCTTCTCATCATCGGAATCGTAGTTCTTGCTCTTGCTTTTGCCTTGATAGTTTCCTGAATCATAACTTCCACTGGCATGGATTTCAGCTTCCCAGAGAGGGCAGTCCGAGATGAAATGTCCTGGCTTTTTCCACTTGAAGCAGGTGTACTCTCTAGTAGGTTTTGATGAAGATTTTGAACCGCCAGAGTTGCTGGATCCTTTCTTCTGGAACTAGTTCTTATTGTGAAGGTGCTGGAATCTTTTCATGATCAATGCGAGATCTTTGCTGATCCTTTCTGGGTCATCAGAATCTTCTTCGGCATTTCCTTCTGAGGAAGAATCAGCCACAGCCTTGAGAGGATGGCCTTTGTGATGACTTGAACCATAGAGATCTCTCTTCTCTTTTTCTTATTCCTCGTGGGTGTTTAGCCTTTCCATGATATCAGCAGAGTCGAGAACTTTGAAATCAACTCGTTCCCTAATCATCAGAACTAGTGTGTCGAATAAACTGTCAAGTGATCGGAGCAGTTTCTTCACAACTTCATGGTCAGTGATGTCTTTGGCGTCGAGACCTTGCAGCTCATTTGCGATGTCACTCAGACGATCGAAATTTGCTGACAGCTTTCATTTCCAATGTGCTTGAACCGATTGAACTTTGCTCGAAGAGTATCAATGCGAGCTTCTTTCTGAGTTGAAACACCCTCATTTATCTTCTCGAGAATGTCCCACAAATCCTTCGCAGTTTCACACTATTGATATCAAAGAAATTGAGCACGAGAGAGATGGCCAATAATTTCATCTTTAGCTTGAGCGTCCGTCTGAATGAGTTTCTTCTCGAGGTCAGTGGGGACTTGAGGCACTTCAATCATGAATCCAAACTGCACCACATTCCCCATATCATCGTCCATAGCTCGGACACGGATCTTCATCTTCTCCTTCCAGAAGGGATAGTCCGTCCCATCAAAGATGGGAATCTTGAGATGCGACTTGTAGCTCACTGAAGACATACTTAAACTCCAAGGTGGTTAGACCAAAATGAGCAGAGTCAAGGAGTACCTCGCTCTGATACCAATTGTAGGAACGAAGTATGTCTCCCAGAGGGGGGTGAATGGGAGTTTTAAAATTTCTTTGAAAATATCAAAACTCTCGAAACCCAGTAGCGGAGCGAATGAAAAACAGTTTACAATGAGCGAATATAAACTACCGAATGGAAACTAAAGGCATGAATCGAGACAAATCACATGATTGAAACAGAAAGAATGAAAAAAGGAGGGACAGAGTTAACCAGTAATGCTCGATGGCGACAAGGAATTTGGTAGACCAGTTTGTCCTTCTGCACAAGGACTACGTCTAGTTGGAGGGGTTGTGATTTAACACATAAGATAAACTCTCTTCGCCCTATTCTCCTTGACAATTGGTTCGTCAACCAATGTCGATCACTCGTGGTAGATACTTGAGGCGATCTCCAAACCTTTACAGACTTCTTCTTCGAGAACCACAAGTACTCTTGATCTTTGAAGAAATTGACACCTAACCGTCTAGAGAGTTTGCAGCTCTCAAGAGTAATAGGCAGAGCGTACTGGACTTAGATTCGAGTGATGCTGAACCACTATCTAATTTTTTGGCTCTAGGGGTTTTCTCTCGGTGGATTTTAAACTCAAATCACTCGGAGAGGATGTTGCTCAATAATTTCTCAGAATAAAACGAAGCAACCACCGGACAAAGCCGGTGCGGGGTGGCTATTTATAGTCGCAACCTTTCCTCGTGGGAAATGACCATTTTGGACACGCGGTCCAGCCAATGGCCAACCGACACATTCTCAACAGTCGGATTTTGGAGCAACGGTAACATTACTTGAGGAACAAGTAATGCTAACTCCTCGGTCAGAGACAAATTTCTCGCAGCGAAGAAGATCACAGTCTCTTGCTGGCAAGTATTTGCTCGGAACACAAAGAGATTTCTCTTGCAACTTTCATAGGATTTCGGTTTAGCATCAGAGAATCAAAGTTTCGAACGCTACACCACTCTTAATAGTACGGTGGTCCTGTGACTCAATAAAGAAAAGGGAAACAACGAAATAAATGCTACGTCTTCACTTCGTCTTCATACTCCTCGGTCACAATCACTTCCTTTGGACACGTCTTGATAACCCACAAGTATAGGGGATCGCAACAGTTTTCGAGGGTTGAGTATTCAACCCTAATTTAATGATTCGACACAAGGGGAGCCAAAGAGTATTTGCAAGTAGTAGTAGCTGAGTTGTCAATTCAACCACACCTGGAGATTAATTATCTGCAGCAAAGTGATCAGTAGCAAAGTAGTATGATAGTTTTGATAGTAGTAGTAACAGCAATAGTAACAGTGACAGTGATAGCAATGATTTTGTAGCAAGTGTAACAATAACGATAGCAGTAGTAACTTAGCAAAAACAATATAAGAGAAATTCATAGGCATTGGATCGGTGAATTCGTTGGATGATATTCATCATATAACGGTCATAACCTAGGGCAATACGGCACTAGCTCCAGTTCATAAATATAATGTAGGCATGTATTCCGTAAATAGTCATACGTGCTTATGGAAAGAACTTGCATGACATCTTTTGTCCTACCCTCCCGTGGCAGCGGGGTCCAAATGGAAACTAAGGGATTTTAAGGCCTCCTTTTAATAGAGAACCGGAACAAAGCATTAACACATAGTGAATACATGAACTCCTCAAACTACGGTCATCACCGGAAAGTATCCCGACTTCTGTCACTCCGGGGTTTGCGGATCATAACACGTAATAGGTGACAATAACTTGCAAGATCGGATCTAGAACATAGATATGATAGTGATAACATAAACAGTTCAGATCTGAAATCATGGCACCCGGGCCCAAAGTGACAAGCATTAAGCATGGCAAAGTCATAGCAACATCAATCTCAGAACATAATGGATACTAGGGATCAAGCCGTAACAAAACTAACTCGATTACATGATGAATCTCATCCAACTCCCTCACCGACCAGCGAGCCTACGAAGGACTTACTCACTCCCGGTGGGGAGCATCATGAAATTGGCGATGGAGAAGGGTTGGTGATGACGAAGATCAAAGATTCCCCTCTCCGGAGCCCCAAATGGACTCCAGATCTGGCCTCCCGATGAAGAATAGGAGGTGGCGGCGGCTCCGTCTCGTGAAACGCGATAATTCTTTCTCCCTGGTTTTTTTCTCCGAAATGTGAATTTATAGCGTCGGAGATAGGGTCAGCGGGGCCACCAGGTGGGGACAACCCACCTAGGCGCGCCAGGAGGGGGCGCGCCCTGGTGGGTTGTGCCCACCCAGGGGGCCCCCTCCGGTGGTTCTTGGCTCCAGTATTTTTCTTTTATTCCATAAAAATTCTGCAAAAAGTTTCGTGACATTCCGAGAACTTTTATTTCTGCACAAAAACAACACCATGGTAGTTCTGCTGAAAACAACGTCAGTCCAGGTTAGTTTCATTCAAATCATGCAAATTAGAGTCCAAAATAAGAGGAAAAGCGTTAGGAAAAGTAGATACGACGGAGACGTATCAACTCCCCCAAGCCTAAACCTTTGCTTGTCCTCAAGCAATTCAGTTGATAAACTGAAAGCGAAAAAGAAAAACTTTTATGAACTCTTTTGCTCTTGTTTACATAAATAAGCTTAAGTAGCACCCAGGTTTTTAGCAAAGATCATGACCAACCATGTCGACAATAGCTCTTAAAAATTACATTAACCCATATCAATGGCATAATCAACTAGCGAGCAATAATAAGATATCTCAAATGACAACACTTTGTCAAAACAACCATGATATAATATGACAATAGGGGTATCTCGCTAGCCCTTTCCGAGACCGCAAAACATAAATGCAGAGCACCTCCAAAGTTCATGCAGTGACTAAACATTGTAATTCATGGTAGAAAAGATCCAGTCATGATGCACCCAACATTAGCTACACACAATGCATGAGGATGACAATAGTGCTCTCAGGATTTGGCACTTATTTGAGAAGGTGATGACACAACATAAAAGTAAATAGATAGTCCCTTCGCAGAGGGAAGCAGTGATTTGCAGCGATGCCAGAGCTCAAAATTTTAAAACAGAGGTAAATGAAATTTTGAGAAATGCACCCTTCTTGTTTACTTCGCGACCATTAGTTATCGGTATCTTCCATGCTAAACACATTAGTGGCAGTTCCCAAGCGATAAAAAGTAAAGGTTTACTCCCCCTCCACCAACAAACACACTCCACGGCTAACCGAATCCACGGGTACCGTCCATACCAACAATAATCTTGGGGGAGTTTTGTTTAATTATTTGCAATTTTAAATTCGGGGCTGGGAATCCCTATACCGCCCCTCTCATGCAAGGACGAGTGAATAAACACTCATCATGAGAATAACCCGCTTAGCATGGAAGATATTGACCACCTCCTGTCGCTCTATGTATGATCCAGGCACACAAAAAGGATATTTATTTGAAGTTTTTAGAGGTGGCACATGCAAATTTACTTAGAACGGCAGGGTAATACCGCATATAGGTAGGTTTGGTGGACTCATCTGGAATAACTTGGGTTTCAGGATTTTGATGCACAAGCGGTATTCCCGCTTAGTACAGGCGAAGGCTAGCAAATAGGTTGAGAAGCGGCCAGCTAGAGAGCAAAAATGGTCATGAACATGCATTATGCATAAGTAACATTGGATACTAGCATGAGCAGGATATGAACACCATGAACATAAATATCATAGAGGCTATTTTGGTTTTGATTCAACTACATGCATGAACATGTGCCAAGTCAAGCCACTCGAACATTCAGAGGAGGATACCATATCATCATACTACATCACAATCATTTTAACGCAATGTTGACATCCAAGATAACTCATTATCCACTCCTAGCTACTTAAGCATGGCATGAGAAACTATAATCTCTAATTGTCATTGCAAACATGTTTGATCATAACAGGCTGAATCATAGATACTAGGTTAAACATATTTACAAAAACAGAACAAGTTGAGTTCATACCTATTTCTCCCTGCCACAGCCAGTTCATCAAATATCATCATTATTGCCTTTCACTTGCACGACCGAATGATGTGAAAATAATAATAGTGCAAGAGTGCCGTGGACTAAGCTGGAATCTGCAAACATTTTATTCAAAGGAGAAGACAAGGTAATTTGGCCTATTTGTTAGATCAACAATAATGCATATAAGAGCCACTCAACAATTTCATCGTGGTCTTCCCCTTGGTATGACTCAATAAAAAGAATAGAATTTCAGAGAAACACACTGAAATATTTTTGGAGTTTTTAGTTTTTCTTGAAGAAAGCAAATTAAAGAAAATATAAACAAAAAACGAGAAAAGCTATTTACACGGGAAGGCTCCCAACAAGCAAAAGAAGAACAAGGAAATCTTTTTGGGTTTTCTTTTAATACTACAACTAATCAAAATAGAAAGAAAACCGAAAAGAAGAAAACAACAAAAAAAAATTGGATTTTCTCAAAGTTTTTAAAACACACAAGAAGAAAACGAGAAAATAAATTTATCATGGATAATACAATGAAAAAGTGTGGACACCGACAACAGGAATGAGATGTGTGAACAATGAATGTAATGTCGGTGGAAATACGTACTCCCCCAAGCTTAGGCTTTTGGCCTAGCTTGGTAATTACCACTCGAAGTAGCCATCAGGTCCCACGTTGAAGTGTTGTGGAGCGGGCACCTGAGCGTCCCACTCCTGAGGCTCCTCGTCTGCAACAGCCAGGGCGTTCCGGTAGGCGATGATGTCATCTGGCATGATCCTGTATCCGCCCCTGGCAATAGAATCAAACAAAGCAGGTGCAGGCAACGGAATAATATCACGGGTGTTCTCGCTAAAAACCAGGTTATAGGGAATATCTATAGTAGTGTTCTCACCATCAATAAAGTGATGATGTGCCATAGCCTGGTGATCTAAGTAAACCTTGGGCAAGGGATAATCATGCTAGTGTATCTAAATGTTAAAGTGACTCGCTAAGCGAGTACCATAAATACTGCCATGAATTTTACCCTTGGACCTGTTAAGGTGAAGGCGGCGTGCCACAATAGCTCCTAAGCTATAAGTGTTATCGCCGTGTAGTGCATGACGTAAGACAGCGAAATCGGGGGCACTAAGTGCACCGACCTTCTCTCTAGCAAGCAAACATTTCACAATAAATAGAGTAAAATAATGCACAGAAGGAAACTGCAAGCTAGTGGCGGTGACACTTGACACCCTTCTGTCATCTCCCACGGATAGAGTACGATAAAAGCCCTTGAACTCTGCAGGCCTAGGCTCCCTTATTTCCCCGTCAGAAGGGATCAAGCAAATATCACAAAATTCAGTAAGTGGTATCCGACGGGTTTCAGCATATAAATTAAATTGCACCTTAGGAGGGTTATTCCTACTTATGAAATGGAAGATTTGCACAAAGGAATTTGTGAGGATATGATACTGTTCACACTCAGCTGCGATGAAGTCAGTGAGGCCGGCATTAGCAGCAAATTGTGCAAACTCTTGACGGATTCCGGCTCCATCCATGAATGGGTTGTGCGGCCATTCGCACGGCTATACCTCCGCCATTCTCTGGGTGCGGAGGTCATTGTCCGACGATTCCCCAATAACTCCCTTGGAGTTCTTCTTGGAAGCAAACTTCCTAAAGAAACTCGTCTTTTTCCTATGAACAAAATTCTGAAATTTTTAGTCCACAAAATTTTTCTCAACAAAACCTCACAAGATTGATAGCAACTACTCATAAGGATGCATAGAGGCCATATCAAGCATTCAAACTACTTAGAGCTCTAAGAATTCAACATGCAAGCTCATCTATAGCAGCACCAAGAGTAGCTAATTATTCAAAATATAAACCACTAAAGCAAAAACTAATTGGACCAATGGAGGAGTCACATACCAAGTAGCAATCCTCCAAAACAGTTTCGGAAACAGAGCTTCGAGCAAAGAGATCGAAATCCATGGGTTTGAGAGCAAGAACACGAGAGAGAGAGAGCAATGGTGATTTTTTCTGGAGGTAGGTCATGACATGGGCTAAAGACATAAGTGAGGGGGCCCACATGGGGACCACAACCCACCAGGGCGCGCCTGGGCCTGCTGGCACGCCCAGGTGGGTTGTGCCCACCTGGTGCACCCCCCTCTGATGTTATTTGCATCAAAAATTTAGAAATACTCAGAAAAAAATCGTATTAAATTTTTAGGGCATTCTGAGAACTTTTATTTTTGGGTCATTTTTTTATTGCACGGGAAATTCAGAAAACAGATAAAACATGGCATTTTATTTTATTTAACTAAGAAAAATAGAAAAATAAAAGTAAGGACCGAAAGTAGTGCCTACTAAATTCATCAACTTCATACCTCTAAAAAATGATCCATTAATAAGGTTGATCAAGTCTTATTAACAACCACTTTCAATAAGCATGAAACAGAAGAACTTTCGCAAAACACTAGGTTACCTCAATGGGGATATGCACGTCCCCAACAATAAGCATTTCATATTTCTTTTTGACAGTAGGCAAAGGTAGTTGAAAACTTCCAATAGTGATTGTCGGAGACTTTTCAATAACATTAATATCATTCACTTGGAATTGCTTCTTCGGAAAGTGCACCGTATGCTCATTACCATTGATATGAAAAGTGACCTTGCTTTTATTGCAATCAATAACAGCCCCTGCAGTATTCAAGAAGGGTCTACCAAGGATAATCGACATGTTGTCGTCCTCGGGCATCTCAAGTATAACAAAGTCAGTTAAGATAGTAACATTTGCAACAACAATGGGCACATCCTCACAAATGCCGATAGGTATGGCAGTTGATTTGTCAGCCATTTGCAAAGATATTTCAGTAGGTGTGAGTTTATTCAAATCAAGTCTTTTACATAAAGAGAAGGGCATAACACTAACACCAGCTGCTAAATCACACAAAGCAGTTTTCACATAATTTCTTTTGATGGAGCAAGGTATAGTTGGTATTCCCGGATCTCCAAGTTTTTAGGTACTCCATCCTTAAAAGAATAATTAGCAAGCATGGTGGAGATTTCAGCTTCCGGTATTTTTCTCTTATTGGTGATGATGTCTTTCATGTACTTTGCGTAAGGGGCCATCTTTAAGATATCGGTTAAACGAGTACGCAAAAAGACCGGCCTAATCATTTCAGCAAAGCGTTCAAATTCTTCATCATCTTTCTTCTTAGTTGATTTAGGTGGAAAGGTCATAGGTTTTTGAACCCATGGTTCTCTTTCCATACCATGTTTTCTAGCAACAAAGTCTCTTTTATCATATCTTTTATTCTTAGGTTGTGGGTTATCAAGATCAATAGCTGGCTCTATTTCAACATCATTATCTAGTTCTTTATTATTTGTTTGAGTGTCTTCATGAACCTCATCATTATCTTTTTCATTATTAGTAGGTGAGTGTTCATTACCAGATTGAGTTTCAGCATCAGAAATAGATACATCATTATCAGGAGGCTTTTCTACTTCAGGTTCACTAGAGGCATGCAAATTAATATCATTTTTCTTTTTCTTTTTCTTTTTAGATGGACTAGGTGCATTGATGTTATTCCTTTATGAATCCTGTTCAATTCTTATAGGATGTTCCTCAGGATAGAGTGGTTCCTGAGTCATTTTACCTCCTCTGGTTGCTACTCTAACAGCAAAGTCATGTATGTTGCTATTCATTTCAGCAAGCAATTCTTTTTGAGATTTAGCAACTTGTTCTAGTTGAGTTTGAACCATAGAGGCATGTTTTCCTACACCTCTAACATCATTTGAGATTCTAAATAACAAGTCACTCAAGCGAGCAATCATATCAGAGTTGTATTTCAGTTGTTTCATAACATTGGCATTGAAGTGATCTTGTTTCATAATGTAGTTATCAAACTCATAAAGGCATTGACTAGGATGTTTATTATAAGGGATATCACCTTCATCGAACTTTAATAAAGAGTTTACCTCTACCACCCATGATGGTGGTGGTGGTGGTGTGTTGAGGCCATGTATTTCTTCGATGGGTGGTAAATTTTTAACATCCTCTGCTTTAATACCCTTTTCCTTCATAGATTTCTTTGCCTCTTGCATATCTTCAGGACTGAGATATAAGATACCCCTCTTCTTCGGAGTGGGTTTAAGCGGTGGTTTGGGAAGAGTCCAATCATTATAATTTTTCAATATGTTATTCAATAATTCTTCATCTTGTTCAACAGTTCGTCCCCTGAAAACACAACCAGCACAACTATCTAGGAAATCCCTAGAAGCATCGGTTAGTCCATTATAGAAGATATCAAGTATTTCATTTTTCTTAAGAGGATGATCAGGCAAAGCATTAAGCAATTGGAGAAGCCTCCCCCAAGCTTGTGGGAGACTCTCTTCTTCAATTTGCACAAATTTAAATATTTCCTGTAAGGCAGCTTGTTTCTTATGAGCAGGAAAATATTTTTCAGAGAAATAGTAAATCATATCCTGGGGACTACGCACACAACCAGGAGCAAGAGTATTGTACCAAGTCTTAGCATCACCCTGTAATGAGAATGGAAATAACTTAACGATATAATAATAGCGAATTTTCTCATCATGAGCAAAAAGGGTGGCTATGTCATTCAACTTAGTAAGGTGTGCCACAATAGTTTTAGTTTCATAACCATGGAAAGGATCAGATTCAACCAAAGTAATTAACTCTGGGTCGACAGAGAATTCATAATCCTTATCATCAACAAAGATATGTGAAGTAGCAAACTTGGGATCACATTTCATTCTAGCATTCAAAGATTTTTCTTTCAGTTTGCATAATAATTTCTTAAGATCATCCCTCTCATTGCAAGCAAGAAAGTCTTTAGTTGTGTCCTCATCGATAACATAACCTTCTGGTATCTTAGGCAATTCATATCTAGGAGAACTAGATCTAATAGGTGTTTCAAGATTTTTGGTTTCAAGCTCTTCATCAGTTTCAATAATTTCATCAGTTTCAGCATTCTCAAAAGCTTTAGTTCTAGTAAGTTGTTCATCAAGAAATTCACCTAGTGGCACATTATCATCAAGCAAGGTACTAGCATCATCATGAGTATCATTCATAGTAGAAGTAGCATCATCAATGACTTGCGACATAATAGGATTAATAACATGTGGTGGTGTTGCAAGTCTACTCAAAACGGAAGGTGAATCAAGTGCAGAGTGTGATGGCAGTTCCTTACCTCCCCTCATCCTAGAGGGAACGATCTTGGTTTTAGTATCCTTCAGATTCTTCATAGTGATAATTTGATAATAATCCCAAGTGACTCAACAAATATAGCTATGCTCCCCGGCAACGGCGCCGGAAAAAGGTCTTGATAACCCACAAGTATAGGGGATCGCAACAGTTTTTGAGGGTAGAGTATTCAACCCAAATTTATTGATTCAACACAAGGGGAGCCAAAGAATATTTTCAAGTATTAGCAGCTGAGTTGTCAATTCAACCACACCTGGAGATTAATTATCTGTAGCAAAGTGATCAGTAGCAAAGTAGTATGATAGTTTTGATAGTAGTAGCAACAGCAATAGTAACAATGACAGTGATAGCAATGATTTTGTAGCAAGTGTAACAGTAACGATAGCAGTAGTAACTTAGCAAAAACAATATAAGAGAAATTCGTAGGCATTGGATCGGTGAATTCGTTGGATCATATTCATCATATAACAGTCATAACCTAGGGCGATACGGCACTAGCTCCAGTTCATAAATATAATGTAGGCATGTATTCCGTAAATAGTCATACATGCTTATGGAAAGAACTTGCATGACATCTTTTTTCCTACCCTCCCATGGCAGGGGGGTCCAAATGGAAACTAAGGGATATTAAGGCCTCCTTTTAATAGAGAACCGGAACAAAGCATTAACACATAGTGAATACATGAACTCCTCAAACTACGGTCATCACCGGAAAGTATCCCGACTTCTATCACTCCGGGGTTTGCGGATCATAACACGTAATAGGTGACTATAACTTGCAAGATCGGATCTAGAACATAGATATGATGGTGATAACATAAATGGTTCAGATCCGAAATCATGGCACCAAGGCCCAAAGTGACAAGCATTAAGCATGGCAAAGTCATAGCAACATCAATCTCAGAACATAATGGATACTAGGGATCAAGCCCTAACAAAACTAACTCGATTCATGATGAATCTCATCCAACTCCCTCACCGACCAGCGAGCCTACAAAGGAATTACTCACTCCCGGTGGGGAGCATCATGAAATTGGCAATGGAGAAGGGTTGGTGATGACGAAGATCGAAGATTCCCCTCTTCGGAGCCCCAAACGGACTCCAGATCTGGCCTCCCGATGAAGAACAGGAGGTGGCGGTGGATCCGTCTCGTGAAACGCGATAATTCTTTCTCCCTGGTTATTTCCTCCGAAAATGTGAATTTATAGCGTCGGAGATAGGGTCAGCGGACCACCAGGTGGGGACAACCCACCTGGGTGCGCCAGGAGGGGGGCGCGCCCTGGTGGGTTGTGCCCACCCAGGGGGCCCCCTCCGGTGGTTTTTGGCTCCAGTATTTTTCTTTTATTCCATAAAAATTCTCCAAAATGTTTCGTGCCATTCCGAGAACTTTTATTTCTGCACAAAAACAACACCATGGTAGTTCTGCTGAAAACAGCGTCAGTCCGGGTTAGTTTCATTCAAATCATGCAAATTAGAGTCCAAAACAAGAGGAAAAGTGTTAGGAAAAGTAGATACGACGGAGACATATCAACACGCACCGAACCAATTGCTTCACGTCAGCAATTTTGAGGGGTCAGTCTTGTTATCATAATCTTCGGTGATAACATTCACTGGAACACAGGGGATTATCTTTGTCGTTTGAATCAAACTCCTCGTGATTCCAGGGACATGTTACTCTGTGTGCACTAGCAAACACATAAGTCCCATACTGTTTATGTCAACAAGCTCCAAAACATAAGGAGGCAAATCATTGCACCAACACAAGTGCTTACCGCAAGCACGTATGACTATTTATGGAATTCATGCCTACATATGATTGATGAATTGGATCTATTGTGTGTCAGTCTAGGTTGTGACATTTACATATTGAATTCCATTTGAATATCCATCATCACTCCATGCCTACGCTTTAATACTATTGCCTTTGGTCCAGTTACTACTACTCTACTAGTTACAAATCTGCTACTACTGCTGTTACTGCTACTATTACCATTACTAATGCTATCACTATTGTCATATTACTAATAAATTTATGCAAGGAAGTGATTTCTCAGGTGTGGTTGAATTGACAACTCAATTGCTAAGGCTTATAAATATTCTTTGGCTCCCCTTGTGTCGAATCAATAAATTTGGGTGAAATACTATCCTTGAGGACTGTTGCAATCCCCTGTATTTGTGGGTCATCAACTAACTGGGTGTGGAGTTCATGCTACGCTCGTAGTTCGTAGCGAGTTTTAGTCATCTTGTAGTTGCACTTCTCTCTCTATAAGGCTATGGGACGCAATTTGGGTAATCTCAAAAGAAGTAGTAACTGGTAAAGAAATAAGAAAGAGACGTGGATTTTGAGTCCAAATGCCTCCATCCACCTATTAATTATTTCTCCTAAAAAATCAATTAACTATTAATAAAAATGATGAAAAATTACTTGTCGAAAACAAATTTGCAAGAGAAAAAAAGGGAAAAAACCATTACAAATAACCCAAAGCCATCATAAAGCATGACTGAGCACACGACACCACGTCTCCGCTGGTTGGACTGGCTACCAACTATAAGTGCATCTAGTGCCCCTTAGTGATTTTGGTGTATTGAAGACTTATAGGTTAAGGGACTAATGTGTTTGTGAGTGTACACATGTTCTATAAGTCAATGAAGAGTTTGATATTTACGAAGAAAGTCGACCCCTAAAAATGAATGTCTTCAGTTGAAGACTTTGGTTTTTTTGAATACTTTGAAAATGAGGAAATTGGTGTGACCTTGAAGACTTGATATTGATGTGAGGATTATGAAGCGTGAAGACTTTTGTTTTCATAGTTTTGTTTTCCCTTTCTTGAGTCATAGGAAACACTGTACTGTTAAAGGGGGTCAAGGTAAAACTAAGGAAAAGTTTCCAAGTGATGTTCAACTCAAATCCTACACCTACCCAATCCTTTCGAGTGAAGCCATTGGAAATCTCATACAGTTCAGTCAAGTTCTTCAGTGACAGAGATGAAGTTCTTCTGTTCTTTGAGGAATTTGTTCTGACTGAGGAGTTAGGAATTCGCCAGTGCGGATTGCCTACAAGTGAGGAACATGATAGCCCTGAGGAATTTGAGAGCTCAAACTTCCGACCGTTGCTGTGCTATGCGCCAGCTGTCCAAAATATCCTATCCACCTAACGGTCATATCATTGAAGGGCATTTATGTCTTATCATGTCGGGCTGCTCCCCGGCTATAAATAGCCGCCCCCTACAACCACTAGCTGGTTGGCTGCTCCGAGAGAAACTAACACTTGTCATTTAGAGCATCCCATCCTCCGAGGACTTTGAGCAAAAATCATCAAGTGAGGAAAAACCCAAACCCAACACCTAAAACCCAAAGTGATTGAGCATCACTGAAGAAATTGTTCCTGTGTGGAACCGACGCTTGTTACCTTTGAGGACTGTGCATCCTCCAGACGGTTAGGCGTCATGGTCTAGAGCATCCAAGAGGAATTGTGGATTGCCGAGTGACCAAGTCTGTGAAGGTTTGGAAGTCACCTGTGAAGACTTACCACGAGTGATTGGGCAAGGTCTGTGTGACCTTAGCTCAAGGAGAATACGGTGAGGACTGTGTGTCCTCAGGTTTAAATACCTAGCCGCTCCAACCAGACATACAACTATCACAACAGTTGGAACTGGTCTACCAAATCACTGTCTTCACCAAGCTACAGGTTCTATTTCCTCAACCCTTTCATTTCCTCGCATACTTGCTGTGTACTTGATCATTACTGTTTGAAGACTTTGACTGAAGACTTTCTCAATTTCCTCATTCCTATTTCTTCAGCCACTTTGTCTTCAGCCTGCTTATCCTGTTTACACGCTACCTGTGCTCTGTTTTGTTTCATTTCATCATGATGACTATGCTACTGCTTTGTTATCCATGTACCTGAGTACTTATTCCACTGCTTGTAGTTCGTTGCTTAGGAAATTCCTTAAGTAGTATTTCTTCAGCGACGAATTCATAAAAATCGCCTATTCACCCCCCCTCTAGTCGATATAACGCACTTTCAATTGGTATCAGAGCAAGGTACTCCCTTGTTCTGTGTGATTTTGGTTTAACCACCTGGAGTTTTAGTTATGTCGACTGCAGGCATGATCAAGGTCTCGACTGGGTGTCCTACCTTTGATGGGACGGACTACCCCTACCGGAAGAATAAGATGCGCATGCATCTTGAGGCAATTGACAACGATCTCTGGTACGTTGTGGAAAATGGCGTTCCCCTATCTCTCCTTCCGTGAACGCTGCTGATGTGAAGAGATTCAAGCAACTCGACTCTCAAGCGAAGAATATCATATGTGGCCATCTGAGCAAAGGACAGTACGGCAGAGTGAGTGCTTTGGAGTCTGCAAAGATTATCTGGGACAGGCTGTCCAAGGTCAACGAAGGAATCTCAACTCAACGTGATTCTCGAGTTGACGTTCTTTGCAATCTCTTCAACCGCTTCAAAAGACTCGACAATGAGAATGTCCAGCAAACCTTTGATCGCCTCACTAACATTTCAAACGAGCTTCAAGCACTGGGTGCCACTGACATCACCGACCATGAGGTGGTGAAGAAATTGCTGAGGTCACTCGATTCTTCATTTGATACACTGGCACTGATGATTCAAGAACGTGGAGACTACAAGTCACTAGATCCTGCTGATATCCTTGAGAGGCTGAACACTCATGAATTCCAACAAGCTGAAAAGAGAGATCTATACGGGCCAAGCTATGGAAGATCACGCGCACTGAAGGCCAAGGCAGTTTCCTCATCTGAAGGAGTAGATTCTGATAGCAGCCTTGGTGACCCTGAAGAACTAAGCCAGGAGCTAGCAATGCTCGTGAAGAAATTCCATAAGTTCTCAAGGCGTGGTCGCTTTGTAAAATCTTCAAAAGGTGATGACACAAGATCAGATTCCTCATCCCGTGATTACAAGAAGAGGACTTGCCACAAATGCAAGAAACCTGGTCACTACATAACTGATTGTCCTCAGTGGGCAAAGGAATCAAAGAAGAAGAAATACAAGGATGATAGTTCAGCTGACTCAAAGAAGAAGAAGAAATCTTCAAAGTCCTCATCATCAAAATCTTCAAAGTCTTCATCTCATAAGAAGAGCAGTTCCAAGAAGGCTCGGGCATTCATTGGCAAGGAAATGGACTCTGAAGCTGAATCTGAGGATCATGAGGAAGAGGAGGCATCTGAGGAGTCAGACTCTGGTGTGGCGAGCCTAGCCCTCGCTACTGCTTACGTCAGCAAGTCCATCTTCAACACTGAGGAAAATGGCTTCCCCAACACTGCTGATGACGGCAACGATGACTATGCTCCCACCTATTGCTTCATGGCAAAAGGTTCCAAGGTATTCAAATATCCCTCCTCTGAATCAAGTGAGGATGAATCTGATGATAACCTCAAACCCAGCTATTCCAAACTTGCTAATATTGATGTTAAACAACAAAAGGCTTTGGAAAAGGTTCAAAATATGCTAGACAAAAGCGATGACCTGTTAGGTGAGGAAATGGATCGAACTCAAACACTGACTGATAATCTTCAGCAACTATAGTCTAAGTTTGACAACCTTCAAAGTCATCACGAAACTCTCCTAGCCGATCATGAGAAGCTTTCTTATGAATTTCTTCAAAGAAAGCAAGATCTTGAGAAGCTAAGGGTGAGTCATGAAGATCTTGCTTAGGAAATTCCTCAAGTAGTATTTCTTCAGTGACGAATTCATAAAAATCACCTATTCACCCCCCCCCCCCCCCCTCTAGTCGATATAACGCACTTTCACCAACACACACTTGATGCATGTCATTGAATGAGAGCATCGTCGAGGTAGCGTGAGTGTCATCAACATAACTTCTCCTTGAGCCATTGACTCCGATTTTGCCGCTTCGATGCACTTATCGCAAGAACTACATGATTCCATGTCGACCTATGACAAATAGTCGGCCACACATGCCATCAACTAGATAGCTTTGATTCTGAAGGTGAGCAATGAGATCGGAGAAACAAATGGTTTGCTCCAAAGAGTGCCAGCTACAAATCAACGTGATAGAATGAACACCCAGAATCTTGCCACAACCCAACCACAACCGGAAGCTATCTCACTACCACACAATGACACAAACTACAACCTTGACCCCCCATGATGCGTCCAAAATACTTCACATTTTTCTCCCACTTTGTTCATGTATTATATCAATTCACACATATTTCTAACAAATTGTGACTCTTGCGCACCTTAAAATCTCGTCGCAACACTCTTCAATATTTGCACCTTAGCAACACTTGTAATTTGGATCGCAATTAACTTGTAGGCACATTCCGATAAACCTCTATAAGAGTCAGAGACCATTTCCTATGCTTCCTGTGGGATCAATGCTCTTACTTTGAAAAGAGTACAATTAAATCATGTGCACTTGTAGGATATCATTACCGTGATATCATAGTCGTCCAATTGGATAGTGAAGATTTGTACATTGAAGTTGTTATGAGGTTGAGTTAAGCTTGTGGAGTTCACAAACATGTTCCGAGACTTTCTGTTGGTACGCTAGTGTTTACCTTCTTAGTTGATGGCCTTTGTTATTTCATATTTCAATTCATCGCATCCAATTTTATTCGTATTTGTTGATCATTATTTATGCAAGTTGTACCTAACAAGTTTGCTATTTGAGTGATTTGTTTCATGTTTTATTGCAATCTTAAGCATGATTTTAGTTAGTTTATTGATCAATTATTTGTGCAAGTTATGCACCTCATGCATGTAATTTTTGGTTTATTTATTTTTACTTCTTATTAGTTGTTGTTTTTATATTATAATTGTAGTGCAAGTTCTGCCTATCCTTTAGTACTTGATTTTTCCTTATTTTTGTTGCAATGCAAGTCCTTCAATTGCTTTGCACCTTTTTTGCATTCTTTGTATTCTTCATTATTTAGTCTTTCATAGAAAGACCAAATCAATTATATTTGCCTTATTGATTGCTTCATATAGATTTCCAAACCTTGTGTTGCTCCCTATATTACGTTTGATTTCTTTTGAATTCCATTGACATTTTTTGTATTGTTTATTATTTAGGTGCAATTTCTTTTGACATTCACTGAATTTTCTTGCATGTCCTTAGTTTTTTGTAACTGTGTTGAATGTATCTGTTAAAATTATTCCTTCTCATGTTGCAGTCTTTTTTGGGCAATGCATGTAACTTCTACTGTCTGTCTGTGTAATCCAGAAATAATGTTATTAAAATAATTTAGTGATAGTTCAAATTCTTTCTACTACACGAGAACTTCTCTATTTTTTTCTTTTCGCTTTTAGGGTGATTGATGATGTCAAATTCCTTCTAATGTACAAAAACCATATGTATTTTGTGTTTTTCTTCTTTATGGTAGTAGGCATCCTCAAATTCTTTCAACTACAGAAAAAATTCTGGAAATTGATTTTGTTTTCTTTAGGGTAGTAGGTAGTTTCAAGTTCTTTCTATTATAGGAAAACTCTTGTGATATTTTTTGTTTTCTTTATTATAATAGGCAGCCTCAAATTCTTTCTACTATAGAAGAACTTCTGTATTTTGACCCTTTTTCATCTTTAGGGTATTAGGCAACCTTAAATTATTTCTACTATAGAAAATCTTACATGTTTTGTTTTTGTTATTCTTTTTTTGGTTATGCTTGTTATTTCATTAACAATTTTTAGTAGTTCTACTAACATTTTTGAGTGTATGTGCACAATTCAATCAAGAATGCAAAATCTGCTATGTATTTTGACTGTAATTGCACAATTCATAGGAATGCAGTGTTGATGTGTGCAAGTTCTGCTATACGTTTGATTCAAATTTGAAGAATGTAAGTTGTCCTTCTAACTCTTCTACTACTTCATATAACTTGATGTACTTTTTCATCTAGTTCTTACTTAGTTTGTTTCTTTTTAATTTTCAGATTTTTCAACAAGGTTGCAAGTACATCTATCCCAATTTACTGGATGTGGATCTCATCATGTGCACAAGACAAGTAGTTATTTATTAGCTACAAATTCTTTCAACTATATAAGAACTTTTTTTATTTGGTCATGTTTTCTTTAGGATAATATGCAACCTCAAATCCTTTCTACTATAGAAAAATTTCGTTAATTTGACTTTGTCTTATTTAGAGTAATAGGAAGCCTCAAATTTTTCCTACTATAGTAAACCTTCTGTATTTTGATTTTGAATTCTATATTTTTATTTGACGCTCATTTCATTAACAAATTTCAATAGTTCTACTAATGATTTGGATTGTATGTGCATAGTTTGATTAAGAATGCAAGTTCTACTATTTGTTTGACTTCAATTGCACATTTCATAGGGATGCAAGTTCTGTTATGATGAGTGCAAGTCCTGCTATGATGTATGCAATTTCTGCTATAAGGTTGATTTGAATTGAAGAATGCAAGTTGTCCTTCTAGTTCTTCTACTACTTCCTGTAATTTGATGTACTTTTTCATCTACTTCTTACTTAACTTGTTTCTTTCAATTTTCTGAAGTTCCACCAAGGTTGCAAGTACATCTATCCCAACTGACTGGATGTGGATCTCATCATGTGCACAAGGCAAGTAGTTATTTATTTGCTATAAAAAAATTCGACTATAGAAGAACTTCTATAATTTGGTTTTGTTTTCTTTAGAATAACACGCATTATTTTGATGATTATTTCATTAACAAAGTTCAGTAGTTCCACTAACAAGTTCTAGCATATGTTTTGACTGTAATTGCATGTTTCATAGGGATGCAAGTTCTGTTATGATGAGTGCAAGTTCTGATATTAGTTTGATTAAATATTTAAGAATGCAAGTTATTTGTCTAGTTCTTCTTCTTATGTGTGTAATTTGTTCTATTTTTTGTCTAGTTCTTACTCATATTGTTTCCTTCAATTTAAGATGCTTCCACAAGGTTGCAAGTAAATCTATACCAATTGTCTGGATGTAGATCTCATCATGTGCACAGTTCAGAAGATTCAAGTTGAAACTTCAGATTTATCATAACTAGGTGAGTTCCCAACTCACTTTATTGTTGGATCATGTTCTGTTGAACTTTTTCCCTTCTTTTTCTTCTTCTTCTGCATTGTGTTTTTGTGACGACCCGAGACCGACGCTCCAGATGCCTTCCATGTTTTTGTGATAGTCGTGTTAATTAGTTTGTTTGTTGCATTCATCATCGCATCATTCGCATTACATCGGCACTCCATTGCCTTCATGTTTTCAAAACTTGCATTCGTTCGTCGTTGTCGTTTCTCCCTTTGCCTTCATAACCTTCTCTCGAACCGCTTTGTCTTTGTTGGCCATTCTTAGACCCCTCACAACACTACTGCAGGATGCTGCTAACGCGACACTACAATTAGAGACCCTTCGACGAAACTGTGTGCGATGCAATAATCGCAAACGGTGATGTAAAAAAATGTCAAAAAAGATGCAAAATGTTTGCAATGGCGGATACATCAAACACGGTTTGGATTTTAGTTGCGTGTGCGATGCGGGGCATATGGTTTAGTACAATGAACTGTTTGTGATGAGGCAGAACAACAGAAACGAGCAGCCAGATGAAGGTGTGTGCGATATATGGCATACAGTTCACTCGGATGAACTGTTTGTGATTAAGCGAAACAAAAGAAACGTTCAGCCAGATCAAGGTGTGTACGATAGAGGGTAAACAGTTCACTCGGATGAATTGTTTGCGTTGAGCCAAGAGAATAGAAACGGTTCAATTTAACAAGATGTGTGTGATACGCGGCAAACATGTCTGTTATCAGAAATGTGTGCGAAGACCGATAATAACACAGACGATTGCTGCTAATAAGACGTGTGTGTTGTGCGATGGGATTGCATACAGACGTATATATATATATATATATATATATATATATAGGGTCGCGCTATTCGTCACCCTGGGTGAGAAATAGTTATTCTTCACCCCCTCTCTATTTTGACGTCAATGCGCCGTATTTTTAAGTTTCATAAATTTTGTCTTATTTCATACGTAAAAAGACAACGTAAGAAAATATATACTCGCCGTAAAAAATATTTTATATTACGTAAAATTATGAACGTAAAAACATAGTGTAAAATATACATAAAATGCGATATTTCTGGTCTTAAAACCTTTTTTTTGTTTTCTTATACCAAATTTTACGTAGTGAATCAATATGAATGTAACTATTTGTATTTCAAACGTAATTTATTTATGAAGCGATCGTAAGATTACCTCGGGTGAAGAATAACTTATTCTGCATCCTGGGTGATGAATAGTTTTACTATATACGGTAATCCTTCTCTGAGCCTGGGCTCAGATGCACCCGCTCAGAAAAAAATTCAAAACAAATACTAGCAAAATTCAAAAAATTCCATTTTTTTGTGTGGTAGATAATTTGATGCATAAGGTCCGCTCCAAATTTCAACTCATTTGGACATTTGAGCAGCTCTCGGCAAAAAAGACAAATCGGGTCAAAACAGTTCGTGAACAATAAACTTTTTTACAGACCCCGATTTTGTCTTTTTTACAGAGAGCTGCTAAAATGTCCAAACGAGTTGAAATTTGCAGCGAACCTCACGCATCAAATTATCTACCACACAAAAAAATGAATTTTTTTGAATTTTTCTAGTATTTGTTTTGATTTTTTTCGTCGGAGCGGGTGCAGCTGAGCCCGGGAGCCAAATTGGCCTTCTCTACTATATATTACTATATATATATATATATATAGTAATACTATTCATCACCCAGGATGCAGAATAAGTTATATATATATACACACACTTATAAGGACATGGTTGCATAAACAATTTAAACATCCAATTACATAGGTGGCTACTACACACATGACATTTCCACACACCAAAGTAAACTATTACATGCATAATTACATAGGTGGCTACTACACACATGACATTTCCACACACCAAAGTAAACTATATATTACATTCGTAATTAACTAGGATAAATGATCATCTGATCATTATCTACTTCTTGTGACGCTTGCCGCTACTGCTCTGCTTGTGGCTCGATCCGGCCTCGTCGATTTCGGTAACGAGGCACTTCCTCATGTCAATGATCCGCCTGTGCATCTCATAACATGTGTACACGATCTTGGCCACGAACCTGAGGTGAGGTTCATCCAGTTGCCACATCCAGGCCTCGTGCCAGGATACGGGAATTGTTTTCTTGGCATCCTGCTTCATCTTTTCATAGTAGGGGTCGATGATGGCCAAGGTGAGTTCAACCAGGGAGTCCTTCTTCATACTTCCCCAGACCCTGTAGTGCTCATGGCTTTGGACAAGGTTCTTGTAGGCCAAGCCCATAACCCTGAGCGCTTTTACATCATCGGTGGTTTCCACCGTAGCAAACTTGTAGTCGGTGCTGTTGACAAACCTGGCGAAACGGTCGCAAGGCTCTGTGGCCATGTAGTAGTGGTAGATGAGGACATGATGGCGCACGCACAACTGGGCGACGGCAACCTTCTGAGCTTTGCCGGGATGACCGACGGTGTATGGGAGGTTGATGCCGACCACCTTGTACTTGTCTCGAGCAAGCAACTGCTCCACGGTGTTGATGTAGTCCTCCACCACGGCTGGGTCGATGGTGTACACCACCGATAGATCTGTCTCCCTCGCGTGGGTCTCCACTTTATGCTCGCCGAACTCCATTGGAGCACCGCTAGATATCCTCTCTGTATGTGTCATCGTGGGTGTGCTTGTTATGTTGTGGGGCGAGATCAAAAGGTTGAAGAGACTAAGGTTATAATGGCCGTGGGAATTATTGGGGAAGCCGGACGGACTAGAATATCCACACGCCCGGATGGCCGTTATAATTTGCAGCGTGTAACTCCATCGTGCCGCACGTAACTGCATCGTAGCGATGTGCGCGGCGCAACCGCATGCATATGGGCCCCCCAACATGATCGTGCGTAGGCCCCAACCGCTGGCAGAGCGCGCGCGCAGGGACGTGAGCAGAGCGCTCTGCGGTGCCTCAACGGCGAGCAACCATATATATGCTTATAGCAGTTGAATACGCAAGGAAAAGCTGTCCACAAGCCGAGCTCGTGGAGGTACGCGAGCAGAGTGCGCCGACGGACGCGAGCAGAGCGTGCCGCGGCGCCTAACAGCGAGCACAGTGCGCTGCGGCGCCTAACGGCGAGCAGAGCGCGCTGAGGGACGCGAGCAGAGGCCGGTGATGTCTACTACACAACTTTATTCTTGTAGACACGTGTTGGGCCTCCAAGCGTAGAGTTTTGTAGGACAGTAGCAATTTTCCCTCAAGTGGATGACCTAAGGTTTATCAATCCGTGGGAGGCGTAGGATGAAGATGGTCTCTCTCAAACAACCCTGCAACCAAATAACAAAGAGTCTCTTGTGTCCCCAACACACCAAATACAATGGTAATTTGTATAGGTGCACTAGTTCGGCGAAGAGATGGTAATAAAAGCGTAGTAATGATAGTAGATATTGATTTTTGTGATAGGAACAATAAAAAACAGCAAGGTAGCAATTGATAAAACAGAGCACAAACGGTATTGCAATGCTTGAAAATGAGGCCTAGGGTCCATACTTTCCCTAGTGCACTCCTCAACAATGCTAATCTAATTGGATCATATAGCCATCCCTCAACGTGCGATGAAGAATCACTCCAAAGTTCTTATCTAGCGGAGAACATAAGAAGAAATTGTTTGTAGCTATTCTTTCCGATCGGTCTATCCAAGAGTTCGTACTAAAATAACACCAAGTTATTCTTTCCGATCAATCTATCAAGAGTTCGTACTAAAATAACACTAAGTTATTCTTTCCGATCGATCTATCAAGAGTTCGTACTAAAATAACACCAAAGCAAATTCAAATTCATAATAATCAATCCAACACAAAGAACCTCAAAGAGTGCCCCAAGATTTCTACCGGAGAAACAAAAGATGAGAATGTGAATCAACCCCTATGAATAGATTACCCCAATGTCACCTCGGGAATCCGCGAGTTGAGTGCCAAAACATATCTCAAGTGAATCAATATAATACCCCATTGTCACCACGGGTATTCGTATGCAAGACATATATCAAGTGCTCTCAAATCCATAAAAGTATTCAATCCGATAAAACGAAATCTCAAAGGGAAAACTCAATTCACAACAAGATAGAGAGGGAAAAACACCATATGATCCAACTATATTAACAAAGCCCACGATACATCAAGATCGTGACATCTCAAGAACATGAGAGAGAGAGAGAGAAAGAGAGAGATTAAACACATAGCTACTGGTACAAACCCTCAGCCCTGAGGGTGGACTACTCCCTCCTCATCATGGTGGCCGCCGGGATGATGAAGATGGTCACCGGTGACGATTTCCCTTTCCGGCGGAGTGCCGAAACGGGGTCTAGATTGATTTTTCATGGCTACAGAGGCTTGCGGCGGCGGAACTTCTGATCTAGGGTTACTTCTGGGGGTTTCTCTATTTATAGGATTTTTTGGCGTTGGTTTCACGCGAAGATGGGCCTCGAGGTGAGCACAACCCACCAGGGCACCCTGGGCCCCCTGGCGCGCCCCAGTGTCTTGTGCCCTACTCCTTCACCTTCTGGTCCTTCCACGAAGCTTCGGGGGTCTCTTTTGTTCCAAAAAAAATCGTCAAAAAGTTTCAGCTCATTTGGAGAACTTTCATTTCTGCACAAAAAACAACACCACGGTAGTTCTGCTGAAAACAACATCAGTCCGGGTTAGTTCCATGCAAATCATACCAAAACCATATAAAATTGTTGTAAACATGGCATGAATACTTCATAAATTATAGATACGTTGGAGACGTATCAGTATCCCCAAGCTTAATTCCTACTCTTCCTCGAGTAGGTAAATGATAAACGAAATAATTTATGAAGTGTGAATGCTAGCATAGTGCATAAGTTTGATCAATGATAATTTCAATCACTTTTCCTAGCATCATAATAGTAACTCTTTCTCATAAAACTCATCATGACAAAGTAGCAATCAATTCACATTTTAAGGTTCAAACAATGAATTCTCTTGAAACTCAACAACCTATATTATTAGTCACCAAACAATGGCAATTCAACTTATTCAACAGAGTCTAAGTAAGAGCTCCACATACTCAATCATCATATAGTCTTCCATGATTGCTACTACTCAAAGCATATTCTTAGAACAAATGGCATCCATCGAACACAGAGAAAGATAGGGGCTTAATGTTTCGCCTCCCAACTCATTTTTCATAGAGATAATTGTCAACAATAATAAATCATGATCAAATATAGTTGACTGGTCATATGTGCCTAGATCTTTCCCCACCACATGATGCTTGCCAACTAGAGAATAATTGAGGTTGAAATGAGAATTCATACTATTGACTCTTTGCATAAAAGTAAATACTGAAAAGTAAAAGATAGGCCCTTCGCAGAGGGAAGCGGAGGTTGTCATGTGCTTTTTATTTGGATGCCCAAGCTCTTAATGCAAAGGAACATCACGTTATATTGCCCCTTATGATAGCAACCTTTATTATGCAGTCCATCACTTTTATTATTTTGCCATCACAAGTTCGTACAACGCTCAATTTTCCCTTACAATAAAAGATCAAACATATTTAGGAGCAATTTTTATTGCTTTATGCACCGATGACAACTTACTTGAAGGATCTTATTCAATCCATAGGTAGGTATGGTGGACACTCACGGCAAGAAACTGGGTTTAAGGATTTTTGGATGCACAAGTAGTATCTCTACTTAGTACGAATTTTTGGCTAGCAAAAGATCCTAGGCAAACACCACATGTTGGAGGATCCATAAAAATATAACTTCTATGCAAATATACACAACCATAACTCATTACGTTGTCTTCCTTGTCCAACTTCAACTAATTTGCTCAAGTTTAAAAATAATTAATGGGTATTCACAATCATATAAGATGTCCAAGATAATATATTTATATGTGAAAGTTCTCTTCCTTATACTAATCATTCATGAATTGCTTGTATGACCAATATTGTGATTGTCAAGCTTCAAAAGATTTCACTTTCTAAACCCAATGTGAAGCTACCACTAGGCATGATATAATTTCAACTTCATGATATTCAATTCATTCAACAATTTATTCATAGGATATAAGTGAAGCACAAGAGTAAATGACAAGCTACTCCAAAAAGATATAAGTGAAGATCAAGCGAGTAGTTAAGTAAATGGGTAGCCATTTGAGGACTCTCTCTTATTTAAAAAAATTTCATATCTAAGTATTTTATTAAAACAGCAAGCAAAACAAACTAAAATCACATTCCAAGAATAGCACAACTCATGCGAAGAAGCAAAAATTTAGGATCAACCGATACTAACCGATAATTGTTGAAGAAGAAAGGTGGGATGCCTACCGGGGCATCCCCAAGCTTAGATGCTTGAAACTTCTTGGAATAATATCTTGGGGTGACTTGGTCATCCCCAAGCTTGAGCTTTTGTGTCTCCTTAATTCCTTTTATATCACGGTTTCCCTAAATCTTAAAAACTTCATCCACACAAAACTCAACAAGAACTCGTGAGATAAGTTAGTATAAATCAATGCAAAAACCTTATCATTCTCGACTGTAGCAAATCACTAAAATTATTATTCAACATTGCATACTAAATGTCTCTGCATATTTAATACTCCTATCCTCAAATAGAATCATTAAACAAGCAAACAATGCGAACATAACAGCAATCTGTCTAAACAGGATAGTCTGTAAAGAGTGCAATTGTACTCATACTTCCCTAACTTCAAAAATTCTGAAAATTTACCACACTGTATAAAATTTATCAGAACTTAATTTGCAAAAAGTTTCAAAATTTTATCACTTTTTTAATTTTCCGGAGAATTATTGCAACAGCGATAAACTTTCTGTTTTGAAACAGCAACTCATATATTTGCAAAATAAGCATGGTGAAGGCTATCCTTGCCACTTTTATTGAAGTAAGAGATGCAAAACATTATTCTAAATAACAGCAAGAAAATCCTAATAAAATAAAATGACTCTCCAAGCAAAACTCATATCATGTGATGAATGAAAATATGGCTCCAAGTGAGGTTACCGATAATGTTGAAGACGAATGAGAGGATGCCTTCCGGGGCATCCCCAAGCTAGTTGCTTGGATCTTCCTTGAATATTGCCTTGGGGGTGCCTTGGGCATCCCCAATCTTAGGGTCTTGTCACTCCTTATTCTCCTCATATCGATATCTCACCCAAAACTTGAAAACTTCAATCACACAAAACTTAACGGAACTTCTTGATATGGGTTAGTATGATAAAGACAAATCATTCACTTTGGTACTGTCAAAGACAAGATTCATAATTGTTATCACACAATTCCTACTGTACTCTACAATTTGCACAATTTATATTAAGCAATATAAGCCATAGAAACTAGAAAACAAGCAAATTATGCATTGAAAACAGAATCTGTCAAAAACAGAACAGTATGTAAAGATCTCAATTAAGGTCATACTTCTGTAACTTCAGAAATTCTGAAACATTAGGAAAACGTAGAAAATTTGTATATTCATCAACTGTAAAAAAATCAGAATTTGTCCACTTTCCAGTAAAAGACAGGAATTTCTGCACTGGACGCAAAAGTTTCTGTTTTTGCACAGAATCAAGTCAACTATCATCCACACTATCCCAAAGGCTTTACTTGGCACTTTATTGAAACAAAAGCTATAAAACAAGATCATTACATTAGACTAATAATGTGAACACACAAAAACAGTAGGTAAAAGTGTTGGGTTGTCTCCCAACAAGCGCTTTTCTTTAATGCCTTTTAGCTAGGCATGATGATTTCAATGATGCTCGCATAAAAGATAAGAATTGAAACATAACAAGAGCATCATGAATCATAAGTTCCTCTCTCATAATAATTTTCAGTAGCTTCATGAATATATTCATCAATATAACCATCACACAAAGCATTCTTTTCATGATCCAAAAGCATAGAAAATTTATTACTCTCCATATAAGCAATTTTATTCTCATTCACAATAGTGGGAGTATCATATGAAACTCGAATACTAAAAATTGCTTCCACATTAAAAGAGTAATGTTTAGTAAAAGATTATTCATAATTATGACAATAATTATCACTACTTTTTATAACATAAGTATCATCACAATAATCATCATAAGTAGCAACTTTGTTCTCATCATAGATAGGAGGCATGCAATCATCATAGCAAATTTGATCATTCAAAGTAGGGGGACTAAAAAGATCATCTTCATTGAGCATATCATCCCCAAGCTTGGGACAAACATTAATTGCAGCAAATAAATTCTCAAACATGTCATTCTCATCAAACATAGCATCCCCAAGCTTGTGGCTTGGCATATCATAAGCATAATCACTCTCATCATTAATAGTATGAATAGCACCAACATAATAACAATTATTATCATCATAATTTCCCAAGTTGGTGCCAAAAAGATTTTCAAGATTATAAGAAGTATCATTATCTTCCCAATCATAATCATCACAACAAGCAATAGGCATAACAAAATCATCATCAATAGTTCTTCCGGACATTGTGCCATAAGACAAAGAAGCAATATCATCATCAAGTGCATCATCTTCCACAATTATTTTTGATTCATTTTCATGTGGCACAACTATAATAGGAGCAACATTATTTGGGAGAGATACCTTTTTACCTCTACTCTTTCTTCTTTTCTTCTTCTTCACCACATCATGTGTGGGTTTAATTAATTTTTCCGAGCTTCTTATTGATGAGATTGGTTGAATAGGGAGCTCCTTCTTGTCACCTATTTCATCATGAGATAGGAGGAAAAGTAGAGATCTTTACCCTTTCATTAGTACTCCTTTTATATTCATTGGTTTTCCCGTCTTTCTATAGTTGGCAATATAAGCATTTTCATTGCAATTTACCATGCAAAACATATGGATTTCTTTCAAATTAGTTTCAGCGTGGTCTGTGAATATGAATGCTTCAAACCAACCATTTTTATGTGACAATTCTTCACACCCCAAAAATAAACAAAGTTCATTATAAAGTTCAAGGGTGATCAAGTTATTGCAATATTTGGACACGATTTGATCATGAAAAAGCATGCATTGGAAATTAAGGTGACCAAATTTATTGCAAAGTTCACAAGTAATAGGATAAAGAGAGCATAATTTTGTAGAAAATTTATCTATCACCTTGAGCAAAAAATTGGTTCTATCATGTTTATGCTTCTTGCAAAATCTATCATCCCTATAAGGCATGTCTTCACAAAGTCTTTCCACTCCACAAAAATTGACATCCTTATAAGAAACATTTTTTTCATGACTAGTGCAATAATCATTAGCATTTTGGATATTTATAGAATTCATACTAACAACATTGCAATCATGCTCATCATTCATGCCAAACATTTTATTGAATTCTTCTTCTATCAATTGAGCACACTTTTCCTTTCCATCATTTTC
This sequence comes from Thinopyrum elongatum, assembly GCA_011799875.1. Classification (NCBI taxonomy): domain Eukaryota; kingdom Viridiplantae; phylum Streptophyta; class Magnoliopsida; order Poales; family Poaceae; genus Thinopyrum; species Thinopyrum elongatum. Next base: position 106,189,037 of record CM022299.1, read on the forward strand.
AAGAAAGACATTATAAAGATGAACAACATGAGACCACCTCAATTCCATTTTTTTGGTAGTTTTCTTTTATGAACCAAACTAGTGATAAAACAAGAAACTAAAAGATCCGATTGCAAGATCTAAAGATATACCTTCAAGCACTCACCTCCCCGGCAACGGCGCCAGAAAAGAGCTTGATGTCTACTACGCAACTTTATTCTTGTAGACACATGTTGGGCCTCCAAGCGCAGAGTTTTGTAGGACAGTAGCAATTTTCCCTCAAGTGGATGACCTAAGGTTTATCAATCCGTGGGAGGCGTAGGATGAAGATGATCTCTCTCAAACAACCCTGCAACCAAATAACAAAGAGTCTCTTGTGTCCCCAACACACCAAATACAATGGTAATTTGTATAGGTGCACTAGTTCGGCGAAGAGATGGCTATAAAAGCGTAGTAATGATAGTAGATATTAATTTTTGTGATAGGAACAATAAAAAACAGCAAGGTAGCAATTGATAAAGCGGAGCACAAACGGTATTGCAATGCTTGAAAATGAGGCCTAGGGTCCGTACTTTCGCTAGTGCAATCTCTCAACAATGCTAATCTAATTGGATCATATAACCACCCCTCAATGTGCGATGAAGAATCACTCCAAAGTTCTTATCTAGTGGAGAACATAAGAAGAAATTATTTGTAGCTATTCTTTCCGATCGATCTATCCAAGAGTTCGTACTAAAATAACACCAAGTTATTCTTTCCGATCAATCTATCAAGAGTTCGTACTAAAATAACACTAAGTTATTCTTTCCGATCGATCTATCAAGAGTTCATACTAAAATAACACCAAAGCAAATTCAAATTCATAATACTCAATCCAACACAAAGAACCTCAAAGAGTTCCCCAAGATTTCTACCGTAGAAACAAAAGACGAGAATGTGCATCAACCCCTATGCATAGATTACCCCAATGTCACCTCGGGAATCCGTGAGTTGAGTGCCAAAACATATCTCAAGTGAATCAATATAATACCCCATTGTCACCACGGGTATTCATATGCAAGACATATATCAAGTGCTCTCAAATCCATAAAAGTATTCAATCCGATAAAACGAAATCTCAAAGGGAAAACTCAATTCACAACAAGATAGAGAGGGGAAAACACCATATGATCCAACTATATTAACAAAGCCCACGATACATCAAGATCGTGACATCTCAAGAACACGAGAGAGAGATATTAAACACATACCTACTGGTACAAACCCTCGGCCCCGAGGGTGGACTACTCCCTCCTCATCATGGTGGCCGTCGGGATGATGAAGATGGCCACCGGTGATGATTTCCCCCTCCAGCGGAGTGCCGAAACGGGGTCTAGATTGGTTTTTCGTGGCTACAGAGGCTTGCGGCAGCGGAACTTCTGATCTAGGGTTACTTCTGGGGTTTTTTCTATTTATAGGATTTTTTGGCGTTGGTTTCACGCGAAGATGGGCCTCGAGGTGAGCACAACCCACCAGGGCGCGCCTGGGCCCCCTGGCGCGCCCCGGTGTCTTGTGCCCTACTCCTTCACCTTCTGGTCCTTCCACGAAGCTTTGGGGGTCTCTTTTGTTCCAAAAAAAATCGTCAAAAAGTTTCAGCTCATTTGGAGAACTTTCATTTCTGCACAAAAAACAACACCACGGTAGTTCTGCTGAAAACAGCGTCAGTCCGGGTTAGTTCCATGCAAATCATACCAAAACCATATAAAATTGTTGTAAACATGGCATGAATACTTCATAAATTATAGATACGTTGGAGACGTATCAGCCGTCACAGTGATACGTGGCAAATAAGACAAACTGTGCGAGCGATGGCGGAGACATCAACCATGAATCAGATTAGAGTTGCGTGTGCGATACGTGGCATGCAGTTGATCCATCCAAGTTGTTTGTGGTGGAATAAGCCGTGTGTGTTGTGGGCAAACGATTGCTGGTATATAACCGTTTGCGATTGCTGAATTCATCACCGACGGGTTACCTAGTGTGGTCCGTGTGCGATGTGATATGCTCTGTCTGCACAACATCTATGCTCTGTGTACAGAAGAACAACATATATATATACTTGTAACAGGACATGATTGCAAAACCAAATTAAACATCCAATTACATTATATAACAAATACCACAAATATTGCAAGGTTCAAATTCCAGCATTACAAGGCCCAAATTCAAAGATTACAAGGTTCAAACTATTCAGACACATAAAATTCATCTTCTTCAGAATATTTTTCATGCATTATTTCTGTGAAAGGATCAGCCACCGGGAAGTCATATAGCAGCTCGATATAATGACTTCCGAATAATCTGTCATATGAAGTTACAAACTGAAATTCAGCTTGTGCAGAGTCTTTTCCATTCAGCTGTAGACGCCCGCGCTCTTTAGCAATCCATTCACTTCTGCACAGTAAATATAGGGCAAACCTCATTACCTTGAGCAACCTTGCTTTCTCAACAAAGAACCTGGCGAATTTAATTTCTGGTGTGGTGCCTCGGTACTCGTTAAAAGTAATTTCTGTGAGATGAAGATCAAGGCATTCAATGGGATTGTTATATTCCCCAACATGTTCTACTTTCGGGCCTGCTAGTATCTGCAAACGAAGACAACATATTAGTGCCTAGCTGCAGATTTGAACACTTCGGGCCTCTTTGATTTGCAGGATTTCTAAAATACACAAAAAGAGTGAAACTTTTATCATGAAATCATGTCAGGCGAAGGAATAAACGCGTACAACACTAACATCTCAAAAAAAATATGTATTGAAATCCTCCAAATTTCCTTTAGAAATCATTCTACATTTGTCATTGTAATCATGGGTAAAAGTAACAAAAAACTGAGCTCCGTTGTGGTTAACAATTAACAGGAAAGGAGCATCACCTCGATGTATAGCTTCTCCGTGCAAGGAAAGCATCTAAGGAATCTAACAACTTCATCCAAATCGGGGCCGACAGATTGTAGTGCCAAGATCTTCACTGTGCGTAGAAGCCGGGTCAAGCTTGTGGGAATCATTTCCTGGATGACAGGCGAACATATAGATCAACAACAATTAGATAAAATGTGCTTTCCAATAATATATAAGAAGGAGAAGAAGAAGACTGTTGTACCTGAACGGATAATGATCCAGTAACAAGTTCGTTGAATTCAGCACACGAAAAGCCCAACACTGTCAATTTCGGTGCGTGAATGACCCTGATTCTTTCTGGACCTAATTTATCAAGTACATACAATCTCTCGAGGAAAGGCGCATTCTCAATGACAATATCGTGAAACACCTCAATTGACAGCCTTGGGCGGTGCCTGCAATGCACATAAATCGCATGGACATTCATCGAGGTGATGGGGAGGCTACTGAACCCATCCATCGCATGAAGATGAAGGTACTCGAGCGTTGTACAGCCGACGAGCAGGCACTCCAAATCCTCCTTCGAGATGCGGACGGCAATGAGCTCGAGGTGCTTAAGTTTAGGGAGATGAAGAGTGCGTGTGGCATCGATCCGGGGGAAAATGCACCGCCTGAATGTAGCGCGGTGATAACCCACAAGTGTAGGGGATCGCAACAGTTTTCGATGGTAGAGTATTCAACCCAAATTTATAGATTCGACACAAGGGGAGCCAAAGAATAATTGTGAGTATTAGCAGCTGAGTTTTCAATTCAACCACACCTGGAGATTAATTATCTGCAGCAAAGTGATCAGTAGCAAAGTAGTATGATAGTTTTGATAGTAGTAGCAACAGCAATAGTAACGGTAACAGTAATAGCAGTGATTTTGTAGCAAGTGCAACAGTAACAGTAGCAGTAGTAACTTAGCAAGAATAATATGTAGGAAAATCGTAGGCATTGGATCGGTAATTCGTTGGATGATATTCATCATGTGAAAGTTATAACCTAGGGCGATACGGCACTAGCTCCAGTTCATAAATATAATGTAGGCATGTATTCCGTAAATAGTCATACGTGCTTATGGAAAGAACTTGCATGACATCTTTTGTCCTACCCTCCCGTGGCAGCGGGGTCCTATTGGAAACTAAGGGATATTAAGGCCTCCTTTTAATAGAGAACCGGAACAAAGCATTAACACACGGTGAATACATGAACTCCTCAAACTACGGTCATCACCGGGAAGTGTCCCGACTATTGTCACTTCGGGGTTGCCGGATCATAACATGTAGTAGGTGACTATAACTTGCAAGATCGGATCTAGAACATAGATATAATGGTGATAACATAAACGGTTCAGATCTGAAATCATGGCACCCGGGCCCAAAGTGACAAGCATTAAGCATGGCAAAGTCATAGCAACATCAATCTCAGAACATAATGGATACTAGGGATCAAGCCCTAACAAAACTAACTCGATTACATGATGAATCTCATCCAACTCCTCACCGACCAGCGAGCCTATGAAGGAATTACTCACTCCCGGTGGGGAGCATCATGGAATTGGCGATGGAGAAGGGTTGGTGATGACGAAGATCGAAGATCCCCCTCTCCGGAGCCCCAAACGGACTCCAGATCTGGCCTCCCGATGAAGAACAGGAGGTGGCGGCGGCTTCGTCTCACGGAACGCAATAATTCTTTCTCCCTGATTTTTTTCTGGAAATATGTGATTTTATAGCGTCGGTTTCAGGGTCTGCGGGGCCACCAGGTGGGGACAACCCACCTGGGTGCGCCTGGAGGGGGTGGCGCACCCTGGTGGGTTGTGCCCACCCAGGTGCCCCCCTCCTGTGGTTCTTGGCTCCAGAAATTATCTTTTATTGTATAAAAAATCCTCGCAAAGTTTCATTCCATTCCGAGAACTTTTATTTCTGCACAAAAACAACACCATGGTAGTTCTGCTGAAAACAGCGTCAGTCCGGGTTAGTTTCATTCAAATCATGCAAATTAGAGTCCAAAACAAGAGGAAAAGTAGATACAACGGAGACGTATCAACTCCCCCAAGCTTAAACCTTTGCTTGTCCTCAAGCAATTCAGTTGATAAACTGAAAGTGAAAAAGAAAAACTTTTACGAACTCTTTTGCTCTTGTTTGCATAAATAAGCTTAAATAGCACCCAGGTTTTCAGCCAATATTATAACTAACCATGTCGACAATAACTCTTAAAAATTATATTAACTCATATCAATGACATAATCAACTAGCGAGCAATAATAAGATATCTCAAACAGCAACACGTTGTCAAAACAACCATGATATAATATGACAATAGTGGTATCTCGCTAGCCCTTTCTGAGACTGCAAAACATAAATGCAGAGCACCTCTAAAGTTCAAGCAGCGACTAAACATTGTAATTCATGGTAGGAAAGATCCAGTCATGATGCACCCAATATTAGCTACACACAATGCATAAGCATGACAGTAGTGCTCTCAGGTTCTGGCGCTTATTTGAGAAGATGATGACACAACATAAAAGTAAATAGATAGTCCCTTCGTAGAGGGAAGCAGTGATTTGCAGAGGTGCCAGAGCTCAAGTTTTTAAAATAGAGGTTAAATAAAATTTTGAGGCATGCACCCTTCTTGTTTACTTCGCGACCATCAGTTATCAGTATCTTCCATGCTAAACACATTAGTGGCGGTTCCCAAGCGATAAAAGTAAAGATTTACTCCCCCTCCACCAACAAACACAATCCACGGCTAGCCGAATCCACGGGTACCGTCCATACCAACATCAGTCCTGGGGGAGTTTTGTTTACTTATTTTCAATTTTTGAATCCGGGACTGGGAATCCCTATTACCGCCCCTTTCTCATGCAATGGTGAGTGAATAAACACTCATCCTGAGAATAACCCGCTTAGCATGGAAGATACCGACTACCTCCTGTCGCTCTATGAACAATCCAGGCACACAAAAAGGATATTTATTTGAAGTTTTTAGAGGTGGCACATGCAAATTTACTTAGGACGGCAGGGTAATACCGCATATAGGTAGGTATGGTGGACTCATCTGGAATAACTTGGGTTTCAGGTTTTTGATGTACTGGCAGAATTCCCACTTAGTACAGGAGAAGGCTAGCAAATAGGTTGAGAAGCGGCCAGCTAGAGAGCAACAAAGGTCATGAACATGCATTATGCATAAGTAACATTGGATACTAGCATGAGTAGGATATGAACACCATGAACATAAATATCATAGAGGCTATGTTGGTTTTGATTTGACTACATGCATGAATATGTGCCAAGTCAAGCCACTCGAACATTCAGAGGAGGATACCATATCATCATACTACATCACAATCATTTTAACGCAATGTTGACATCCAAGATAAATCATTATCCACTCCTAGCTACTTATGCATGGCATGAGAAACTATAATCTCTAATTGTCATTGCAAACATGTTTAATCATAATGGGCTGAATCATGGATACTAGGTTAAACATATTTACAAAAACAGAACAAGTCGAGTTCATACCCGTTTCTCTCTGCCACGGCCAGTTCATCGAATATTGTCATTATTGCCTTTCACTTACACGACCGAACGATGTGAAAATGATAATAGTGCAAGAGTGCCGTGGACTAAGTTGGAATCTGCAAACATTTTATTCAAAAGGAGAATACAAGGTAAATTGGGCTCTTTGTTAGATTAATAATAATGCATATGAGAGCCACTCAACATTTTCATCGTGGTCTTCTCCTTGGTATGACTCAATAAAAGAAAAGAAGTTCAGAGAAACACACTGAAATATTTTTGGAGTTTTTGGTTTTCTGAAAGAAAGCAAATAAAAGGGGGAAAAACAAGAAAGCTATTTACAAGGGAAAGCTCCCAACAAGCAAAAGAAGAACAAGGAAATCTTTTTGAGTTTTCTTTTTAGTACTACAACAATTTAAACTAGGAAGAAAAATCAAAAAGAAGCAAGAAATATATTTTTGGATTTTCTCAAAGTTTTTCAAACACACAAGAAGAAAGCAAGAAAATAATTCTAACATGGATAATACAATGAAAAAGTGTGGACACCGACAACTGAAATGAAATGTGTGAACATGAATGTAATGTCAGTGGAAATACTTACTCCCCCAAGCTTAGGCTTTTGGCCTAACTTGGTAATCACCAGCCGTAGAAGCCATGAGGTCCTATGTTGAAGTGCTGAGGTGCGGGCACCTGAGGGTCCCACTGTTGAGGCTCCTCCTATGCCGCAGCCTGGTTGTTCCGGTAAGCGATGATGTCCGCAGGCATAATCATGTATCCACCCCTGGCAATGGGATCAAACAAAGCAGGTGCAGGCAGTGGAATAATATCACGAGTTTTCACACTAAAAACCAGATTCTAAGGAAGAGGAATGTCAGGATAATCGGTAGCAATAAACTGATGGTATTCCATAGCAACACGATCTAGGTGAACCTTGGGCAAAGGGTAATCATGCTGGCGTATCTGAACATTAAAGCGAGCTGCCAGGCGAGTAGCGTAAATACCACCATGTATTTTACCCTTGGATTTATTAATGTGGAGGCGGCGTGCCACAATAGCTCCCAAGCTATAAGTGTTGTCACCTTCGAGTGCAAGACGTAAAACAACAAGGTCTGGGGCACTGAGTGCACCCACCTTCTCTCTAGCAAGCAAGCACTTTGCAATGAAAAGAGCAAAATAATGGACAGCAGGAAATTGCAAGCTAGTGGCGGTGACACTCGACACTCCTCTCTCGTCCCCCACAGACAGAGTACGGTAAAAACCTTCAAACTCTGCAGGCCTAGGCTCTACCAACCCACCATCAGAAGGAAGCAAGCATATTTCACAAAATTCAGTAAGCGGTATCTAATGGGGTTCAGCGTATAAATTAAACTGCACTTCAGGGGGATTATTCTTAGGAAGGAAACTAAAACTTTGCACAAAGGAATTTGTGAGGAGATGATACTGTTCGCATTCAGCTGTGATGAAGTCGGTGAGGCTGGCATTATCAGCATATTGTGCAAACTCTTGGAGGATTCCGGCCCCTTCCATGAACGGGGTATGCGGCCATTCGCACGGCCGTAACTCCGCCAACCTCCGGGTGCGGAGATCACTGTCAGATGACTCCCCAATTACTCCCTTGGAGTTCTTCTTGGAAGCAAACTTCCTAAAGATACTCATGTTTTTCCTATGAGCAAAAATTCTGAAATTTTTAGTCCACAAAATTTTTCTCAACAAAACTTAACAAGATTGATAGCAACTACTCATAGGGAAGCATAGAGGCCATAACAAGCATTCAAACTACTTAAAACTCTAAGAATTCAACATGCAAGCTCATCTACAGCAGCACCAAGAGTAGCTAATTATTCAAAATATAAACCACTAAAGCAAAAACTAATTGGACAAACGGAGGAGTCACATACCAAGCAACAATCCCCCTAACAGTTTCGGAAACGAAGCTTCGAGCAAAGAGATCGAAATCCGCGGGTTTGAGAGCAAGAACACGAGAGCAAGAGCAATGGTGAATTTTTTCTGGAGGTAGGTGATGATGTGGGATGAAGAGATAAGTGAGGGGGCCCACGTGGGGACCACAACCCATCAGGGCGCGCCTGGGGGTCCTGGCGCGCCCAAGTGGGTTGTGCCCACCTGGTGCACCTCCCTCTGATATTATTTGCACCAAAAATTCTTAAATATTCAGAAAAAAATCGTATCAAATTTTCAGAGCATTCTGAGAACTTTTATTTTTGGGTCATTTTTTTATTGCACAGGAAAATCAGAAAACAGACAAAACATGGCATTTTATTTAGCTAATAAAAATAAAAAACAAAAGGTTGGGATAGAAGGTAGTGCTCACTAAATTCATCAACTTCATACCTCTCAAAAATGATCCATTAATAAGGTTGATCAAGTCTTATTAACAACCACTTTCGATTAGCATGAAACCGAAGAACTTTCGTAAATCACTAAGTTACCTCAACGGGGATATGAATATCCCCAACAATAAGCATTTCATTTTTTTTTAACAGTAGGTAGAGGTAGTTGAAAACTTCCAATAGTGATTGTCGGAGATTTTTCAATAACATTAATACCATTCACTTGGAATTGTTTCTTCAGAAAGTGCACCGTATGCTCATTACCATTAATATGAAAAGTGACCTTGCTTTTATTGCAATCAATAACAGCCCCTACAGTATTCAAGAAGGGTCTACCAAGGATAATCGACATGTTGTCGTCCTCGGGCATCTCAAGTATAACAAAGTCAGTCAAAATAGTAACATTAGTAACAACAACGGGCACATCCTCACAAATACCGATAGGTATGGCAGTTGATTTGTCAGCCATTTGCAAAGATATTTTAGTAGGTGTGAGCTTATTCAAATCAAGTCTTTTATATAAAGAGAAAGGCATAACACTAACACCAGCTCCCAAATCACATAAAGCAGTTTTCACATAATTTCTTTTGATGGAGCAAGGTATAGTTGGTATTCCCGGATCTCCAAGTTTTTTAGGTACTCCATCTTTAAAAGTATAATTAGCAAGCATGGTGGAGATTTCAGCTTCCGGTATTTTTCTCTTATTGGTGATGATGTCTTTCATGTACTTTGCATAAGGAGGCATTTTAAGGATATTAGTCAAGCGAGTACGCAAAAAGACTGGCCTCAGCATTTCAGCAAAGCGTTCAAATTCTTCATCATCTTTCTTTTTACTTGACTTAGGTGGAAAGGGCATATGTTTTTGAACTCACGGTTCTCTTTCCTTATCATGTTTCCTAGCAACAAAGTCTCTTTTATCATATCTTTTGTTCTTAGGTTGTGGGTTATCAAGATCAACTGCAGGTTCTATCTCAACATCATTGTCTGGTTCTTTATTATTTGTTTGAGTTTCTTCATGAACCTCATCATTATCTTTTTCATTATCAGAAGGTGAGTGTTCACTACCAGATTGAGTTTCAGCATCAGAGATAGAGGCTTCATTATCATTATCAGGAGGTTTTTCTACTTCAGGTTCACTAGAAGCATGCAAAGTCCTATTGTTTTTCTTTTTCTTTTTAGACGGACTACGTGCATCGGTGTCAACTCTTTGAGAGTCTTGTTCATTTCTTTTTGGGTGTCCCTCGGGATAAAGTGGTTCCTGAGTCATTCTACCTCCTCTAGTCATTACTCTAACAAAATGATCATTGATATTATTATTCATTTCATCAAGCAGTTCTCTTTGAGATTTAGCAACTTGTTCTAGCTGAGTTTGAACCATAGAAGCATGCTTCCCTACACCTCTAACATCATTTGAGATTCTAAATAACAAGTCACTCAAGCGAGCTGTGACGCCCCCGGCTCAATCGTGCACTAATCATACACGCAAATGAACACGATCAAGCCTAAGGACTCACGGGAAGATATCACAACACAACTCTAAAACATAAATAAAGTCATACAAGCTTTATATTACAAGCCAGGGCCTCGAGGGCTCGAATACATAGCTCGATGGCATACAAACGTCAGCGAAAGCATCAGATATCTGAGTACAGATATTAAAAGAAAACACAGAAAAACCCCTAGAAGGCGGGGCAAAGGAAAACACTACGATCGAAAGGCGCAGGCCTCCTACCTGGGACCCTCCGATCCTACTCCTGGTCGTCAGCCAACTCGTAGTAGTATCCACCCTCGGGGTGGTAGTAGTAGTCGATCGACGGGGCATCTGTCTCAGGGGGCTCCGTCCTATGGTCACGACAAACTGATATGGGGAGAAAAGGAAAACAAAGCAACCATGAGTACTCAGAAGTACTCAGCAAGCAAGGATCTACAGTACATATGCAACATTATCAAAGGAAGGCTGTATATGTGGACTGGGCTGCAGAAATGCCAGAATAGAGGGAAGGCCTAGTCCTATCGAAGACTAGCATCTTCAGCGGTCTTGCAGCAATAGAAGAGAGTAGAACAGTACAATATAATGTAGTAGTATCAATAAGTCTCATCCTCACCCAGAGATCCTTTCTCGACTCCCTGCGAGAAAGCAATCCCAGAGCCATACAGTCACCAACCTCGTCCTGAGATCCCTTCTCGACTCCCTGCGAGAAGCAATCCCAGAGCCATATATCCAGGTATCATCTCACGGTCTAGTTGTGTCGATCGTGATACAACTCCGAGTGTCCTTTACCGTAGGAACGGCTATCGATAGATGTGTTCTTCCCTGCAGGGGTGCACCAACTTACCCACCATGCTCGCTTAACTCCGGCCGGTCACACTTTCCTGGGTCATGCCCGGCCTCGGCCAAACGATACACCGCAACCCTACCTACAGATCAGCAGAGAGGTCCCCGTCGGTCTATATCCTAAGCGCTCAGGGGTCTTGGGCCATCGCCCTATGCACTCCGGGTCGGTGTGTGCAGGGTCGGGACGAGCACCACCTCAGTCCTGGATGGTACTGGCCCGGCCCGGCCACGAGGCTGAACTGGACGTCTGACAAAGCTTTCGGCTGATGCATACGATGCAGAGTGCCCATAACTCTTCCCACGTGATGGTTAGTGCTATCAGGCCAGAGGCCTGCTCGGATCAAATATCCAAATCATTGGCGGACTAGGGGCTTGCGGTAACGAGCAGAGACTCACGATCGATGTGACCCCATCGCCCCATCTCGAGGACTTGCGGCAAGGGCCAAGAATGCCCAGCCGCGCCTCGTATTCATCACTCGGGCACCATCCAGGTCAACCCATCTCCACAACACTCGCCACTTAGGCTCACGCGGGTACCCCTCAGGGTCGACCCGCCTTTCCAAGTAACAGTGTAAAGTCCAAGTATCCGTGTGTCCATAACATCAGGGGAATCTGAGGTATCACCCTCGTTGGATTCCTACTCGATGTATCCGTCAAGGTGAACTCGGAGGAATCACCCTCGATGGGTTCACACTTGATGTGTTGCACGACAGCGTCGTTACCGGAAGTGGTGAAGGAGGAATCACCCTCGATGACCACGACCGAATAGCTACTCTACAGAGTTAACATCTGAAGTGCTACACGAGGTATCACCCTCGGCACTCGATAGTAACGCTGCAGTGTCGTTACAACTAAGGGGGGGGGAGGGTGATGTGCGGTGCCGGGGCCTGGTCTTCAATCCCGTTGATCGGGTCTTCTAATAATCCAACGGGGCAGTCGGGACTAGTAGGGTCACTGATAGGTCTCTACCCAGCCTATACTAGACAGTTTAGGATATGCAGGTAATTATCAACAGCAGGTTACAATAAACAGGCTATGCATCAGAATAGGTAAAGCAATAGCAGCAGCAATTCTAATGCAAGCATGAGAAATTAGAATGGGCGATATCGGGATGATCAAAGGGGGGGGGCTTGCCTGGTTGTTTGGCGGCAAGGGCAAGGTCGTCAACGGTGTCGTCGATCTCCGGAGCTGCGTCAGTCTCGGGGACGACGTCGGTGTCAGGGTCTACCGAGAGAGAAGAGGGGGAAGAAACAGTAAATACAAAGCAAACAAGAGCATGTCATGACACTACGCAGAGCTAGGGGTGTTCTGACGTGGTGCTACATGATTTAGGTGAAGAGGGAAAACATCCGGGAATGTTTTCCCGGTTCCAGATATTTGTCAGACAGATGACCGGAGGGGAACGGTTCCATGTTCGGATAGTTAGGGACGTGTGACAGACGAATGGTCCGCGAAATCGGATTCGTCTCGTCGTTCTGAGCAACTTTCATGTACAAAGTATTTCGATCTGAGCTACGGATAATTTTATAGGATTTTCTAAAGTTCTATTGATTTTCTGGAATTTATTTAATTATTTAAATCCAACATTATCCGAAACAGTAACTGTGACGTCAGCATGACATCACAGTGATGTCAGCGGTCAACAGGACCAGTGGGTCCCACCTGTCAGCGACTGCTTAATTAATTAATAGTAGTTAATTAGGTTAATTAATCTTAATTAGTTTTAAACTAATAGAGTTAGTTAATTATTTAGTTAATTAATTAATTAATCAATTAATATTTACTTATTTATTTTTATTTTTCATTTTCGTTAATTGTTTCTCTGGGCAGTGGGCCCCGTTCGTCAGTGACCCAGTGGGGTTGGCCCACTGGTCAGCGGCACCAGGCCAGCGGATCGGGCGCTAGGCGCGCGGGTTTCGGGCCTAGCCTGGGCGCTGGCTCGGGCGAGCCACCGGCACGGCTGGGCGCCGACGGCCAAGGCGCCGGCCAGGGGAGGCGGCGGATGTGAGCGGTGGCGAGGCCCAGGCGATGCGGCCACGGGCGCGGTGGTGACGATGCGGGCGAGGGGGGGAAGCGGCTGCGCGGCCCAGCGAGGCCGCAGTAGCGCCGGTGAGGCGGGGCAGCGCGCGCACATGGGCGAGCGGTGAGTAGCCGTAGAGGCGCGAGCGCGCGCGCGGTGGCACGCCGGGCGGGGCGAGGCCACGGTGAGCGCGGTCGGTGCGCGTACGGGGCGGTGGTCAGGGGCGTGCGCCGGCGCGGTGGTCGGATCAACGACAAAGGGCAGGGGGAGCGGGGCGGCGGCCGCTCACTTGCGTTGCAGGGGCGAGGGGCGGCGAGGCTCGAGGTGGCCTTTAGGGAGGAGGATGGGGACGACGATGGGCGACGACGGGGACGAGGCGGAGAGGCTCCGGCGAGGTGGTGGTGGCGACGGGGCGCGGCGTCAGGCGAGCGGCGAGGGGCTCCGGGCGACGACGGGGCGATGGGATCGGGGCCGGTCCCGATCCAGATCGAGAGGGGGGGAAGAAGGGGATCGAGGGAGTGGGGAGGGGAAATGGGGGGGGGGCGACGGGGATTAGGGTTTCTCCCTGGTGGGGATATGGAGGAGGGGAGTGGGGCGCCGGCTGGGCCGGCCTAGCTAGCCCAGTGGCTAGCTGGGCCGAGGCCCAGCGAGGGGGGGGGGTTCCTTTTATTTTTCTTTGTTTCTGTTTTCCTTTTCTTTTTTTGTTTTGTCTTTTGTTTTTACTCCAAATGGCTTTTGTAAAATATGACACTTGCCCATATAACATCAGTGCAATATCCAACCCTGGTATAAAATGGTTTTGGGGCCAAATGTTCTCATATGGATTTTATTTAAATAAAAAGGTATTAACCAACTCTGTTTTCCTACTGTTAGAGTCACTTAGTTAATTTATTAATTGTTGATTATAATTTTAGAACAGTCTCTGGAATATTTGCTATTTATTGAACATTTTAGTTTCTATGTTAAGCAACTTTTATTTTCCACTTTCATTTAAATTTGAATTTTGACTTAGGAGTTGAAATGCAATATGATGCTAATGATAATCATGCACTGTTAAACATGCTGACTTGTCATTATCAAAAGTGATTACTGTGGCGTAACCTCAGGGGGTGTTACACGAGCAATCATATCAGAATTGTATTTCAATTGTTTCATAACATTTGCGTTGAAGTGATCTTATTTTCTAATATAGTTTTCAAACTCATAAAGGCATTGGCTAGGGTGCATATTGTGAGGATTATCATTATCATTGAATTTCATTAGAGAATTTACCTCTACCACCGCAGGTGGTGGTGGTGTATCAAGCCCATGTATTTCTTCAATAGGAGGTAAATTTTTAACATCCTCAGCTTTAATACCCTTTTCCTTCATAGATTTCTTTGCCTCTTGCATATCTTGAGGACTGAGATATAAAATACCCCTCTTCTTCAGAGTGGGTTTAAGCGGTGGTTCAGGAAGAGTCCAATCATCATAATTTTTCAATATGTTATTCAATAGTTCTTCAGCTTGCCCAATAGTTCGTTCCCTGAAAACACAACCAGCACAACTATCTAGGAAATCCCTAGAAGCATCGGTTAGTCCATTATAGAAGATATCAAGTATTTAATTTTTCTTAAGAGGATGATCAGGCAAAGCATTAAGCAATTGGAGAAGCCTCCCCCAAGCTTGTGGAAGACTCTCTTCTTCAATTTGCGCAAAGTTAAATATTTCCTGTAAGGCAACTTGTTTCTTATGAGCAGGAAAATATTTTTCAGAGAAGTAATAAATCATATCCTGGGGACTACGCACACAACCAGGAGCAAGAGTATTGTACCAAGCTTTAGCATCACCCTTTAATGAGAAAGGAAATAATTTGAGAATATAGTAATAGCAAATTTTCTCATCATGAGCAAAAAGGGTGGCTATGTCATTTAACTTAGTAAGATGTGCCACAACAGTTTCAGTTTCATAACCGTGGAAAGGATCAGATTCAACCAAAGTAATTAACTCTGGGTCGACAGAGAATTCATAATCCTTATCATCAATAAAGATAGGTGAAGTAGCAAACTTAGGATCATATTTCATTCTAGCATTTAGAGATTTTTCTTTGTACTTGCATAATAATTTCTCTAGATCATCTCTATCCTTACAAGCAAGAATATCTCTAGTTGCCTCCTCACCCATAACATAGCCTTTCGGTACCTTTGGCAATTCATATCTAGGAGGGCTAGTTCTATCAGGTGTTTCAAGATTTTCAGTTTCAAGCTCATCATCAGTTTCAACAATATCATGTTGTCTTACTCTAGCAATTTGTTCATCAAGAAATTCACCTAGTGGCACATCATCATCAAGCAAGGTACTGGCATCATCATAAGCATTCATAGCAGAAGTAGCATCATCAATAACTTGCGACATATCAGAATTAATAGCATGTGGTGGTGTTGCAAGTCTACTTATAACAGAAGGTGAATCTAACTCGGAGCTGGACGGCAGTTCCTTACCTCCCCTAGTCTTAGAGGGAAAAATCTTAGTCTTAGCATCCTTCAGATTCTTCATAGTGATAATTTGATAATAATCCCAAGTGACTCAACAAATATAGCTATGCTCCCCGGCAACGGCACCAGAAAAAGGTCTTGATAACCCACAAGTGTAGGGGATCGCAACAGTTTTCGAGGGTAGAGTATTCAACCCAAATTTATAGATTCGACACAAGGGGAGCCAAAGAATATTTGTGAGTATTAGCAGCTGAGTTGTCAATTCAACTACACCTGGATATTAATTATCTGCAGCAAAGTGATCAGTAGCAAAGTAGTATGATAGTTTTGATAGTAGTAGCAACAGCAATAGTAACGGTAACAGTAATAGCAGTGATTTTGTAGCAAGTGCAACAGTAACAGTAGCAGTAGTAACTTAGCAAGAACAATATGTAGGAAAATCATAGGCATTGGATCGGTAATTCGTTGGATGATATTCATCATGTAACAGTTATAACCTAGGGCGATACGGCACTAGCTCCAGTTCATAAATATAATGTAGGCATGTATTCCGTAAATAGTCATACGTGCTTATGGAAAGAACTTGCATGACATCTTTTGTCCTACCCTCCCGTGGCAGTGGGGTCCTATTAGAAACTAAGGGATATTAAGGCCTCCTTTTAATAGAGAACCGGAACAAAGCATTAACACATGGTGAATACATGAACTCCTCAAACTACGGTCATCACCGGTAAGTGTCCCGACTATTGTCACTCCGGGGTTGCTGGATCATAACACGTAGTAGGTGACTATAACTTGCAAGATCGGATCTAGAACATAGATATAATGGTGATAACATAAACGGTTCAGATCTGAAATCATGGCACCCGGGCCCAAAGTGACAAGCATTAAGCATGGCAAAGTCATAGCAACATCAATCTCAGAACATAATGGATACTAGGGATCAAGCCCTAACAAAACTAACTCGATTACATGATGAATCTCATCCAACTCCTCACCGACCAGCGAGCCTATGAAGGAATTACTCACTCCTGGTGGGGAGCATCATGGAATTGGCGATGGAGAAGGGTTGGTGATGACGAAGATCAAAGATCCCCGTCTCCGGAGCCCCAAACGGACTCTAGATCTGGCCTCTCAATGAAGAAGAGGAGGTGGCGGCGGCTCCGTCTCGCGGAACGCGATAATTCTTTCTCCCTAATTTTTTTTTCTGGAAATATGTGATTTTATAGCGTCGGTTTCAGGGTCTGCGGGGCCACCAGGTGGGGACAACCCACCTGGGCGCGCCTGGAGGGGGTGGCACGCCCTGGTGGGTTGTGCCCACCCAGGTGCCCCCCTCCGATGGTTCTTGGCTCCAGAAATTATCTTTTATTGTATAAAAATCCTCGCAAAGTTTCGTTCCATTTCGAGAACTTTTATTTCTGCACAAAAACAACACCATGGTAGTTCTGCTGAAAACAACGTCAGTCCGGGTTAGTTTCATTCAAATCATGCAAATTAGAGTCCAAAACAAGAGGAAAAGCGTTAGGAAAAGTAGATACGACGGAGACGTATCACACGGCGCAGCGTGGGCGCGAGGCGGAGCACGGCCGGTGACAGCGAGCAAGGACGTCTAGCATGAAGGCTGAGCTCCTCGAGCCAATCCAGGGCTGTGGATAGGAACCAGTAGTGCAACCTGGGTTCGGTCTTGTTGTGGGGACTGAGCCTGTCGATAGCAAGGCGTCTGACCGGCTCAGGGTGCATGGCGAGGACGTGTGACAATGCGTCCAGGCGTTGCTGCTCCCCGCTGCAGAACTCGTGGTCGACGATGATGTCCTGGGGGGTGGTGTTCCAGAGGGGGCACCACCGTCACGAGAGGACAGTGGTCCGCATGCTATATTTGATGGGGAGGTGGGATATGATGGTTACCAACATCCTGTCGGGGAGGCTGCTGATGAAGTCCACGTTCGCCGGAGGCTCTTGCGGTTCCAGCTCGACCCGCCCCCGCTTGTTGGCCGGCTCATCCTCCATCTCGCAGCAAGTGGCAATCCTCGGCGGCGGTGCTTGTAGATGAGAATGGAGGACTGTTCTACGTACCTTCCCGAGGTGGCCGAAACAAAAGTCCAAAACCAGCAATAAATTGCAGCGCTCGCGGCGTGCACGACGGACTGCTCACAGTCGTCCTGTCTAATCAAACAGCTGCCCGCGGTAGTAAATGGTTAGTTGAACGCCCACGGTTGGACTAATACGACCGTTTGCGATAATAACGTGGTGGCTATTTGTTGAAAATGCCTAGGAAAATCAATGTATAAAAAGGCGAAACGAACCGTGAATAATTTCATATGTTTAGCACAGTTGCATGTTGCCTCTGTAAAATAAATCAAGGCGGGAAGATACAGCGTATGTCGTTTCGCACACAGATCATATGACCAAGTTCCCTCTCGGAACCATGAGGCTTCTTGATAGAAGCTCCGGTTTGTATGAAAGAAAATATGGGTCAAAGCCTAGTTGAAAAGGGCAGCAGTATCTAACCCCAGCTTACAGAAGGTACAAAAGCACGATGATTAATTGTTCATCAGGTTTACACAAAATCCAGATTGAACAGGACAATAACAACTAACTCAACCAAAGTTTTTGGCAGTCACAATCAAATGGATTGGTCTGATCCATAAAATCAAGATCCTGGACCAGAAAATCTACCGGTACATGAAGACAAGTTGTTGTAAATAGAAGCCGAGCACGTTCAGAAGCCCTTTTGTCCACCTGAAACTTCTTTTTATTCTGTTCAATGTGTCCATCCGTGAGCAAGTTTTTGTTAAAAAACTTAATCCTCATGGACAATAGTACTCTCGCATTCAACAGGAAGAATGTGACAAAGCTAGTGTTTGCATGGTTGGATGCATATCCTTCCAGCGTTATTGTCCTCAAACGAGTGTCGTGAGAACTGACAAAATCCCGGTGCTTCTTATGCTACCGATTGGTTATACCTTTTTGTCCATGTCCTTTAGCCTAAATAGACATGAAGACTGAAAACAGTTAATGTCTAAAAAAAATAGTATAGTTGAACGGTTAGTTCTAGTAAAGTATATCAATGTGCTTGATATCATCACCTCTATATACAAATTCTCCAGACATGTAAAGCATCGCAGCAAGCCGATAATCATGTTCAGATCAAAACACCACGTACTGATATGTAAGGTCTTGACAGAATCCAGCACCATTGATAGGGTACCCATGGACAAACTCTTCATTGAGCATAAAACATAATATTAATACCAAAAGCGTACTCCAAGATTATATAAAACTTATGCGGTCAAAGGGCTGGCTCGCCTCCCGGTGTGCCTGCGCAGCGGACTGCTGGCATGCCTACCGTCATTTCACACAGCTACTAGCACACCCCACGGTGAGTGTGTAGCTAACACGTGCATGCCTCAGCCTCCTGGTCTGCCTACTAGCATGCGTCTCGTCAACTCACGCATGCTCGTACGGCACACGGGATCCGTGCGTGGCACATATTATACTGATTTATCCTTTTTGATGATTAGTTCTGCCGCTTTATTGCTTAACCGAAGCACGGCACATACATTGTTGGTCTAACGCACACGGTTCGAATGAAGATTCCGTTTGCGATATTGGTTGATAATTATTTATAATTTCCTGTATGTAAGAAGATTATATCAAAACTTGTCTCAAATTTGAAAAAAATATCACAGTCAATTGGTGTCCATATGACACCACGATAAGTTTCATGAATTTCAACTTAGTTTTGGATTTACTAGATTTTAAAATCAAGATTCTCGATGTTAGAAATTTCTTGCATCGGGACTAAACATGCACCCAGGGACACGTACACATATGATTTTGCAATCCATTTTCGTGCACTATCACGTGTCTCATGTAGATCAAATTTGATTTTTGCACATTTAAATCCATGGGAAATCAATCAATATATAAAAAACGGACAAATGTTACCTATTTTTTTCAATTTTCAACACTAAACTCCTTTGGTCGCATGTTCGCTGCAGATAAAGTTTGACATGCATCTTTGGGCCACATGCAAGCGGTGGTCCTAGGACACTCACTCGCGTGGGCCCGCGAGGTCACCGTCCAGCACTATGACATGCGATGAGAGAGGTTAATTTGACCAACAAGGATGGTCATTTGGTTTTTGTTACGTACGGTAGGAGTATATATATAGTACGCGTTGAAGAGGGTGGCCGGGGGCAATACTACGCGTCATATAGGACAATCACTCGCGTGCGATGCTTCCATCCGTGGGCCCGCGAGGTTGTCCTCCATCACTTCGACCCAACACGGAGGTTTCTTTTTGGGTTGTGTTGCGGTAGGAGTATATAGTACACGTCGAAGAGGGGAGGAGGGGGCTGGGGAAGCACATACTACACACACATCATGAACAATCTCGCTCCGTGTGGGGACTTTTCGGTTTCCAAGGCAGGTGCCACAAAGAAGTTGTGCATATTGGGTATTAAAAACATCACCAACACATTGGGCCACGTGCAGACGATGGTTGTCACTCATTCGCCTGTGACTCTTCCCTCCATGGGCCCGCAAGGTTGTCGTCCATCTAATATACGACACAACGAGAAAGGTAATTTGACGAACAAGGAGGATTATTTTCGGGTTGTGTTACGGTACATAGGAGTATATATTACGCGTCAAAGAGGGGAGGGGGGCAACATATATATACTACGTGTCATGAACCTCAGTTCGTGTGGGGGACTTAAAGGTTTCTGAGGCAGGTGCCACATCAAAGTTTTGCATATATATTAGGTATTCAAACATCACAACCACACATCTCCATAAATGTGTTTGGCCCACAAGCAAGCGATGGCGGTTGTCCTCTAGCACTCACTCACGGGGTTATCGGCGAGATGCTTCGTCCATCTTTGTGTGCCCGCTTGGTCAATCACTTCGACCGATAGTGATAGAGGTTAATTTGACTTATAATTAGGAGGGGATTAAATTTTGGTTCGTCTTATACGGTTCGGTACATGCAACTATACTTCACGCGCATGTGTACGCACGAATCCCTCCCACCGGGTCGAAGTGGGGGGGGGGGGACGAGCACGCGACGCGTCATGAACCAGATCTGTGTGGGGACTGTGCGATTTTCAACGCATGCATGCGCTGCATCAAAATGTTGTGCTTTTGGTATTCAAACATATATGCATGCATCACGCATGTCCATACATATGTTTGGGGCACATACATGCAGTGGTTGTCTTTGGACACTCTCCCTCGCTTGGTTATATATCATTGACGGCCTATATATTAGTGGGCCCGTGTGGACGTCCATCACTTCGACCAACAATGCGAGAGAGGTTACCAGGGTGGATTCTTCTTCTGTTGGTTCGCGTTACCGTATAGTTGTACGTCGATCATGGTGAGATTCGAGACCTAAGTTCGAGGGCTCGCATACACATGAATCCATATATATAGCATACTACGCGCCGTGAACCCTCGCTCCATGTGGGGACTTTCCGGTTCCAAAAGCACGCTGCCACATCAAAGTTGTGCATTGGGTATATTCAAACACCACATGACACTTCATACATATGTTTGGGCCACATGCACGCAGTGGTTGTCTTCAGGCACTCCCTCGCGTGGTTATCGGCGACAAGCTAGCCTATTTTGTGGGGCTGCGTGTGGAACGTCCATGCATGACTTTGACCCATCAAACAAGAGAGGTTATATGACCAAGGTGGTGATTCTTCTTGGTCAGTCTTACAATACGCCTTGGTGAGATGCCCCTTCGCACCGACTCAGTTTGTGTGTGTGTGGGGGGGGGGGGCACAGTACTACTTCGTACTAGATGAACCTCCGTGGGGTCGGGGATGTCCGATTAACTTGCGATGCACATGTGCCACATCAAATTTGTGATTTGGTTATTTAAATATCACACCACACCGTTTTCACACACACACACATCGGGCCACCCGCAGGTGTGGTTCGTATGTGGTCTCACCCATCTAACGCCAGAAGAACACATCTGTGGGCCCACACACGGTCCACATTTGATCGAAAGCAGGGGGGTTGACCATGATGTACTCCTTTCGGTTTTGTGTTACGGTAGGGTGAGATGTCACACCTAGCTATTTGGGGGCATGCATTCATAGCTAGGATTCCCCTCCCGGCAACATGAAGTGTGTGTGTGTGTGTGTGTTTGTGGGGGGGTGCCACATCAAAGTTGTGCATTGGGTATTTGAACATCAAACCACCCTTTTCATACATATATTTGGTCCACATGCAAGTGTGTTCGTGTTCTAACCCTTTCCCGCGTTTATTTGGCCAAATTTATAAACAGCAGATGAGTCGGACGCAGCAACCATCTGTGATCGGGTACGAAACATACACGGTTCCCTAGGACTACCCCTATGCCGCGCCCCTTCCCCTGTCACCCACATGATCATAGTAGATTGGGCTCCATGAGGCTTCCCTCCCCTCTCAAAAATATCTACTCCCTCGCAATCTCGAAAATATCTACCCGTGTAGATGGTTTTTCTGTTTGATAGCACACGATTAGTATGTCTGGACCATGTGCGATGTCTGTTACTCCGGCTCTGCTTCAATCAGTAGATCCAAATTTTCAGTAGCCCCGGCATTTTACTCCCGCCTGCATCCCTCGCAATCTCAAAAATATCTGCTCGGCTGGAGTGTTTTTCTGTTTGATAGCACACGATTATTATGTTTAACCGTGTGTGATGTTCGTTACTCCCGCCCTGCTCTGCTTCAATCCCTTGATCCAAATTTTCGGTAGCCCCGCCATTTTACTCCCGCCTAGTAAAATTTTCAGTACCCGCGGCATTTCCTCAAACACCACCATGGACCCCCTCCACACACACACCCCAAATCCTTCGCTCACCCCAAATCCCCCGCTCACACACATACACACCACCCCTCCCTCGCTCCAAACCTAGCTAGGTCGCCGCCGCCGCGCCGCCTCCATCGTCAACCTCTGCCGGTCTACCCGTGCAGTTTACCCACCGATATACATACCCTCGCCACCTTGAGTTTCTTAGATGACGCCTGCGAAACGCCCCCTTTTCCAGAGATCCCAATCCCCACCCCCTCCCCCACTCCAGAGCGTCGCAGCCTAAGCCCGGCTATGCTTCCTGGGGAGCTCGAGGAGTGAATGGCCCAAAAGAGCTTTACCGCGGCCTCTTCGCCCAACATTGGCGAGGTGGCCGCCGAGGAAGCTGACGACGATGACTGGACCTGGATTGAGCCTTTCAATCAGCGGGCTAGAGTATTCTGGCATGTCGCGGACGCCGGCTACGACATCGAGGTCATCGACACCGACAGCTTGACGCGGGCTATGTCATAGGTTAAGTTGCCCACCCCCAACCCTTCGGGTTCGACAACTGTCGATCTCATCGATGGCCCTGCCGCTGATCTCCTGCGGCTTGTTATGAACAATTTGCCATCCTTCATCGCCTTGGAGCCCCTTTTGTCATTTCTGAAGGACATGTTTTGCGACGCTGGCTTGGGATCCTCAGCTGGCAAGTTAGACCTCATCGACGGCAACCACGAGGAGGAGCCAATCTGTGACAAGTGAGGAAACCCATGATTTGTTTTCTCGAACCCCTTTTGTAGTGAGAACCTGTCCAGTATTTATTGCTATATTTGGTTGTTTGCATTACGCCTTGTTTATTTCTACGATTTATGGTTGTTCGGTTGTTTGTAGTTAGCATATGTCCAATTTCAATTGCCATCTTTGGTTGTTCGTAGTATGCCTTGTTTATTTTAGCTATTAACAGTGTGATGTTCTATATGTGATAGTATGAACTATGCAGTTCAATTTCATCAATACCAAATTTAACAATAGCTCTATGAATGACTATATTTGGTTGCTGTTAAGCATGTTGTAGTCCCTCCGAATCTTTTTAGTTCGCATATAAGATTTGTCTAAAGTCAAGCCTCATAAAGTTTGACCAACTTTATAGAACAAAATACCAACATTCACAATATGAAATAAATATCAGTACATGTGTCATGACTTAAATTTTCATATTGTATAACTTTAGCATGGTAGATGTTGATATTTTTTCATATAAATAAGGTCAAACTTTATGAAGTTTGACTTCAGGCAATTCTTATATGCAGAGTAAAAAGGACCGGAGGGAGTATTTAACACGCCTTTCCATTTGATTTAACAATGGCACTGTTTGTATACTCTAACTTAGCTAGAGGTTAGAGTTAGTTTCTAGCTCATGACAGTTAAAAGGGAGAGAGAGATTGGTGGAATAGTTGATTGTATTGCCTGAGCCTCGTGGGCGGAAGTGGATCCTCTAACATTGAGAAGGAAAGTTAGAGAAGCTACATTACCCTAACTTCTGTTCTCTCTATCCATATGATTAAGGCTAAAATGACTTAAATTAATTCGCAAATTGATGATCTACTGTGTACATTTATAGTAATTACATACAAACACATTGATGGTTAAATAAAATTAATTTTAAATTATTTATATCTACAATAAATATTAATAGTAAACAACCAACTAACTACCTACTAACAGTCCCTAACTTCCCTTCTTCATTTTACACTAGGCTAGCACTGTAGCATCGTGACTTTCCTTCTCTATGTTAGAGAATCCGGTTGCCTCGTGGGCATATATATAGGAGTACATGGTCATCTTGGAGTACAAGTCAAGGTAGAATAAATCCTACGCTATCCTACGTTTCCTAAATAACAATGATACTCAACAATGACTAACCCTGAACTAACTCTAGCCAAAGAGGTGTTTGGATGACAGTGTTAGATTGACAATAAATGCACTAGGACTAGCCCCAATCAGCACCTCTTGGGTGGGATAGTTGTTTTGGGTGGGTTAGACGCAACTAGCTCAAACTAGCCCTCATGTTTGGATACTTTAGGGCTATTTGAGCCCAAACTAGCTCAAACTAACTCTAACCCATGGATCCAAATAGGGCCAATAACTAGTGTACTTAGACCTGCACAATACAAGTTTGAATGACTACGTTTGCTTGTTTTTAAATATTAGGCATGTTGCAGTTAATAACACACATTTCCACTTCTTGTTTTTAAATATTAGGTTTTTAACAATTTGGTCTTGCACATGTAGGTCCTGCTGTCAAAGGTTTTGAGCCACTGTTTGACCCTTTTTGCATATGTGGAAATGAGTTGTCCATGAATATCAGTCAAGTCAAGAAACTCAGAAAGATTGTTACGATAAAGAAATTAGCGACAAAAAACAATAAGAACTTTGTCTGCACAATGAAGAAGACATCAGTTCACTACAGGATGGTACTAACTGTTATACCTTGTCTTTTTTAATTCCTTTGCGCCATTTCAAATCTAGAGAAGATATTTATGCATATCCTTGTTTTCAGGCCTTTCCAAAACAGTTCACTGATGATTACCTCTCAAACCACCTGTATGGTCAGGAGGCGAGGAAGGTATTCATACAACATCCACGGTTCAATATTGAAGTGTTCTTAAAGAGGACGAAGGATGGACATGCACTGGCCTAAAGTTGCAAAGACCTTAAACATCAATGAAGGCTCAATATTCACCTTCCGCTTCAGCAGTTTTCTAAATGAGATCCATCTGTCTATGTACCGTCTATGATGCAAATTTTGAAAGGTTATAGATGTTGCATGTGAAACTTGGTGCTGGTGCAGTTGTGTAATAGGGTAGCTGAGTGCCGAAACTATATGATGTTGTACTCTGATGTATTTCAATTATGAAATTCTGCTTCCTTAGTATGAAAATGAAATATATTGTGTGCTCAATATGAAATGTCAATTAGATTAATAAATGGATTATTAATAATATGCTAATTAGCCTGCTAATTGGGTTTTTCTATTGCAAACGGTTATTGAGAAAACACCGTGGGCGATGACCTCAGGCAACGCACACAGTTTTTAGAAATAAACCGTGTTGGATCAATGAACAATCACACATGACATCCTCTTGAAAACTATTTGCGTTAGGCCACATTGCGCAAACGTTTACCACATAAAAAGTGTGTGTGATGAACAGCCTTTGCCACACAGTTTCTTCTACGCACCGTGTGCGATGCATTCAATAACGCAAACGATAAAATTATTAATATCATGTGCAATGGCAACGCTATCACAAACGATTTAATGGGGAAAATTTTATGTGATGTACCTGCGAACGGAAACGTTTTCTTGGAGTGACTGTGTGGGATGTATATATGAATAGAAACGTACTTCTTGGATTAACTGTGTGGGATATACATGCTAACGGAAACATATTCCTTGGATTGACTGTGTGGAATATACATACGAATGGAAACGTTTAGCCGGGACTGACTGTGTGGGATATACTTACGACCGGAAACGATTTGGCCAGTATAATTGTATTTTTTTAGCACAACTGTACGTATAACCGTATTTGATCGCTCGCCCGTCGCACACGACCTCATCTTGCCGAACGTGTGTGCCAGGAGGGCCTATCCCCGACGGTTTCTGGGTCGTGTGGGAATGACCCCCCTATTGCAGTCACTCACTTGGCGACGGTTCAGAACATCGTCACGGAAAGGGGTTAAAAACCGTTTGTATAGCACCTCGCTGTACTAGTGCAACCTCGCCTGAAAACTTCCCCCGGATCCGAACCAGGCGGTCGTGACCGGTGTATCTGGATCAGCCCCATAATTCCCCAAGCATCTTCGGTTCTTTGATTAGACCATCCGTTTGACCCGGAGCCATCCGATCTCGATCGGGTGATCCAAAACCCTCTCTTTTCTATATATATAGACCACCTACATTCTAAATCAGTGCAAACCCTATCCCCTAGCCTACCCTAACCCTCGCATTGCCGCCACTCCATTTTCCTCAGGATCCCTCCCGATCCAGCCGCCACCCAACCAGATCGCTCCGACCAGCTCCCTTGATTTCCGCTGCCACCCAACTACAGCAAGCCACCACATTCTCCTCATCGTCTTCGGCAGCTAGCCAACCAGTGCACAGCCCGCTCCCCTCCAGTTCCATCCATCCACCGATCCACCACCGCGGCGTGCCTCCACGAGCTCCTGCCCAAGGTCGCCGTGCCTCGCGCTACCCTCTGCTCCTCCCTTTTCCTTTCTTTCTTCCTCCTTTCTCTGCCTCACCCCTTCGATCTCTCTCTCCAGGGCGAACAGGAGCCCGCTATGGAGGCCCCAGCTCCAACCCGCAGCAACTGCGCTGCCGGAGTCGCCATCACCTCGCCGTCGGCGACCACGACCGGGACTTGGCGGCGATGCAATTTTGTTTTCTTCAAGATCATCGGTGTTCACCATGGCTCTCTTTTGTTGTGGCAGTGACGACGACTAATCGTTAGGGGAGGGTGTGTTGGATTGCGTGCAAGTGATTTGACCAAGAGAACTTCCTTTGTGTTTTTCTCTTTTTGTGTTAAGTGAGTAGCAGGTTAATGGGTGTATGGTTTTGTTTGAGACTCACCCAGCCCAACTATGTTTTGTTGGCTTATTTTTCGAATGAAAAGGTGATCTACCAGTGAAAAAAAGCAACTGGAAACAAATTTCGGGAATGTCGATTTTGGCTGTTATGAAGACCAGTTGGACCGTTCGACCACAATTCATCAGCACAATCAAAATTAACTTAGACAAAAACTAAATTAATTTGACTTACACATAGTCGCTCCCCATGGTATCTAATTTATTGAGTTTAGTCTTAGACATGTTATGATGAGGAGACGATAGCAGGAATAATGTGCATTAGACATAGTGAAATGGGATGGGGGTGTGCGTGGTTAGCATAGTGAGATGAAAGGTAAAAGCACTTGCACTTGGTGGAATTTTCTTTGATGGTCACACTAAGGATGAAAACGTGTAGTTTATTATCTCACTACTTTTTGGGAGACTCGTTTTTTTGAAACACATATAAACCCTGTTCATTTGAAATAATAGTTACATCATTTATGAGGATGGGTACAATATCATTCAAAGGCTCCTCAAACCAATTATGAGTCAGAGGAAATCTAGCCAACCCGCCAAGCGCATGAGCAACCATATTTTCTTACAATGTTTGAAATTAGATATAGGAAAATCACAAGCAATATGATAACATTGTCGAGAACTGCCGCCACCGCACCCATAGATCTTCCTCCATTATTCATGGTGTCAATGACCTTCAAATTATTAGAGTTAACAATGAGACGATTTGCATCCCACCATTTGTGTAAGGAGTAGACCGAATATGAGAGTCGAAGCTTCAACCACTAGGACATCTGCACACCACTCAAACTTCCAATTCCCCAACAACGAATTTGCCTTTATCATCCCTCATGACCGCCCCAACTATGCCCCTAAGTAGGTCTTGATCAAAAGAAGAATCAACATTAAGTTTAACGAAACCCACAGGGGGATAGATCCAACCCCTCTTTTGATGGTAGCATTTGGAAAGGAAGCAATAACGTTGTCTGCCGTTAGAGCACGAATCCCCATAGTAATCTGACTATCCCCTCATGAACCAATTTACGCTTTTACCACCACAAATACCAGGGACAAATTCCAATCATCTCGCGAGCATTCT
Organism: Thinopyrum elongatum; assembly: GCA_011799875.1. Taxonomy (NCBI): domain Eukaryota; kingdom Viridiplantae; phylum Streptophyta; class Magnoliopsida; order Poales; family Poaceae; genus Thinopyrum; species Thinopyrum elongatum. Next base: position 106,217,147 of record CM022299.1, read on the forward strand.
ACAGACCCATAATAGACAAATCCTGGACCGGCAAAATCAGTAAGAACTCGAGAACCGCCTCACTAGCACGATCAACTTCACATGCTCATATAACAATTTCGTCCATCCCAAACTTTGCCAAACCTCCCTTGCTTTATTGCAAAGAAACAAAAGTGCTTTGTATCTTATGGATCAGAAGAACAAGAACATTTGGGTGAGATTTTCGGATGTCTATAGGCAAGCGTAACACAACAGGGAAGGGTGCCATACAACGTATGCCAAACATTTCTTTTACCTTTCTAGACACGATAACTTCCAAATCTTAGACCAAATATAGGATTAACTGTTGTTTGTCCCATTCAGTTAGTACGCCGCAGTTTCCTCCCAATGTGATGATCCCATTCCACAAAATAAGCTGACCGAACCGAAAACATCCCATTTTTCGTGTAACTCCAAGCGACAAAATTTGACATGTCGTGTCGAGGAAGAGGGATAGCGAGGACCCGTTATGCATCAATTGGCCGCATAATTTGTCTCACTAGATCTTCATCTTAGTTATTAGAAACCAAATCAAGAAAATCCGCCACGTTAGATAACAGATGAACCCCTTTAGGGTTGATAACTTTTCTATTAGCACAACCTGGAATCCAAGTATCATCCCAAATATGAATATTCTAAATATTCCTAGCTTGCTATATATACATCAAAGATGACCCCCTTCAAAGAATTCACTCTCCTCATAATATTTTGTCAAGTAAATGAGGATCATTTTTAACTTTGTATTCAGTAAATCACAATCAGAAAAATACCAAACTCTCAAAACAGTGGCACATAGAGTCGGGATTCTCAAGAAGACGCTAAACCTATTTTCCCCGCATCGCCGGATTGAAACAATGGATATCACGAAAACCCACCCCTCCTTAATTCTTTGGGACACACATTTTTCACCAAGCCATCCAATGCATCCTCCTCTGGTTGTCCTCATCTTCTCCTAAAAAATGCGACACCATATCATCTTTTTAGGATTTTTAAAGACCGTCATTGCTTATGTGGGAATATCTTGAATGACATACTTGGCTAGTTAACCCCATATTGGCTAGCTAACCTAAAGATCAATCAGAAAACAATCAGTCTTATCCAACCCCATATTGGCTAGCTAACCTAAATATTTGTCATTAAGGGACTCATTCATGATATTTAGAGTGGTACACATATGTTCTCTAGTCTCCACACTCGTATTAGAACTAAAAAATATGATGGATTTATCAACACTCACCATTTGCCCCAAACAACACTATAAGAATTCAGAACTGACTTCAAAGACTAAACATTATGCATATCAGCTCTTATGAGGATCAACGAGTCATCTGAAGGAGATAAAGGACCTCCCCGCCGTAAACCTCTCGTAGGCTTGAAGCGCTCACTTTCTTCCGCATTAAACCAAACCAGGCAGTGGATACACATCACATAATAAAATTACCCAATTCTCTCGGAAGCCTAGCAAAAATTCGGCCATAAGCTTTATGCATATCAAGTTTGATAGCACACATACCCTCTTTGCCTCCGCTCTTGTTCCTTTATTGTACGAAAGCACTCATAAATCACTACTACATTGTTCGTAATCATTCTTCCAGGCACAAAAGCACTCCGAGTTGGACTAATAATCTCTGACAGAAAAACCTTCAAACGTGTCGACATCATTCTTGCAATGATTTTATACGCCACATACACAAGCAGATCGGTCTAAATTGGGTTACTTGTTTCGAAGAATTATTGAGATCATCACAATCGTAGTATCATTTCATCGAGGATGAAATAGTGCACATATTTACCGCTTGCAGAATCTCCTCGGTTTTTGATGATGTGTCATAAAAATTGATGCAAGTCTTCACATACTCTGGCATAGCATATTTGTCAATCTTCAGTTTAGAGGGTTGGCCGGGCAGTAGATGGGCCAGTGCATGGTGAAAGAGTGAAGTTTATAAATAAAAGCAACTAAACGGGCGAAATCACTAATTGAGGATTACTCGTTGCAAACATCACTTCCACCTTTCCAGGTTGCGACAAGTGGCGCGTTTCCCCTTTTTTCGTAGATCTGTTTATTCAAAACGTTTTATCTCTTAAACCGTGCGTCCAAATCTCGAACCGTTTTCACCGTTGGATTCCTCGCGTCGAGATCTTCAAAAATAGATCCCATGTTGATAGGGTTTGACGAATTTTTTTTCAAGAAAAAAACCGGACGAAAAAACCGAACCGGGAGCACGGGTTTTTCCCTTTCCGAAAGAGGCACGCCCGTGCCTCTCGTGAAATCACAACCGTGCCTCTCGCGGAAGAAAAAAGAAGAGAAAATGTGTTTTTTTTCGTTTCTGAGAGGCACGGCCGTGACTCCCGCGAAAGCACAACCGTGCCTCTCGCGGAAGCAAAACCGTGACTCTCGCGGAAGAAAAAAAACAGAAAACGCGTTTTTTTCATTTCCGAGAGGCACGGACGTGACTCTCGCGAAAACACAACCGTGCCTCTCGCGGAAGCAAAATCATGACTCTCGCGGAAGGAAAAGAAAAATAGAAAACGCGTTTTTTTTCCGTTTTCGAGAGGCATGGCCGTGACTCTCGTGAAAATACAACCGTGCCTCTCGCGGAAGCAAAACCGTGACTCTCGCGGAAGAAAAAAAACAGAAAACACGTTTTTTTTTTCGTTTTCGAGAGGCACGGCTGTGACTCTCGCGAAAGCAAAACCGTGACTCTCGCGGAAGAAAAAAAACAGAAAACACGTTTTTTTTTTCGTTTTCGAGAGGCACGGCTGTGACTCTCGCGAAAGCAAAACCGTGACTCTCGTGAAAGAAAACAACGCGTTTTTTCGCGAAAAAAGTTTTTTTTTTTCTAATTTTTTTGGGTCCAAATGTTAAGGAAGACCGATAGAAAACCGAAACATCGAAAAAACAAAAAAAAACCGTTTAAAAAGCCGAAAACACATGCAGAAAAAAAAAATCCGAAGGAAGCGCCCAGAGCGCGACACGTGGCGGGCGGCTGAGAGCGTCAAGTGACGCTGATCGTTGTGAGGCTTCTGAAGAAGCGCTCGTTAACTAGTTGCTCCCTAAACGAGCTATTAAATTTCTAGAAGCGCAGGTACTTGCAGTACGGGTTGGTGGCCCAAACGGACCAAACCGAACGGTCTAAACCCGAAAGGCAGGCTGTCCCCTTTCTACCTCCCTCTCTAGTTTTTCCCATCTTCCGCCCCACCGGATCAAAAACCCCAACGATCAGAGAGAGACAAGCGGAGTAGTACTGCCCTGGGCACTGCACAGCGAGGAGAGAGAGCGCGGCGCGGGGGCGCCCCATAAATGCGGCGAGTCGGTGGATCCAGCCAGCCCAGCCCAGCCCCCCACCTCCATTGCCACTGTTCGGAGCGAGGACGCCCCTCCATAAATCCCCCTACCACCGCACCACCCACCCCTGCCACCGCCACCATTTGCTGCTAGCTACTGCTACTTACTGCTGCTGCTGCGGCGAGGAGGAGAGGGCAGCCGCTAGGGTTTTGGCCGGCGGGGGCGATGTGGGCGACGGAGGCGCCCTTCTCGCGGTCGGGGTCGTGGCGGGAGGCGGAGGACGAGCAGGAGGCGCTGCGCTGGGCCGCGCTGCAGCGCCTCCCCACCGTCGCGCGCGCCAGGAGGGGCCTGCTCAGGTCGCCGGCCGTCGCGCCCGGCACCGCCGGCGCGGGCGGCCCGGTCGAGGGCGACGACGCGCTCTGCGAGGTCGACGTCACCGGCCTCTCCTCCGGTGACCGCACCGCGCTCGTCGACCGCCTGCTTGCCGACTCCGGCGACGCCGAGCAGTTCTTCCGCCGCATACGCTCCCGCTTCGACGCGTGAGTACACCAAACCGTGCATACTAGATACAGTACTACATTTTTTTGCTCCCGCAACGGTGCACCATGGTCATCAGCGTGCCTTCCTCGGTCTGTGCGCGCGCGCTCTGCAAATCTACTAGTGGCTGACCACGGGGTCCCGCTGCCGCCACAATTGGCTGACACGTGGGCCCAACCGGCGCATCCAGCCGCTGCTTGAAAATGGTTGCTCCATCTCCATGCCCTCTGCATGTTTTTTAGTGGCAGAAGATTGTAGATTTCTGCTCGAGCTTGTTCTAGGAAAAAAGTTCTAGATGTGCATAATTGGAGCAGCTGACACATAGGCCCCACTGCCCAGACTTGCGATTTGTTGGCTTGCAGATTTTGCAGCCCACTCATGCAGCTACACCAAGATCGAGCTGCACTCATGCAGCTACACCTAGATCGAGCTGCATCGGCTTTGGTTTCCAGCGCACATATTGTTCGGTTCTGCTTTGTGTGTGCTGAATCCTTTTTCTTTTGTTCTTCGTTTCCGGGCTACAGGGTGCACATAGAGTTCCCCAAGATCGAAGTGAGGTACGAGGACCTGACGGTGGACGCGTACGTGCATGTCGGCAGCAGGGCGCTCCCCACCATCCCCAACTTCATATGCAACATGACAGAGGTAATTGGCCCGTGATCCGCAGCTGGAAAAACTAATTTCTACCCCTCCCATTCCTCTATCTAGGTGAAAGTAATATCGGTCACGGGTTTCTGTTACGATTTACTGTAATTACCACCCTTGTTTTACTGTAGATAAAACTGGGGTTTGTGCTGTAAGTAGGAGCTCTGCCCATGAAGTGAATCATTTACCGAAAGCAGAGCAATTGTCAATGTACTGTTGAGGTTCTTACTTTACTTTTCTGTGAAATTAAGGCATTTCTGAGGCACCTGAGGATCTACAGAGGGGGAAGAATGAAGTTACCTATATTGGACAACATTAATGGGATCATTCGCCCATCAAGGTACAATTGAAGATTAACTGGTGCTTTTCCGGTGCATCGACTAAGCTCTGAATGACCTCTTTGTGAAAAAAGAGAGTTAATTCTGACAAATTTGATGTTGTTTTCTTGCTGCAGAATGACACTGCTTTTGGGCCCTCCAAGTTCGGGGAAGACTACCTTGCTTTTAGCACTTGCCGGTCGACTTGGTCCTGGACTAAAGGTGTGATATCAGATCAATTACATTTATTTTCTATGCTCATTAGTCATAGATGATGGGAAAATCTTCGCTATCCGATCACTTTCGACCCAATCTGTCTGTGTATGACTTAAGTGGAGTGATAGATTGGCATTATCCTGCTCGTATAGCCTGAAAATGATTATCTGATGGAAACATTCATCCCTTCAGAACACTGTTTCTCTGTTATAACTATTCTAATAGGCATAGTGAGCCTTATCGATCACGGTGCAATATCTGAACTATTAAATTATCGCTGACCATCATCACAAATTGCAGATGTCTGGGAGTATTACTTACAACGGCCACCATCTAAACGAATTTGTGCCTCAAAGAACATCTGCTTATGTAAGTCAGCAAGACTGGCATGCTTCAGAGATGACCGTCAGAGAAACCCTGGAGTTTGCTGGGCGCTGTCAGGGTGTTGGTATAAAGTATGGTAGGTTACTGCACCGTAATGTCATTGGCGGTGTTCCTTGATGATTTCCCCTTTGACACCGCCGACTTGCAGATATGCTCGTTGAACTTTTGAGGAGAGAAAAAAATGCTGGGATAAAGCCTGATGAGGACCTTGATGTATTCATGAAGGTATGATACACCAGCAAGCTTTGGATAGATGTACCCACACTTTCGTCTTTGACTCTGTCATAATTTCTACTACTTTTCAGGCATTGGCTCTTGAAGGTAGACAGACAAGTCTCGTGGCTGAGTACGTAATGAAGGTAGCGACGTGTTTCTTTCAATCTGTTGCCTTTTTAGCTTGGTCAGTCTTGCATTTTTGCTTTCTTTCATATTTGAACTCGTCAGTAGTAGCATGCATGTATTATCTGGCACCTGTCCTGCTTTATTATTTTCTTTTATCTCATTAGTTTTCTTAATTTATCTCATGACTTGGAATACCTGATGTTATGTAAAGAGAAATGACTCTTATTTTGCGAAATGGGCATCAAATTAGGTGGTGCAAATTGCAATTTACTATTATATTTTTACAAGACTGTGCTAGTGTTACTCACTCACTCTTTTTCAAAGGCTGTTTCCATGTTTTTTGGGAAGTAATTATATTCTTGTTTTGAGAATTTTACATGTTCATCCACATGATCCTTCGGTTTTTTGTTCTTTTCGGGAACCAATCCTTATTAACATGTTGATTACCTGATTCTGGTGAGATTTCTGAATTGCTAATTTTGATCTAGTCAAGATTTTAGGGCTGGACATCTGTGCTGACACCATTGTCGGAGATGAAATGGTCAAAGGAATCTCCGGTGGGCAAAAGAAGCGTCTAACAACAGGTTAAAACATGCTGCTGTTATGTATTTATTTATTCGAAAAGGAGGATATCCTAATATCATTTGTATTAGGGGTATTCCTGGTGAATTTCTGTTTTAATATTGGTTGCATTTGCAGGTGAATTGCTAGTTGGGTCTGCTCGCGTTCTGTTCATGGATGAGATTTCAACTGGCCTTGATAGTGCAACCACATATCAGATTATCAAGTACTTAAGGGATTCCACACATGCTCTGGATGGCACTACAATCATATCCCTGCTGCAGCCTGCTCCAGAAACTTATGAGCTATTCGATGATGTCATTCTTATATCTGAAGGTCAAATTGTATACCAGGGACCACGTGAATATGCTGCTGATTTTTTTGCTGCAATGGGATTCAGGTGCCCTGAAAGGAAAAATGTGGCAGATTTTTTGCAAGAAGTAAGCAGTTCCACTCTTTCTATGTTTGTACATTTATGCCAAATGGTTTTTTTGTGGTATATTCACGTTTGTTGCGCTGCAGGTTTTGTCCAAGAAAGATCAACAGCAGTACTGGTGTCAATATGATTACCCATACCAGTTTGTGTCCGTAACAAAATTTGCTGAAGCCTTTAAGACATTTGTTATTGGTAAGAGGCTGCATGAGGATTTAGATAGGCCATACAATAGAAAACATAATCATCCCGCTGCTCTTTCAACTTCAAATTACGGTGTCAAGAGGCTCGAGATTCTAAAGTCCAACTTCCAGTGGCAGCGTTTGCTGATGAAAAGGAACTCGTTCATCTACGTCTTCAAATTCATTCAGGTACTTTAATCAAAGAGATGCATCTTGTAGACTAGTACCATGGCACAAGTTACAAGTTAGAGCTAATTAGCCGATTGCCCTGTGCAATTGCATGGTGTAGTGTGGTATACTAGAGCATATCAAAATTTCTTTATGAATTAATTGTTAAAATTGATTTCTAAGAAAAATTCATGTGCTATCTGATTTCATGTTTTCAAATAAAAAATATTTTATTTCACATTTAATTAGATATATGTGAAAGGGACCATTGAACTTTTATAAGTGGTGCTACTTACATCCTTTTTATATTATTTGTTTCTGTTTTAAAAAGCTAATATATCCCAGCCTACTGTCAATGTAAGACTTTGACAGTTCACCAAGGCACCAAGTTAATGGTTAGATGTTCTTTTGTGAGAGTTATTTAAAATGTATACCTCTAAGCAACTGTAATATCTTAGACTTCAAAATTAGTGTCCACCAAATTAGGTACTAGATTTCTTACCATATTCCTATTTTCCTTAGCAGCCGTAACTGAACTGAGGTTTGCTGACTTTCTGTTATTACCATACAATGCGTACATGCACAGGGAAACTATAACAATATTTGACAATTGACACGGAAAGCCTATACATGGCTCAAAGTGCAAATCAAGGACTATATTGGCCTTGCTAATGCAAATATATAACAAACTCTGAAATGTAAAGTGTTGAGTTATTAGAAATGCTTGTTTTTCTTCCTAGTTGGTGTATGAATGTCATCCTAGTACACTTAAATGTGAGTAATGCCACACCTACGGACGGAATTGGTTACAGGAAAGGCTAAGCACAATGGTAACCGTAACTCTACCATTTGCGCTTAAATGTTTGTTATATCCAGTCACAAGTTTGATATGACAAGTGTTCTCTGTTTTTGTCTTTGACAATGTCATAGCATTATAACAACATATGAATTCTCTCCACAATCAATCAAGGATGTTCTGATATGTTCTCTTTGTACCAGCTTCTACTTGTGGCCCTCATCACAATGACTGTATTTTTTCGAACAACAATGCACCATGATTCAGTTGATGATGGGATCATTTATCTTGGAGCCCTCTATTTTGCAATAGTGATGATTCTATTCAATGGCTTTACTGAAGTCTCAATGTTGGTGGCGAAGCTTCCAGTTCTTTACAAGCACAGAGATTTGCATTTCTATCCACCATGGGCTTTTACGCTTCCTTCTTGGCTCCTGAGCATTCCAACCTCGCTTATTGAATCGGGAATGTGGACACTTGTAACATATTATGTCGTTGGTTATGATCCCCAGTTCACAAGGTAACTGACATGGCATCGACTTTGTTAATTTTGCTTTCTGTTCAGAGCTTCAGAGATCTTTTTAGTTTGAAGATTGATCTTACTTTGTCATGTGCAGATTTCTGGGACAATTTTTGTTGCTTTTCTTTCTGCACCAGACATCTTTGGCTCTTTTCCGGGTCATGGCATCTTTGGGCCGAAATATGATAGTTGCTAATACCTTTGGATCGTTTGCTTTGTTGGTTGTTATGATCCTTGGAGGATTCATCATAACCAAAGGTTGATTTCTTTGAAATATTTTCAACTACTTGAGGTTGCATTTCGAACCTATATATCTAACATGTCACAACCTGTTTCTGACCATCTAACAGAAAGCATACCAGTCTGGTGGATTTGGGGTTATTGGATCTCTCCTATGATGTATGCACAGAATGCTATATCGGTAAATGAATTCCATGGGCGTTCTTGGAGCAAGGTAATCTATCTAATACACTATGCTTCCTAATTGTAGAGAACTCGCAATCAATTGAGGTCTTCAATTCGGAACTGGGTCACTCGATTTTGACCGGGTCAACAATTTCTCAAGGAGCTCTCCCATTCTACTCTTTTAATCACTGTGCTCCCTAATTTGGAGCTCTCCCATATGATTTGAGATATTCAATTTTGGATTGTGTTACATTTTGACCGGGTCAACAATTTTTTCAAATCAATTGGCAGCAACAGGCCTATTAAACATATCAATACTACACACCCTCTCCACACCTAGAAGAAAGAAGCGCAAACATGTAACACTGTAGCGCCAATATAGTACATGCAACCACCGACGTAGAAATCTTTCCCACATAAGTCTGGGTTGATTAGCAGATATCCCAGAATCACACCGCGAAAGGCCCACTAAAACACCGCATTATAAAATAAAAATAAAACACACTCCATCATCTTCCCAACTCACCAAACCAAACACTTCATCGGCTCCAAAATATAAGGTGTATTAGTTTTTTTGGAAAGAAAAATTTCTTTAACTTTGACTAAGTTTAGAGCCAAAAATATCGACATTCACAATACTAAATAATAAAATATGAAAAATTATTTCATGATGAATCTAATGACACCTATTTGATATTATGAATATTGATATATTTCTCTATTAATTTGGTCAAACTTAAAGATGTTTGAACATTCAAAAAACTAATGCACCTAATATTTTGAAATAGAGGGATTTTTTTATATGAAAATCCAATAATACCAGCAGTGCAGCAAAGCGCGCCCAACTCTTCTAGTACTAGATATTAATCCTTCTCCAAGGGGAGTCTGTGGTATTTCTGAATTTGATTGTACACACAACAGCAACACACAGCACACAGCACATGGATTTTTGTGGGTGTAATAATGTGGAAACCCAAATTACTTAAGACATATTATATTGTTCTCATGAACCTATAATAAGGCATTTACCAAGAGAAGTTCTAACAAGCCTTAAATATTTCAGTATTTGTAACTGATACTAATCTACTTTGGTTTAATGGCAGCCATTTGCAGATCAGAACATCACATTAGGTGAAGCTGTACTCACTGGATATGGATTATTCAAGGAAAAATATTGGTTTTGGATTGGAGTCGGAGCATTGTTAGGTTACACGGTTGTTTTGAATGCCTTATTTACATTGTTCTTGACAATTCTCAACCGTAAGTTCATACTACCTTATAAGACCCAAACAATTTGAGCTTATTTAAAATAGTTTTTAATTCTCCCAAGTGATTATCCTTTGACAGCAATTGGGAATATGCAAGCTGTTGTATCCAAGGATGCAATTCGAAACAAGGATTCTAGGAGGAAGAGTGACAGAGTAGCCCTAGAGCTGAGATCTTACCTGCATTCAACTTCACTGAATGGTAATGCCAGATAAATGAACTACTTCGACCCAACTCTCACATCATAGGATATTTTCACCTTTTACTAAGTGTGGCTCCCATCATCTGTATTCACTGTGCTGCAGGGCTTAAGCTCAAGGAACAGAAGGGCATGGTGTTACCCTTTCAACCCCTTTCTATGTGCTTTAAGAATACAAACTACTACGTTGATGTACCAGAGGTACGTCAGAGATGGTCCATATGTATGACCAAAAAATGTTTGAAAAAGCTATATCATTTATGCATTCACCCACTTATGCTAGCAGGAATTGAAAAAGCAAGGGATAGCAGAAGACCGCCTTCAGTTGCTTGTTGATGTCACTGGTGCATTTAGGCCAGGGGTACTGACAGCCCTTGTTGGAGTCAGTGGTGCTGGTAAAACTACCCTCATGGATGTTTTAGCCGGCCGGAAGACCGGAGGACTCATAGAAGGAAGCATCTCTATATCTGGATATCCTAAGAACCAAGAGACTTTCACAAGGATATCCGGTTATTGTGAACAAAATGATGTCCATTCACCTTGCTTGACTGTGATTGAGTCTTTGTTATACTCGGCATGCCTCCGGTTGCCTTCTCATGTCAATGATGACACTCAAAGGGTATGCATTGGCTGAAGCTATATGTTTCATTGTTCCAGACATCATAATGTTGACCTTTTGATCTTTGCTGTTTTCTTTTTCATAGGCTTTTGTGGAAGAGGTGATGGAACTTGTTGAGCTGAATCCGTTAAGTGGTGCTCTTGTTGGCCTGCCAGGAGTTAATGGTCTGTCTACGGAACAACGCAAAAGGTTGACGATAGCTGTGGAGCTTGTGGCAAATCCTTCCATTGTATTCATGGATGAACCTACGTCAGGGTTGGATGCTAGGTCTGCAGCCATTGTGATGAGAACTGTACGAAATATTGTTAATACAGGGCGGACAATCGTGTGCACCATCCATCAGCCAAGTATCGACATATTTGAATCCTTTGATGAGGTTATTTTCTCCACAAAATATCAGTTTTTTAACAGTGAGACACATAAAATTAATTTTATCTCAGACCTCTTTGAAAGTTCCATTTATCTTAATAATATGAAACCTACATGATTTTATCTTGTACTGCTACTGTTAAGGATATATGATGATCCCACCATTGTGCTCTCCTAACTTATGCATATTCTGCTCAGCTTTTGTTTATGAAGCGTGGAGGGCAACTCATATATGCTGGTCCCTTGGGTCCCAAATCGCGCAATCTGGTTGAGTTTTTCCAGGTACGTTCTGCAGTGTGTGTTTTCTCACTGAAGAAACTTAGACAAGGCCTTTGTACTTACACCCTGAAGTTTACAAACAGGCAGTTCCAGGGGTGCCTAAAATCAGGGATGGCTATAATCCTGCTGCATGGATGTTGGATGTCACGAGTACACAAATGGAGCAGATTCTTGGAGTGGATTTTGCTGAATACTATCGACAGTCGAAATTATTTCTGTAAACACAAAATCCCTTTTAATCCCACTATGTGTTTCATAGTTGCTTTTCTGTCACTCATACCTGTTTGTGTTATTGCATTTCAGGCAGACCAAAGAAATCGTCGAGGCCTTGAGCAAACCGAACAGTGAAGTGAAAGAGCTTACTTTCTCTACCAAGTATGCTCAACCATTCTGTGCTCAGTTTATTGCTTGCTTATGGAAGCAAAACCTATCATACTGGAGGAATCCTCAATACACCGCAGTTCGGTTTTTCTACACTGTCATCATCTCCTTGATGTTTGGGACGATTTGTTGGAAATTTGGATCTAGAAGGTATGTCATCTGATGGTTCTGACACTGATTTCCATAATTATATTCACAGTGAGCTAACTGTAATGTCATTTTATAATTGCCAGGGAGACCCAACATGATATATTCAATGCCATGGGTGCCATGTATGCAGCAGTGCTTTTCATAGGAATCACTAACGCCACATCTGTTCAGCCTGTGATTTCCATCGAAAGATTCGTATCATATAGAGAGCGAGCTGCTGGGATGTATTCAGCATTACCTTTCGCATTCTCTCTGGTATATATGTTTCTTATCCAGAACTTCTATATCCCTCGGTGTATCCATCCAGTGCTCATCATCATAGCAGTTTCTAACGCATTGTTCTTCAGCAGGTTACTGTGGAGTTCCCTTACATTCTTGTGCAGTCACTTGTTTACGGTACAATTTTCTACAGCCTGGGTTCGTTTGAGTGGACAGCAGTGAAGTTCTTGTGGTTTCTGTTCTTCATGTACTTCACTCTGTTGTACTTCACCTTCTACGGCATGATGACGACGGCGATCACTCCGAATCATATGGTCGCGCCTATCATTGCCGCCCCATTCTACACGCTATGGAATCTCTTCTGTGGGTTCATGATCCCAAGAAAGGTATGGAACGAATGTCACCCCCATGATTTGCATCTAACAAAACCAATCAACAACTTCCGTCCTACGGTGACTTTCAGTTCCGTTTCCGTTTGGCAATCTGGGTATGGTTGAGTCCTAGGGTGTTTTTTTCAGTGCAAGCCTTTGGGAAAACCAAGTATGCTAGTAGGTCGTATGGTCTTCTAGTGGAGAATTTTTTGAAATCCACAATATCCAAACCAATAATTGGTGCATATGATCTAAGATTTGTTCTTATTTGCACTCTAGAGTTCTTTTTTCTTATTTTGCGAGAGAAGGGTTTCATCAGCACCGTAGAGTTGAACAAGCAATTCCATGCAATAGGAAAACATCACATAATTTTTGTGATAAGGCAAGTTGGTCATAGGTGGGCCCTAATATGTTTGGCTGGCCTATACAGAACGTCGGGCCATATGGGCTTTCATACACTAGTAAGAAGATCGATCACTGTGCACAACCGCGTCAGCACTGGACCACTGGGCTTGTCAAATTTTACTTTTCCTTCCAAATAGGTAGTCGTTCTTTTATCCATGCTGTGAACCAGCACAACACAAGCACATGCAGGATACAGTTTCGTGGTTTTGTCGAACATTTAGAGAAGCAAATAAACAAATTTAAGTATATATTCAGCTTAGCATGGTAGACACTCTGCTTGTCTGGATCTACACACTTGTATCTGAACAGAACAAGAATGATACACTTAGCAGTCGGCACCATCCTGTTGTGTTTGGTTAACGATTCCTTTACCAAATAATAATGCAGCTGATCCCGGTGTGGTGGAGGTGGTACTACTGGGCCAACCCGGTGTCCTGGACGCTGTACGGGCTCCTGACCTCCCAGTTCGGCGACCTGGACCAGCCCCTGCTGCTGGCCGACGGCATCAGAACCACCACCGTGGTGGCGTTCCTGGAGGAGCACTTTGGGTTCCGGCACGACTTCCTCGGCGTCGTGGCCACGATGGTGGTCGGCTTCTGCGTCCTCTTCGCCGTCGTGTTCGCCCTCGCCATCAGGAACCTCAACTTCCAGCGGAGATGATGAGCATGATCGGCAGCAGCAAATGTACCCCGCCAGTCTTAACTTATCCAGCATGCATGTGTACAATCAATTAAGAGCTCGTAAATAATTTCGAGAGAGACACTTGAAACAAGAAGTGTATGTATTATGTATAGCAAGCAAAGGCATTGAGATGGTTTGTTTGTTGATACGTGCGGGGCGAGCCTGCATATATTCGTCGAGCATTTGCCGCGTCCAGGAGCGCCGGTGCGTGGTCGACACCTGGCCGTCTTTTTTGACCGCTTTGGGCGATGCATCTGGGTTGCCCGTCGTCCGGCCCTGATACCCTTTTGGACGTAGCAGCAGCAGCAGCAGCTACATTATCTATCCAGCCATGGCTGCTTTCATCCAGGGACACTGACCTGACCGTTGGATGCGAAAGAACCACCCATTTGACAAGAAGCATATAGCATAGCATCTCTCTGCACTGCAGCAGGCACGCACGTAAACGCAACAGATCAAGACACACACGTACCCCAGCTTTATCTACTACAGTAGCAGTACTGTATATCTTTTTTTACAGTCTGATTGATCGTGATGGAAGAATATACTAGTACGTGGAGAGTGTTTGTCGTTGGTGCATACACACGGCACGGCGGGGGCGGTAGGCAACAACCAATACGCCAGTACCGAACCTTTGTCCGCTTGCCTTGGCGCCGTCGATCGCTAGGCTGCCCTGCCGCACTTGGGTTGGCTCCACGGCGTATTTGACCTACAACTTGTGCTCTTGCGCACCCTGCAGCAGCAGCAGCGGCGGACCAGTGACAAGAAGATCGATCACTACTGTGTAGCCGGCCGCTTAGCTATGTACTCCCTTCGTTCCTAAATATTTGTCTTTATAGATATTTCAACAAGTGACTGCGTACGAAGCAAAATGAGTGAATCTACACTCTAAAATATGTTTTTTTAGAAAAGGAGGAGGACCCCGGCCTCTGCATCTGGACGATGCATGCAGCCACTTTATTAATTATTCACACAAGACCTTACGAAGTCATACAACAGTAAGACTAAAGCCACCGTCTAGGCAACATCTGTCACTACTCCTATCCAGTTGATGTAGGGATGCTGATAGTCTGGGCCTAATACCAAACAGACTTCGCAGCCAAACCTAACATCTAAGACCTGAGGTCCCAACCAGGACGCCTGCCGGGTATGGGGCACCCACCAGTCCGGCGCACTCCTCAACCAGGACGCCTGCCGGGTATGAGGCCGCCGCAGCCACCTGCCACCAATCCATCTTCAGTGATGTATTGCTGCATCTACCTTGCCCGGTCTAGCTGCCGTCGACGCCACCACGACGCCCGACAACGCCACCATCCTGTGCTCGTCCATCATCACACGCCCACCGGCGAGACCCCACTGCTCCATGCCACTGAGACCCGCCGTCGTCGACGCGAGAGAAGGCACGCCACACCACCTCACGCCTCTTCCATCCGGGGCCACTCCACAAACGATGCCCCCAATAGGGAACACGACACCGCAGCGCCGCCATCGTCCGATCCGGTGATCTTAAGATTTCTCCCGGAGCGACACGAGCAGGTTGACGATAGTTGCTTGACGATGCCTTCATCAAGGTAACGACGTAGACGCCGCCATCGCCCGCCATGACCGGAGTCGGCTCGAATTTCACCGGCGACTATGTCTCCCAACTCGCCGCCGGTGCTAATAGTGGGATCCAAGATCCGTCACTACCAGCCTGGCCAACCGCCTTCGGTGGAGAAGGCAGCCACCGCCACCATGCCCGGGCCAAGAGACCCAGACGTCCTCGTGCCGCGAAGATTACCCAGGGGGGATCTCCTCTTGCCGTTGTCAAGACGAGGCGCAGCCGCAGTGGATCTCGATCCAAACCCCTCGGGCCCAGATCAGATCTCATCGCAACCAAAATCTCATCCGCCAAACGGCCGCCGGAGATCTCCTGGCCACCGCCAACCCGCTGCGCACTGCCGTTGGAGAAGGAGGGAGATGAACGCCGCTGCCCCCACGCGTTACCGCCGGCCGAGGACAGCGCCGCCGCCGCCGCCTCACCATAGGGGCTTCGCCCCGTGGCGTCCTCAGCGACGGCGGCGGTAGTGGGAGGCGATGGAAGGGGAGGGCTGAGGGCGGTGTGGACGGGGACTCCCCGGGGGCGGCGCGGCGCCGCCGCCTCGGGGGAGAGAGGTCGGGCATATAAACTCTAAAAAATATCTATATACATTCGTATGTGGTAGTCCATTTGAAATCTCTAAAACGACAAATATTTAGGAACGGAGGGAGTAGCCTGTACGGTGGCTCCTGCATGCATGCATGCATGCGGCCTTCTCCGCCTTCGTGTGCTCGATCTCGAGCGGTCAGCGCCATGCTGCCATGCACGCAAGAGCCAAACTGACCAAGAGAGGGATTGTGATCCGATCCAGTGGAGGCCGGTGGCTGCTGGCTGGTCCTCGACGAGTGTCAAGCGGCCTTTGGTACGCACGTATCGTGGAGGGTGGCCGTGGACGGTAGCGCACGTAGGGGTTTCCTACGGTGGTACGTAGCCCTTCTTCCGTGGCATAGCCCGTCCATCACGTTCAGATTAGAGTAGACCCAGGGCGGGCGTGCCGGAACACGACGGGCCCGGAGCCCTGCGTCTACATGCATGCACAGAGCGTGCACGGAGCGCGAGACGCGTGCACTTGCGAAGTCATCGACCCGGCCAGCCAGTCAGTCAGTGGTCAAGTACGTGCATACGGACGATGGCATGCCCAGTCGATGGATGGGATCCATCGTCCGCCGATCGAGCTCTCCAAGGCGGGCGGCGAGGCTTATCCCGGCCGGCGTCCGTACGTACATCGGTACATGCATGCTAACATCTCACGGCGGTTTTAGACGGGATCGAATCGGTCTCGTTCTAGCCTTTACGTAGCAGCTGACCCAAGGCCAGTCCAGTTGCGACGGACCGTGCATGTGTGTGACCGCGTGCAGGTGCAGGGCTATAGCCATTAGCCAGCCATGCATGCACGCAGCGACGTCGTTAGTCATGGACTGGACGGCCGCTAGCTAATGACCTATCTGCCAAGCAGCTACCTTACCTGAGCTCACCTAGCTGCTAACCTAACAATAATTGGGCTGATCATGCATGAGCAGATCCACGGATCGGCTGCACCAGTCAGTTGTTACCACTAGATAAATCATCTTTTGGCAGCTGCGGCGCCGCAGACGTATGGTGAGAAGAGCCGTCGACTCACCCGGTCACATGCATGTGCATCCATCAACATCAAGGGATGAGTAGAGAATGGCCATCGAGATTTTTACCCAACATGAGTGACAACATAATCTTTGGATCGGAACACCACCTTCCTCGACAATCAACATAGGCATAGATGGCGGCGGCAGATTCTCCAGCGTGCGCATGCGGTGCGTGCTGAGGATCTGCTAGACCGGTTGATGATCTCGGCTCGCCGTGGGGCGGATTGGTGAGACTATCGGATTAGATGATGTGCATTGGTGCGTGGTATGGGCACACCATCAAGCTAGTAGGCGTAGCAACATAGATCACCAGAAAGACGGCTTTGGGTTAATCCATATATTCGTTTTTGCCGACTCCTTTGAATAATATAATAAAGATGTTTATGTGCATCGCTCAATGCAGATGCCGGAAGTTTATCATCCTTTTCGAAAAAGAAACTAACGACTTCACCATTGCCGATATGTCGGTTTTTATTTCTTTTATCAGGCAGTTCATGTTTTGGTGTGTACATCCTACATGCAGAGACCGGGTGTTGCTCACCATGATTATATGCGCGTGATGCTATATTTTAAGTTAATAAGAGAGCTCTTTATAGAAAAAAAAATGCATGCGCATCCATCCATATTCTCAAGGGATCCATCGGAGGAGGTAGTACAAAACTAGAGCTCCATGTTTGTTCCAACCCACTGATTGGATTCAATATTTAATCTAGAGCAAGTACTTTTGTTTTTTCGCCTGTTTTCTTTTGGTAACTCTTCTTGGAAGAGCTAGTGAGGATATGGGAAAATAACAATATTATACTGGCCAGGACAATCACTCGCTCTTGCTCTTGCAGAGAATATATTGATGAGACAAGATGGGCACGCTCCAAGGGAAAGGACCAAAGAAAGACCAACGCTAATGCCAAGGACGATCCCCCTCCCGCTCTCTGCCAAATTGAGCACCAACTAAACTAAGCTAAACAATAGCGCCTACTTAATTCGCTAGGAGATTTTACCGTGTCCTCTCTGGCGTGCAGCCACTGCGTCTCGATCTCTGTTTTTTCCCCTTTGCACACTCACACGTACGTAAGCTGTCGTCTAGCCTGAGAATCAAACAAGAGCTAGCTATTCCAGAGTTAATTGATTAGGGCTTCGTTATGTATAGGCCGTATGTGAAGTCTATACAGTTGTATCACCTTGATGCGACAACTGAGTCAATAAAATTTCTTTTATTCGTATCAGAGTTTCATTGGCAATGGTCCCTTGATAAACGAAATCAAGAAAAAAGAACTTATGGCTGTTAAACTCCACGCATATTTTTGTTCATTGACCTTTCTCAAAGCGGTACGGTTGATGATGTGGCGGTGGTATTGTTCACGTGGCAGGTCCTGTATCTAATAATCTGAAGATACAAATACTGAAATGTCATGCATGTATCATATCTAGAATAACCAATAAATCTCCCAAGAATATATACATAGTGGGGAATAACAAGAAACATATCTTATTCTTAACCACTCATCCCCAATTTCTTTTGCCACCTGGGATATATTTCCATATTCTCAGACATGCATGTGAGATAATATCGCATCTGCTTTTATCCCTGCTTAGAGTGGTTAATCCACACCGAATTTCAGCTAAGATTTTGCAACTGGATCATGTCCCTCTGTCCAGTGCTTGTGGTAGCACAAAAGGAAATAAAAGGAGAGTAACACTTATGCTCATGGGACCCTTGCTGGATGAAGAAGCTACAAGGAGATAAGTGTGAAAGAGGCAGTTTTATGCATGGTTTGGCTTATATGGATGCATATGAATCAGTGGGCAGGGCATGCCAAATTAATGGGGCACTTGGCCAATTGATCATGTCCTCATGCCCCCTCCCTTCAATACGCTCGATTGCGATTGACGACGATTTATAACTTTTCATTTTAATTAGTGCCCTCTCCTATGGTTTTCCTAGTTTTCGCCATAATTGTTCCAAGAAGAATCTCATCGGAAAGTGAGACTAAAGGCAGCAAATAACTCTCTGATGCATCATGCTATACATGTGATGTAGCTTTTCTCAAGGGTACACTTGGGAGTATTGATCATTCAATTATACAACGATCAAATTTGGAAACAATGTCTACATCAACAAGTTTATAAATATCTGTGAAACTAAGCATATATATGAAGTAATAATATTAAATAACCCAGTAGTCGAAAATATTTGCTGAAGGGATGTAGAATCATTTACTCCGAAAATTTCCAACCAAGAAATAAAATAAAATACCAGAGGACTTGTACCGAATCTTCATGCCATACCTTGACTAGTCTACCAAAGTACGCTGCAAGGGGAGGTAAGGAAAGGAGAAAAAGGAAGAAGGAAAATGCTCTAGCTAGACATACTATACATCCTCTAGGATTTCATCATGATAGACAGCACATTTTCACAAGCATATCCTAACTGCTTTTTTGCACAACGATCGCCTCACATGCCCAACAAAATGTCCTGCTTCCGATCAATGGTGCTGGAGAAGCAATAAGGCCCGGTGTCTCCTCTTTTTTGCCCAGCAGAAGGGGAGTGCCCCAACTAGTTTGTACATGGAGCTAGCCAATGTGTTTTCTTGTCCTACATTGAGAGGCTGTAACACTGAAATGACAAAATCTCCAAGTGCATGATCCTTGCATAGCATTGTTCATGTGCTGCATATAGACGTGTCTTTCTTTCCGTTGAGCTCTCAGTGCTGGAGGTCCTCTCAGCTAGGAGATGTGCACACTACACTCCATCCCCTCTCCCTATTCTCTTTCTCCTTTGTACGTGCCTACCAACCAACTAGCTCAGCACCCTCGCAGCCTCACCAAGGGACATCACATGCATTACCACCCTCAACACCCACCACCCTCACACACTTTGTCCTAATGCTTCCTATATAACCTAGCTATATCTAGCTGCTATGTGTGAGGTGCAACATGTACAAACACTTCCATTGGTGAGAGTTTGCTCCATGGACGATGATTAGCATGATCTACTCCCCCATACGTATGTGTATGTGTGCGTTGCCGATTTCTACCACATGATAAATGTTTGGGCCTTGCTGTTGGGTATGTGTGCACCGACCGGACAAGTTGAGCAACCTGTTGGGACAAGGCAGGCAATGTTCTTGTGTTCATGAATTCTGGGGCTGTTTGCCCACTGTAATTCTTTAAGGTTGGTTCCCCACATCATGTGCCATCCACATGGAAGGCAATAATTTCCTAGTTCCAATTTGAGTTGTCATGTTTTCCCTGACAATGTTCCTAGACAATATGTGTTGGAGGCTTGGAATGCCCACAGGGTGTGCCTCCATTTAGGAGTGATCACTATCTATCAGTTCCTTGTACGTATGCAAATAAGTTGCTTTGCCAGTACTACTGCTTACTAGCTGTTCCATGATATGCTTTAGCATGATTGAACCATGTGTAACTGAAGATGGGACCTCCAATCAAACAATAGAAATCCAGAAAAAGGATGCTGCCGAACACATTCAACGCTTCCAGTGAGAAGTCGACACCTCAGTGATCGCTAGGGACGAAGCCAGGTAATAGGCCATATATATGTCCAGAGCCAGATTTTTTTAGATTAATTTTAGAAAAGAAGCTATCGCCGGGCATTAAATTAATGAAATCTTTACAGTCAACAGTACAACACAACACCACAACACACACACACAACAAAGGAAATGACATAATACAGCGGAGGATAATATCCTCTAAGCCTCCGAGGCCGAACTCTTTCTTAATTAAGCTATATATGCATAGTACTAAAGTGATATTTGTTTACACCATTTCCGCATGGAGTGTTAAAGTTTTGATTGACTTTCATTAGTAATCCTGAATTTGTCTCTGATAAACACATTATTTGTACACAATTTCTCAATCTTGGATCTGCCCCCCGACAAAGAATTCCCACGTCGGTTACTTTAGTAATCATTGCCCAGTAATGCGTGTCTAGCGGAGGAAGAGGACATGCAGTTTTTTTTTTCAATATGAAAGATGTTATATGTATCAAATTTATTCACGATACTTGCCGAGAGCACCGCCTATTCAGTTAAGATAACAACGACGAACAAAGTTTGTATACACCAGGTATTTTGCTATTCTAGAATGAGAAAAGTTGTCTCTTTCCATTGTGTACAGTGGCGATCTTGCTCAGTGAACAAACAAGCGACAACACATATGTAGTATCAGGGTTTTCTCTTTTTATTTCATTACTTCATGTTTGGTGTAATAAATTGTTTGGCCTTTTGAACTTCACCCTGTCATATAATTTCATTTACTTTAGTGATCTAAAACGCCTTATATTTGTTTACATAGGAGTATATTATACCTCTTGGCTGGGATATATAATCGACGGATCAAATGTTCCACACCATTCTGTTGTTTCCTCCTTGGAGCACGAAAATCGCGAGATCGACAACTCAACCAAAGCCACTCTAGAGCACGAGCAAGCAGGATCAGATATGGCTAAGATTCGAGTCTCAAAAGAGAAAATTTGAGATGGAATTGGCTTGCATGCATACTGTTGCTATCCTATATATGGCTAGCCAGCTATAGGATATGGATGTGCCATGCAAAGGCTAGCTGTAGAGAGACGGAGCCTGTCATGCTGCATGTTGTGTAAAGTTAGCCTGTGTGTTGTTGCCGATCGTAGTGAGCTTTTGGGAAACTCGGTTTTACAAATCCATGATTTAGTTAGACAATCCAAACAAGATTTTAGGTTGTTACACCAGAAATCGAGTTTAACGGAAACTAGTTCTTTATAATCTTCTTATCCAAACAACCTTGCACACACTATAATTTTTCTAGGGACGCTATAAGTATTAAACAGGGCATACCGTGCTAAATTTGACGGTCGGCACTAGGTGGGGACAAACATGGCATGCCGGCATGCTAATTTTGACTAGGTGAGATTCTACATGGCCTCGCTCAAAGATTGATCTGTCTTTCAGTGGTAGTGACCTTTCAGTGACTCATCTAGTCATTCAGCCGTATCGGCATTTAGCCCAACCAAAATATATACAAGATGATAAGTGACAAGATCCGACGATGCGATGAGCTTGTTGCTCCATGCACTTGCACGTAGGAGTGTATCCTTGATTCACCTTACCCTAAAAGTTTCTTGTATTCATCCTAGCTTCTAGCTTAGCTAGTTTGCCTAGCGATTCAACTGTACGCACTCGAAGAAAAAGAGAGAACCAATATGATAACTCTGAGATATATTGTCGAATGCTATGGTTAACATGTTGGTAACCGCTTGAGAGGTGGCGTCTATGCTTGGTACCCATTGGAGTAGTTCAAAGAAAAATACTCATGTCATGAGTCATCGCCGTGGATTATCATTAGACAAAAAAATATGAGTAACTCTATACCTACGTAAAATAACTTACGTGCTTTACGTACTGTGTAACGTGGACAATCAGGATTGGATGTAAGAGGATTTGGGGGGGGGGGGGGGGGGGGGGGGAGGGAGGGGGATTATAGTTAGGAAGATTACGTTACTCTTTCGTAGCTTGTTCGTAGATGGAGCATTATCGAAAAAATATTGCTAGTCCTGAAGTAGTAATTTACCTATAAGTGTTGTAGTAGTATTTCTAGTATGCTATGGTAAACAAGAAAAGTTAAAATTTCTTTACCGAATTGTAATTAGCTGCTAGCTAGCTAGAAGAGCACCATCTAGTGGTATCTTCGGGAGATCGACCAGTGACACTTATTTCACCCACTAGACAGGATAGAATTCAACCGGAGCTGGATTCTGTTATTCTCCACACAAAAAGGTTACGTCCTTTTGTGTCATGTGAATCAAATTAGTGGCAGACTGGTACCACGACGAGTCATGGTCATGATGCATCTAGGATAACCTAGCTAGGGTTTTGCTTGCATGTCCTTTTACCAAAACAAGAAAACCCCATGCAGATGCGTTGACTAGTGGAGCAGATCTGGAGTTATTCCAGCGCGCCCGACAGCGTCACGTACCGACATTAGGGGAGACGGCGTAGGATAAGCTTTTTTGGAGGGGATATTAGTGACAGCATTAAGCACCGTGCACTAGCTGGGAAAGGAAAAGGCAATAGATGTGTAGATTAGGGTTGGCCACGTACTTCCTGCACTGTACGGGGCAACGGTTTTAATGGAGACAGATGGTACAAGCCTTGGCCATCTGGATGTTGATTAGTCACCAACTAGAATGAAGCCCCGTTGATTTGGCACCTGAGCTACATATATATCGGTTAGTCAAGCAATCACATGCTCTAATCTATGGTATAGTGAGTATGATGGGGCTATTTCCTGTGTAGTTGCGTCATGTACAATTGTCTTTGAAGCCTTTGGATCCTCTGCGGACAAATCGACTGTCGCCTATGCTCGGTGGGTGGGGGTTGTCGCCGAGTGCCCATATCTTTTTTTCATTTACGAGAATGACCCAGATATGTTATAAAGGTTCACTAGAGGTACAAAGCACCCCAACCATAATAATTACATCGAGCTCTCTGGACTACCAAACGACCATTGCCACCGCCAAAATGAGCTGTTGATGCGCCTCTATCATTGCTCCCATATGCGAGCCGTTATGACTTTGTCAATGACAATAAGGAAGTCTTCGTGCACGTGCCGTAAGGACCAATGCCCTATAGTCGTAGTCTCACCGAGTGCCCATATCATATGGGTTGTTTTCTAGAATCATGCAGGAGAGCGGCGTGTATTACTCCTTCGAAGGATGCTCGAGTACCCGCCTCACAGGGGCATCGGCGAGCTCCTCGCGTCGTCCGATCTGCGTGCACCTCGCGTCGGATCCTACCTGTGCACTTTCGGCCGTCCAATTAGACCCGATCGTTCCTCACTGTGTCGACGACCTCGCGTGGCCTGAAGGCACGACCGGGGCCACCTCGTCTGCTATCAATTGCCCTCGCACTACTTGTACCACCACGTGCATCGGTGGTGGGGCCGGTCTTATCTGGAACTCACACGACTATCCCGCCCAAAGGTCGGTTGGTGATGGGCCAGGTACGGAGTCGGTGTCTTGCCTGTCGGCTTAGGTGGGTTGACTCCTTTTTGTCGTGCCTGGCTATTTCCCTTAGGTCGATTTGCCTCTTTCCTACTGTCGGAGCTAAATCTGGTAGATCCCCTGGGCTGGTATCCTAGCTAGGCGACTTGGCACGATGGTAACAGGAGGCAAGGTTTACCCAAGTTTCTTTGGAGGAGATAATATCCTACGCCCTTCTTGTGTTTTATTGCATTGGACTGTATACATAGTACAGGTAAAGTACCAAGGGATTGAATATGTCCAAGATGAGCCCGACCCTCGGCTTATATAACATACCGGGGGTCCTAGGGTTTACACAACTAGGTCGGCTACACAGGCGGAGGCAAAGTCCTCCATGACTTCGGTATCCTCAGATTGTGGTCCAAGTCTTCTGAAATCTTCACATAATTCACTACGAGCGGCCCAAAGTGGCCTAGAACAAAACAGAACCGGCCTAGGGGGTCATAGCTCGGCCACCAGGCCGAGAACCGATGTGGCAAGGACCCCCTCAGCCGGGACACTGACAGTAGCCCATTTTTTTTTATTGTTTTGCAAGCGTGCCTGCACCTCGGGTCTTCCGATTTATACATCGTGTTCGGTCGTTGGCTTGAAACTAGTTCAATGAAAAGTCCCTGAACAGTGTCATCACACGGCCGGCTTCCTACCGAGCCGCCTCTGAGGTGACGTAGACCACCTCAGTCTTGAAAACGTCATAGGTTTAACTAAATGCAAATAATGCTCTTTGTCATTATAATATCACTCCCTTACTTGATTAAAGATATGCACAATCATAGTCTCACTTCTCAATACACATATAATTTCACATGCGTGACATTCAATTCATTCATAAATTTTACAAGAGTGAATGATCATACGTATTCAATAAGGGATTCTCCAAGATAGTGGGATCAATACTAATAACTAAAGTTTGAGCTCTTCCAACCCACCTTTAAGAATAATGTAATCCACATGAATTTTGTCTCCCTCCGAAATAGTGGGATCAATAATATATAAAGTTGACCTCTTCAAAAACACTTGCAATGATAATATTATTCATACTATAAAAGCTATAAACAAAGTTCATTGAGCATTATACAAATAACAAAATCATAGAGAGACCAGTATCCAAACTCAAAAGATATAAGTGAAGCAAACAGAGCCTTCTCCAAATAGGCAAACTCAAAAGATTTAAGCGAAGCGCAAAGATCATTTTATAAATCAACCAAGGACCATAAGAAATCATCCACAACCAGCATGTGACGACTCTCTATTTTACGCATTTTTAGAGCTCATTTGTTGCATGTTCTCTTCATATATCTTTTCCCATTAAACCAAATAGTTGTCCATTATGCATGATTATCGATTTTTGCACTATTGCCTGTGAGCATTGCACATTTAGTATTTTATTAGTTATTATTATTATTATTATTTGTTTTTTGTGTCTACAGGTGTTTTGGAGCAACCTAGGACCAAGAATGATGAAATGACCGAGGATGGGCTCAATACGGAGGACTTACAGTACCAGACTTAGGAGTTTCAGAAGGAGGAAAATTTGATTTTTTTTACAGTCATTCAAATCAATATATAAGACCAGAAATGGATCGGCGTCGCTCTCAAGAATCCAACAAGCCCAAGAACGTCAAAATCGGAGTCCGTATGAAGAAATGACGACCGAAACACTAGAGGAGGACAGAACCAGCGGCAACGTTCCATACGACCGTGCAAGGTCGTATGGATGTTCGTATGAGGTGATTTTGGGTCTGAAAGTTGCTCTTTCAGATGGAATTCTTCACTGGTTTTGTCCCAATTTGTTCTCACGAGATTCTTGGACAATAAGGAAGAGTTTGGGAGAGGATATGGCTCATCTAGAGCCCTTGGATGCATCCCATCAACGAACGAGACCGGCAAGGCATCTTATATATACACCTCCATACCCTAGCCGCCACCAGCATCTCCCACAAGCAGCCATCATTCAATCTCCATCTCCATTACTTCTTCATGTCCACCACTGTAGAAGAGGGACAAGACCAAGGGAAGAAGAGAATGTTCCACCACAGCGAGCACCGGCCTTCGGGCTGGTGCCATCTGCGCCGCGCCGGCGCCATCATCATAACCACCATCACCGGCGCCGACATCATCATCACCACCACGCCTTCTCCCTTCACCGGCTCGATGCTGGACGGCTTGTAACTTGACCATTTCCTTGCTGGGAAACGTAGTAGAAAACAAAAAAAAATGCCCTACGATCACCCAGGAGCAATATGAAGATGTATTAACGGTTTGGATTCGATCGTTACCGACTCCGAATTGCAGCGGAAGAAGACGAGTCAGTGTAGATCATACTTGGCGTCCCTCGAACCGTAGATGAACGATCCCACTAACACCACCCACGAACAGTTCCTCAAACGGAAGACCGAAAGCACAACCTCTTTACGAGTTGCAAGCTAAGGTCTTCATAATCCGGCAGCGCTTCGCCGTCCAGAGCTAATCGTCACCGAAGAATTATAGGGAGGAGATTAGAACCACACTAGGCTTCTAATTATAAGGATTAGAGGATCTAGGTCAAGATCTAATTGATCATCTAGGACCAACTAGAACTAGAGAACTAGATGAGGCTCCAAAACTTGTATGTCCAGAAGTGGCAAAAGCCTCTAGTATATTTAGGTTGGAGAAGAAGGAGGGGGCGCCACAAGGGGAGGGAAAGTCCCTCTTCCTGGGACATCCAAGAGGAGGGGGGTTCCCCTTCCAATTCGGCCTCCCTCTCCTGTATCCATGGGGAGAAGGGGGCGCCACCCTTGTTGGGCTCTTGTGGCCCAAGTTGCCTTCCACCTCTTGGCCTTTAAGGCCCGTTGATATTTAATTAATTATAAAAGCCTCCTAACTAGAGACTTTTATTATTAATTTCACATCTCTGAAAACATTTTCCACCTATATATTATTTATCAGTAATACCCTGCATTGCCCGACAAACTCTGAAACCCTTCTGATGACCCCAAAACACTTCCGGTTCCTCTCGAAACTATTTCGAATATTAAGAAAAGTATTTCACAAATAAATCCTTGATACTCCCATCCTACTAACACTCTGCAGATCGTGATTAACATAAGGTTGTGACCCTGTAGTTTCGATAAAACATAGACATGAACAAAACCCCTTTGTTCAATGACCGATAGCGAAACCGTGGACGTCCATATCGATCCCTATGAGTACATGAATGACATTCGAGTGAACCTTTGGTTATCATGTGATGTTCCCTTTTCTTCATGATAATTTACAAAACCCGAGGTGAGATGTATCGGTATCCTCTTGAGTCATACACATGCTCACTATACCGGTCTCCTTATTACCGATTTTGTTCTTCTTTCTCGTTGACATATTCTGGCATGCCCGTGACATAGTCACCTGTGTCTGGCCAGATGATGATGAATGCCTTCACACTGAGAGGGCCCTAGGAATATCTCTCCATTGTCAGAAGAGCAAATTCCACTCTCTAGCTATCCAGTCCCTTGTCAAACTTTCTGGTGAACCTGTAAGTTATCGTTATGATCACCTAGTTACTGTCGGATTCAGGGCTTCGCAGACCCAAGAAGGTTCGAACTCTGGGGCGTGTGCAAAGATCTCAACCTCTCCAGCTTAGAGCCCGTCGCCCCACAACCTAGCTTAGACGGATTCGCATGAGCAAGGAAGAAGATGAACACGGCAGTTTACCCAGGTTCGGGCCACCTTGCGGTGTAAAACCCTACTCATGCTTTGTGGTGGATTGGCCTCACGAGGGGCTGAGGATGAACTAGTACAGAGGATGAACAACCTCGCGAGAGCTCGGGGTGAGAATGAGTCGACCCCCTCTATGGTGGTGGCTCACCTATATTTATAGTGGCCTTGGTCCTCTTCCCTCGAAACTTAGGCGGGAAGGGATACCACAACGGCCAATTTGAAAGGGAACAAGTAGTACATCCTATCCTGACAAAAGTTGGCCTTCTCCTGCAAAGCTTCTGGTCGTGACGCAGCGGTGGGCTCGGTGATGACCTCCGCCTTGCCGAGCTTGTGGTCTTGGTCTTGTAGCACCGGAATGGAAACCTTTGGGAGATTCCTCGGGAACCCACGCCTGTCCTTGCCTCCTTAGCACCAAAGAGGAAACTGCCTCCTCTGCACCCGCTGGCGCCCGCCTGGCCTTGCTCGTCATGGCTCACATCACCTCAGCCTCGTGAGGCTGGGTACCTGCATAGAAATCTCCGCTCCTCGGGAGGCCGCCTGGGGAGGCCGCTCCCTCGGGAGGTCGTGGTGTCGTCCTCCTCGTGAGGCCTGGCCCCTCGCGAGGGTCTTGTCTTGGTGGTCTTGGAGATGGGCCGTACCAGGCCGTCGAGGGAGCCACGCCGTGGGCCGCAGGCAGGCAAGTTTGGGTACCTTGGTTCCCAGAACGCCGATAGTAGCCCCCGGGCCCAAGGTGCGCTCGGGCTGGCTTCGAGGCGAAGCCAAGGGGCAAGGGTGAAGCGCCGTGGGCCCCAATCACCTGCGGGCCAGGCTGACGCATGGCGCTTGACGGGACGCGGACGCCTCCGCTCCCCCACATCGCCTCGGCAACTGTTCGGACTGACAAAAGGCTGGCTCATACCGCCAGGCCATCATTACTCCTCCTCGCCTTGCCTCAGATCCCCTTTCCTCCTCCAAGGACCTCTCCAGATCCAATCGAGCTCGGCTTCCCCTTTCCTTCTCCAACTCCGGCGCCGGTGACTTTGCAGATGGCTCCCAAGAAATCGAAGCCCGCGGCACAAGCCGTGAGCTCTTCCCCCTCTCCTGCGCCGGCGTTCAACACGTCCTCCATCACCGAGGAGGGGAACCTTGCCCTCGTGCTCCCGTACACGGTGAGCGACGAGAACGAGTGGAAGGAGACCATGATCCTGGCTGGCTCCACCAAGCAGCGGACTCTGGAACGGACGGTTTACCCCTTCTTCCTCCACAGCATCTTCGCGGGGCTCGTCCCCCTCTCTCCGAGTTCTTCTCCGCCGTCCTCGACCACTACCAGGTCCAGGCCCTGCATTTTCAACCCAACTCCATCCTCCTCCTGTCCATTTTTGCCTTCTACTGCGAGGCATTCGTGGGCGTGAGGCCCTCCGTGCCACTCCTCCGGCACTTCTTCTCCCTACGGTTGCATGATCCGACCCAGCGCTCCGGCTGCGTGTCCTTTGTTGCGGTCCACAAGAACAACATGATCATGAGGGCCGGGAAGAAGGTGGAAAGCTTCAGGCACCGCTAGGTCTTCATGGACACCAAGGGCCTCAACGAGCGGCTCAAGCTGCCGACTGCGTTGCCCGAGCGGCTCGAGAGGTGGAGCCACGAGAAGTTCTCCGACCCCCGGGCGGCGCCTGTCCTGAGGAAGATGACCTCATACATGGATGCTCGGGCGCTGACGGGGGGGCATGCTCATGAAGGAGTTCCTGACGCAGCCTCTGGCTCCGCTCCAATCGCACACGCGCCCCATGTGGGAGTTCCGGGGCGCTGCGGACGACATCAGGCTGCGCCCAGGGAGCTTGACGGGCGAGGAACTGGACAAGGCCATGAACACCCTGTTCGAGGGTGAGTCTGGGGACCTTCCGGAGGCCTACGTCTCGCTATACCGCCTGGCGACAGGGAAGCATTGATCGCCGCCATGCTCGTCTTCAACGAGCTGGGGCTCGCGTCGCCTGAGCGCCCCAACTCCTCGGTGCCGGTGTCCTCCGACATTAGTGCTGGCAAAGAGGGCGAGGAGGACTCGGAGGCGACCAAGGATGATGTGGCGGAGATCTCCCCCCGTCTCAGAGCAAGCTCCTTCGCAGCTCCGCAGATGACGACGACGCCGACGAGCCCCCGGCCGTGAGATCCCCACGCTCCACCGGGGTCCTCACGAGGTCCGGGGCCACTCCCCGGGCCCTGCGAAGGTCAGGCCAGGTGACCCCGAAGAAGAGCGGAGCGGCACCTCCTCTGAGGGGCACCCCTCCGGCTGCCGGAGCGGGCGCGGTCCTGCAGGTCGTGCCCCCTCAGGGCGACGCCTCCGCCTTGCCAGGCGGCAGCACCGCGCCGGGGCTGGCCGAAGAGCACCCTGCCAACTCCCCAAGCCCGACCAAGGCCGCGCCAAGGAAAAGCGGGGGTGTCCCAGCCCCAGCCAAGAAGGAGAAGAAGAGGACGTGGATCGCTCCCGACGAGTAAGTACTTTACCTTGCTTCTGTG
Organism: Thinopyrum elongatum; assembly: GCA_011799875.1. Classification (NCBI taxonomy): domain Eukaryota; kingdom Viridiplantae; phylum Streptophyta; class Magnoliopsida; order Poales; family Poaceae; genus Thinopyrum; species Thinopyrum elongatum. The sequence continues at coordinate 106,247,322 of CM022299.1, forward strand.
TAGCATAGATTGGCACCGTGCCCATAGTGCTTCCCTCCTGATTACCAGGATGGGCGTTGTGGTGAAGAAGAGGAAGGAGGGAGCCGGGACTCAGGAGGCACCACCTCTCGCCGCAGTCGTAACGACTCCGGCATAGGCGGAAGAGGCCGTCTCTCGTCCCCTCGCAATGGAGCAGGCCCTCCAGGACATGGTGGTGCGGCCTCGGGAGGAGCCGGTCCCCGTGGGCCAGCAGGCCGTGGAGCCGTCCACCCCCACCGTGCCCGAGGGGGGCTTGGAGCCTCTGATGCCCCAAGCCGCCCTCCCACCGCTTCCCTGGTGATGGCGCCAGCCGACGCGCCGGTGCTGCCTCCTCCCCAAGCCCTTGCGCTGGCGGACTGTGGCCCCCTCATTAGGCCAGGCGCCCTGGACGAAGCCTATGCCGCGCTTGGTCAGCTCCGAGCCAACCTCCAAGATGCGGACAGGTGCCTCGTGAGGGAGCGCCTGGGGCTTGTCTCAGGGTGGCTCCAGGCCGACATGTTCACCAAGACGGCCTGGGGCCGGGCCGAGGCCGCCATCGCAGAAGGCAGGAGGGAGGCCGCCGAAGCCAAGGAGGCTCACGACGCAGCGTTGGCCAACGTTGCGTCCGCCGAGGAGCGCCGTGTTGAGGCGGAGGCCAAGCTGAAGGCCCTCCAGGAAGAGCAAGCCGTGCACACCCAACGGCTTCAGGAGCGGGAAGAGGACCTGAAGGCCCGTGAAACGAAGTCCGCCGATCGCGATGCCAAGCTGAAACAGGTGGCCGCCGACCAGGCCGCGGAGCACGGCCGCCTTGCCATGCTGAAGAAGGAGGTGGCTGATGGCCAGGCATCCCACGCCCAGCACATTTCCGAGTTGCCAGCCCCACTGGAGGCCAGGAAGAAGGCCCTTGCTGCTGCCGAGAAGAAGGCAGCCGCAGAACGCGACGCCTTCCCCTCCCTCAAGCTCAAGGCTCACGATGCGCTGCGCTCCATCTGCAGGGGAGGGTATGAGGAGCCGCTGGCGACCCCCGAGGATGGCCTTGCAGGGCTCTCCTCCAAGCTACCGGAGGCGCTCAAGGGTGCTGCTGCCAAGGTAGACTCCATTCTAGAGGAGGAGTGCCGCTCGCTCTTCTCCGCGGCCGCGACACGCGTCTTCGGCCATCTCTACCTTCAGGACCCCGACTTCGACTTCAGCATGGTGATCTGCTCGATCGCTCCTGAATCCCGTGCTGCTGCCGAGGGGGCCGCGAAGGATCATGTGGACGCGCTGCTGGAGAAGTTCCTATGCGTCCCCGATCCCGAGGCTCCGGCGGCGGAGATTGGCGGCGGCAATGATGGCGGCAGCGATGTCGACGACGGGCTTCCGGCGACCGGGGCGAGCGGCCGCGATGGCCAAGGCGATGGTGGCGCTTCTTCCTAGTTTTATTCCTGCAATATTTACCATGCCTCGTGGAGGCATAAAACTTCTGTTTGAATTTGCGAAACACTTTGCGTTTGTAATAACTTGCTAGAACTCCGTGATTTTCCTTTCCGTGCTTGGTTTCCTTCCTGTTTGCCTTTGTGTTCTGCGTTGGTAGGGCCCAGCCCCGCGCATACCTCGACCGCCGTTGGGGCGTCCGGATCGTCAGGACGAGACCAAGGGGCGAGGGGCTACATGACTAGTGAGGCCCCTGAGTCACGATGCTCAGGTGTCCCCCTTGACGTACGAACAACCCTCATGAAGGAAATGTGAGCGACATCTAAGCCAATCCGGAGTCCTCCATACCTCTCCTTGCCAGCTTTTGCCTAGGAGGGACGCGAGAAGACCAAGTACCGGGGACCTGATGAGGCGGGGTGTGCTAGGCCTGGCCTGAGCACAGCCCCTGTGTCCAGCCCCCTCGCGCGTGCCTCCTGTGGGGGAAGCTGCGTGATAGGACCGTAAGAAGAGCCGATAGGCTATCCCGAGGTCAGTGCGGCCGCTAGGGCGCCCTCAGTTGTTTATTCCAGCGCGGAGCATTGTGCTTCCACTTTGGCGTGGGCATAGCCGCTCCTCGGCCGTGTCGTCCGCCAGCGCGGAGCATGGGGCTTCCACTGGTGCGTGGGCATAGCCGCTCCTCGGCCATGTCGTCCACCAGCGCGGAGCATGGGGCTTCCACTGGTGCGTGGGTGGGAGTTCCCTTGGGGGGAGACTCCGGGGCGTGTACAACCCCATTCGTACGCGTGGCTAGCACGGCATAACTGGAGGAGGTGTATCTGGGCACTTGTGAGCCAGCGCGGGACTCACGAGACCCTACCTCAAGGCGGGTTGCGCCTGATTTTTTGCGGCGTGGGGCGCGCTTATGACACCTGTGGGGCGATGGGGGGGGGGGGTCCTGCGCCGAATGCCCCTCCGGAGGCTATCGCATGAGAAGGACGGACACCAATGACCCTAGGAGGTGACGTGAACGGGGCCGGCCCGCCAGACAGAGCTCAGCCATTGGTTTTATTGATGCTACAAGGACGGACCCGAGCACAGATGCCGTGCCAAGTCTTCTCATGCAACGATCCCACGAAAAAACACCCGGCGCACGGCTCCCGCTATGGCGAAACGCCAAACTGCGGTTGTACGAACCGGGCCGCGCACCCTTACTCACCCACACGCGATTAGCTCATGCGAGAACAAGGCACCAAGGATCCCGGGAGGTGACGCACATGGGAGCTGGCCCGCGGGACAGAGCTCGGTCGCTTGGATTTGGCAACGCTGCAGGGACGGACCCAAGCACAAACGCCGTGCCAGTCCTTAATCATGATGTGGTCGCGGGCGGGTTTGCGAGGGCGCAGCGACATCATGGTGATGAGGCACCGGACACACAGTTGAAATACTTGGGAAATTCATAAAGACAAGGCCAGTTCTGATACATGCGCAAAAATGATATAGCTGCGGGGCCGGGCCCTAGCAGCCTGAGGATGATGTAGCCCGGGGGGCGCCCTCTATCTGAACAAAGCAAAAAGTCACCTGGCACCATCGTTGTAGGAGAGTAGAGGTAGCCGAAGATGCTTGCTGCAGAAATTGCTCCTCACGAGCTGGGCGGCTCTGGAGGCCTGCCGGGCTCGCGAGGGTCCGACAGTTCCTCCGACAGGACCGCCTGGCGCCTGGCCTCGTGAGCCGCCACGACACTCTACTCGAAGCGCTGGTATGAGGCGGCCATGTTCAGCAGGCCAAACGGCATGCGAATGTAGCTGCAGGGGTAGCCCCCACTCCGGCCGAAGCGGGACGGCCAGAAGAGGTCCTGCGAAGCAGCCCTGTTGAGGCCCTGGATGTTGACGCAGACGCGCAGCTCGCTGCCCACACCAGGGGCCGCAGCTGCACTGGGAGGCCGTGCGGGGCGACATTCGCCGCGCATGGCCCTTGCCTCTTGAAGCTCTTGGATCGCCTTGATGATGAACTCTCGCGCACCTGGCGCCTCGCGCCATGCCCCTTGCTCGCGGGGGCATGCCTCGAAGCACACCTCCAAGTGGTGCCCTAGCACTTCCCTCGTCGCCTTGGTCAGGTCAGAGGCTCTCCAAACAGGAGCCCCCAAGCCCGTCCCGAGGGATGCGCCGGGCGCGCCTTCCTATGCGGGAGGAAGAGGCGCCCTAGCAGCGGGTGCGGGGCCTGAAGTACCGTCGGCAGGTGCGCCAGCCCCCTTATGACTCTTGAGGAGGAGCTGCTTCTTCTTCTTGGATGTGGTCTCAGGAGGCAGGACAGCGCCCTCATCATCTGGGTTGTCAGTCGCCGCGGCTTGGTAGGCACGCTCGAGGGAGCACACCGCATCCTTTTCATCCCAGGCGACCGTGATGATGCTGCCATTCCCTGGCATCTTGAGGACATTGTAGCCATGGTGGATTGCCTCCATGAACTTGGCGAGGGCCGGATATCCAAGGATGGCATTGTACGGGAGGCCGATGTGGGCGACGTCGAAGTCGATGAGCTCGGTGTGGTAGTTGTTGCGGTTGCCAAAGGCGACAGGGAGGTGTATCTGCCACAGGGGGATGGTGGAGCCGTCGGTCACTCCTAAGAAAGGCTTAGTTGGCAGTAGCTGATCATAGGGAACTTGGGGCGTCTCGAACGTCTCGACGGAGAGGACATTGAGCCCCGCGCCACCGTCGATGAGGGTCTTGGTGACGAGGACGTTGCTGATGGTTGGCGTGCAGAGCATGGGAAGCACGCCTCCGGCGGCCGAGCACTTGAGGTGATCCTTGGAGTCGAAAGTGATGGCGTACTGCGACCACTTGAGGGGACGTGCGGCCTCGAGCCTCGGGAGGGCAGCGTTCACCTCACGAGCGAACTGCTTGAAGATGCGTTGTGAGGCTGGGGCCTGCGCACCACCCAGGATGCAGGCGATAGCACGAGGTTCTTGGAAGCCCCCAGCCCCGTCATCCTGCCGGTTGTCGTCGTTCCTCCTTGGCGGCAGCGGAAGCGGAGAGAGGCAAGCATTGCCCTGAGGACGGGCCTCACGAGGCTGATCATGCCAGAACCCGTCGCGAGGCTCGTCGCGCCAGCGGTCCTCACGAGGCTGATCGCGCCAGTCCTGACGGGGGTCGCGGTTGTCCTAGCGGCCTCCGCCGCGGCCTCCTCCATGGCCGTAGCCCCGTTCACCACGCTCAGGGCGGCGACCAAGGCACCCATCACCGAGGGCCCTGAGCTCTTGGCAGTCATTGGTGTTGTGGCTGTGTACGTCGTGGAAGATGCAGAACGGGCAGTTGCCCCTGGGGGGTTCGTCGTGGTCACGACCGCGCTTCATCTCAGGTTCAGCCGCAAGTACGGTGGGACCCTTGCACTTCGCCTCCTTAGCCTTGGCCTTCTTGTCCTCGGGGTTTGCCTCAGGAAGCTCCAGGAGGGAGAGGCGGCCCTCCTCGGCCCTTGCACATTTGTTCGCCAGGTTGAACATCTCCAGGGCTGAGCACAGGTCCTCGTTGATGGCGAGCTCCTCCTTCATCTTGACATCCCGGACGCCTTCAGAAAATGCCGAGATGATGGCCTCGTCGGATGCCTTCAGGATCCTGAGATGGACGTTTGTGAAGTGCTGTATGTACTTGTGCAAGGTCTCGCCCGGCTGCTGCTTCACGTGCCACAGGTCGCCCATTGCAGAAGCGGTCGCGAGTACCCTGAAAGTTGGCGATGAAATGCTCGCGAAGCTCGTCCCAGGAGGAGATCGACCCCACCGGGAGGTTTAGGAGCCAAGAGCATGCGCCGTCCTTGAGGGCCATGGGGAACCCGTTCGTCATGACCTTGTCGTCGCCGTTCGCCGCTTTGATGCTCAACGCGTAGAGCTGTAGAAATTCCGCGGGGTCAGGGGTGCCGTCGTAACGTGGAGGCAGATTCGGCTTGAACTTGCTGGGCCAGACGACGCGGCGTAGCTCCGGGTTCAAAGCACGGCAGCCTGCCGCACTCACAGGTGTGGGACGCATGGGTGGAGCTCAGTCTTGACGCCCGCGCGCCGCGACATCCGGCGGTGCGCGGTCCTGGTGCTGGCGCTATGGCGCCGGGAGCGCGTGCGCGTTGGCTTATGGGCGCTGGATCACCTGGCAGCTTGCTTCTTCATGCACCGGCGCCCCGCGCGGTGGGTCACGCGAGGGCACGTCACGCCTGGGCTCAGGGTTGGTACCGCGCAGAGGAGGAGGAGGAGGCGTGCCGTGAGGCACGTCGCCTGCCTGAGATGGCGGGGGAAGGAGCGAGTGGGAAGGTGCAGGGGCCTCGCCGGCGGCACTGACGAGCTCGGCGATGCGGCCAAGCTAGTCGTCGTAGAGGTCTTTGGTGGGGCGATAACGCAGGAGCTCGCGCGCCATGAGCAGCGCAACCTGCGCATTTGCCGGCCTGCGGCAAGCGTGGGAGGATGATGCCGTGGCTGGAGTGGGCGATGGAGTTGCGGTGCGGCCATCACGCCGCATGGAAGGTGGCAGCGATGAATCCTGCTGCTCACGAGCAGCAGGGTCAGTGGCAGTGTTAGCCACGGGGGAGGCAGAGCGGCGAGGAGTGCCATTGCCCGTGGGTGCTGTCTGGGCGACACGAGCGGCCCGACGCTCGACACGGACACGGCGAGCATCGGCCATGGGAGCGACGGAACGGAGGCAAAGTGAACGGTGGAAGAAGGACTTCGACACGCCCCTACCTGGTGCGCCAAATGTCGGATTTAGGGCTCCGCAGACCCAAGAAGGTTCGAACTCTGGGGCGTGTGCGAAGATCTCAACCTCTCCAGCTTAGAGCCCATCGCCCCACAGCCTAGCCTAGCCGGATTCGTGTGAGCAAGGAAGAAGATGAACACGACAGTTTACCCAGGTTCGGGCCACCTTGCGGTGTAAAACCCTACTCCTGCTTTGTGGTGGATTGGCCTCACGAGGGGCTGAGGATGAACTAGTACAGAGGATGAACAACCTCGCGAGAGCTCGGGGGTGAGAATGAGTCGACCCCCTATATGGTGGTGGCTCACCTATATTTATAGTGGCCTTGGTCCTCTTCCCTCGAAACTTAGGTGGGAAGGGATACCACAACGGCCAATTTGAAAGGGGACAAGTAGTACATCCTATCCTGACAAAAGGTGGTCTTCTCCTGCAAAGCTTCTGGTCATGACGCAGCGGTGGGCTCGGTGATGACCTCCGCCTTGCCGAGCCTGTGGTCTTGGTCTTGTAGCACCGGAATGGAAACCTTTGGGAGATTCCTCGGGGACCCACGCCTGTCCTTGCCTCCTTAGCACCAAAGAGGAAACTGCCTCCTCTGCGCCCGCTGGCGCCCGCCTGGCCTTGCTCATCATGGCTCACATCACCTCAGCCTTGTGAGGCTGGGTACCTGCATAGAAATCTCCGCTCCTCGGGCAGCCGCCTGGGGAGGCCGCTCCCTCGGGAGGTCGTGGTGTCGTCCTCCTCGCGAGGCCTGGCCCCTCGTGAGGGTCTTGTCTTGGTGGTCTTGGATATGGGCCGTACCAGGTCATCGAGGGAGCCACGCTGTGGGCCGCAGGTAGGCAAGTCTGGGTACCCTGGATCCGAGAATGCCGACAGTTACAGATGATGTTTGAGCAACCCCAAAGTCCAGCATACGGTAAGAAGCGACTGCGATAGTCTCATGGTCTAAGGAACTAAATTACACGTTGAACACTTCGTGTTATACAATTGACTTCTGACGATTGCATCTCAAAGTATAACAAACAAGTTTGGGTCGATTCAATATGATCGTTCTTCCAACGACATATTCTCAATGTTATTTTAGGACTATTGTTACACTTAACGATATCCCAAGATCCAGAAAATGTGATCACCAACAACACTTGAGCTAGTCCTAGAGGTGAGACTAGGAATCATATTTTACCGTTTATCATTCTAGCGTGCATATGCGTTTTCCACTGAATCACATATTCAAGGATCATAGCAGTTAGAGCATAGAATATAAACTCCTAATTATAACCATGGAAATAAAATAATACAATCTTATTGCCTCTAGGGCATATTTCCAATAGACTCCCACTTGCACTAGAGTCAATAATCTAGTTAGCACATTTTATTTTACACCAATGGCAATCCAGTGTTAGTTCATGCCATGCTTGTGGTATAGCCTTCGTCCTAGCAGATCTTGACAACTTCATATCTGCATGTATCATTTACATTTATATGCATCTATAATTCTTGCAAAAGAATTCATATTTGTGTGAAACTGGCTTTGTATAGATTGAATCACTGTAGGACCTTTGATTCCTTAGACTGACTATGAAACCACTATTGAGAATAGTGTTCCATCGGCACAATCGTCTGGAAACCATACCAAGCCCATAAATGAGCTTTTGATTTGCCACCTTCTTTTGTTGCTTCTAAAGCAACAATATACTCAGCCTTTCTGTTAGGATTCACCATGGTAACTTTCTTGGATCAATTCCAACTTATTGTGCCACCATAAATCTTTTAATTCAAATCGAAATTCGCTTGGAGCAGCGATGAAGATCTTTGTCGATGTACTACTTGCAACGGGCATGTATTGATGTAACTAGTTACAACAATCTCTTTATTTTCTCTGTATGCGAGAAACATGTCGTCAGTACTTAACGATAATTTCACTGTTGTCTTATGATCAACAATTTGATGATTTTGGTAACTTTACTCACAACTTACTTGGAGTATTGAACATATCTGGTTGTTTACACATCATGGAATATAATTAGTACAAGTATGATTGAAATCGTGTATTTTGTTCATCAGTATTTTAGAATACCGATTCTTGCTTAAAACTCTTTCCATGTGACTTTGACAAGAAACTCTTCTTGGCGGTTTCATACTAAACTGCTTTAGTATTTTGTCAATATGTATTTTGGCTAAACACTACTATCTCTATAAATTATTTTGTCTAATGCCAAGTCTATATTGCCTAAGTACTTTACTGAAAAACTAGTTTCCATAAAGTCTTAGTTAATGTCAAGAAATTTATATAATTTTCAATCAACAATGTGTCATGCACACATACTGTTTAGAAATATTATCATGCTCCCACTTACTTTCTTGTAAATACAAGCGTATTTGTTTCTATCGATAAAATCTTATTATTAGACCATTTCGTCAAAACAAAGATTCTAGCTCCATTATGCTTGCTTCAGTCGATTATAGGATCTCTAGAAGTTTGCACACATACTAGCATCCTATGGATGACAAAATTACCTTAGGCCATATCATATATATAACCTTGGTTCTATTTCCATCTCATGGGAATCCTTTTTGACATCTATCTTTTATATCTCATAATTAAAATATTTAGTAATTGCTAGTTTAACCTGAACTGACTTTAAGTATTGATATGATGAGACAATCTCGTCATAGTCAACTCTTTGATCTTGTCGTAAACTATTTGTAACAAGTAAAGCATTATAATTTTTTTATCTTTGTCAGTTTCTAGATCCATTACTATTCTTTACACTGGTACCATTACGTTCTATACAAACGGTTTTTACCCCTTCCCGCGATGGAGTTTTAAACCGTCGCCTTGCCTATGTGTGCGATAGGGGGGAGGGGGTCCTTCCCACATGACCCAGAAACTGCCGTCGATAGGCGAGCGGCTACTGACGATTTGCATAGAATAAACGATGAGAAGTCGCGGCCTATCCCACACGCTAGGCCTCGATGTTACGTTTCTGATCTGAGAGACATCCAAAATGATTACGTAGCTATACTCGTGTGGAAAAGGTGGATATCACCAACATTTAATCTACTGATGTGTTTGCGATAGGTACGTTATCGCACACAGTTAAAAACTATAAAATGTGTGCGGTGCCTCTACTATCGCCAACGTGTCCATTTCGTAATTGTACGCGATAGGTATTTCTATCACACACGCGCTCCATATATGCACCATCTTCTTTTTGTCCAATATTACACATGCATACAGGTTTGAAACATTTGTCGTATTACCATGAATCACACACGCATATAAACGGAACCGTGTGTGGTACTGCTGGAAATCCCACACGCGTATGAGACAAAACCGTGTGTTTGTGCGTTGAGCATCGCAAACATTTCCCGTCAAAGAACCGCCTGTTCTATATTTTTCCATCGCACATGTCACTGGTACAACGAGCTGCTATACAAACGGTTTTTAACCCCTTTCTGCGACGGCATTTTAAACCGTCGTCTAGTGAGTGTGTGCGATAGGGGGTCCTTCCCACACAACCCAAAAACCGTCGGGGATAGGGAGCCATGATGCAGATGTGTTGTCAAATGTAATCGTATGCGATGCAGCAACATATCGCACACACTTCATTCTAGCACACTTGTGGGATTGGTGATCAAACGTTTCTAATGATGCAGTGAAACCAAACGGTCTCATACTGAACCGTTTGGAAAACAGTATCTAAGGCACACGGGCCAACTTATGAATTGTGTGCGATATGTACCCCATCGCACACGAGTTTTCTGCGGAACTCGTCTGCCATGCATGACACCATCGCACACGTTTGGGGAACAATTACCGTGTGCGATAATGTGCTATCACAAACGGTTCAAGATCCCCTTCGCACATATACAAGTGCTACAGATCATTTGTGATTTGTTGTGTATCACTGGCAGTTGCGGTATGAGTGACCTGTGCTTTCTGTTTGGGATCCCACACGTTTCCTGAAAAATTTACAAGTGGGATTGTATTTTACATTGGGCATGGTTTACTATAAGCTCTCGTGTGTGATAATGTGGTATCACAAACGGTTCGGGAGCCCCTACGCACACGTAGAAGTGCTGCAAACGATTCTGCTATGATTGACGTATGCTTTCCGATGTGGATCGCATACACTCATTTAGTTGAACCGTGTGCGCATCAATGGCCAGGTTAAAGCAAAAATATCCCATTTGAATCGGCATGCAAAAAGCAAATTCACCACAATATGCAATTGAACAAATAGTGTCCACAGGAAGAACATTCATCAGAATTCGCAACAATTACAATTGAACAAATGGTAGTTAAATTCCAATGATTTGCCGACATATATATGCATTATATAATTAATCATAGTGTACGAAATACGAAGACCTCATCACATGGAAAACAATGGATCCATGCGTACATGTTTAGCGGCTAAATCGTACTCATTGTTTCAGGAGAAGGCATGCTGAAATCTTCATTATCACCAGTGGGCTTGATGTAGTGATTCAGGAAGAAGTTGCTGATAAATCTCCTAACCATCAGCAATTCACCAGCGGGGAGTGGTTCAGGGGTCCTCAGTTCGAAGATGAGCTGTAGTATTTTTAAGATCAGAATGTTCCATATGAGTGGAGTAGAAGATATTAATTAAGATAGACTTACTGATACTAATTCGCGAGCATCTTCACAACTAGCAGTAGATTTGTAGATGGAGATCATGTGTCTGCAAACTTAGTATCCACAAAGGTTGGTCCCTGCTTGTTGCTGAGGACACTGAATTTTTTTGTACAAAATTAGTCATGTATTTGCCCTATTAGGAACAACCTAACCGGTGTTAGATGTATTTTTTTCTTTGGACAGAAATAGAAAGAGGTTTATTTAGAAGCTTGAACATTTGACTAGCATAAGAAAAGGTATTTGCAAACTATTGGATGCATTTTCCTAAAATAACGGATTTCGGTGTCTTACCGGAGAAACGATCTCATGTTGCAGAGGTAGTTTCCTCTTGAATAGGTTCCCTGGTTTAGTTCTCCACAATGCGAACACACTGCAAATGAAGATGAATTTTCACAACATCAATTCTTGAACCAAATATGAATGCAAATTAATTTCAACATCATAGAGTTCAATACCTATCCATGAATTACTGAAGATGCCTCAGATCCTGAGGCTTTATTGACTCTCTAAGAGAATCCATGTAGTAAACTATGTTGTTGTTTGGAACAATGAATACCAAGATCTAGTGATTGCTACAGATTAAGAAAACCATGAACTTACGAATTATGTCGAAATCTGAAAGACAATCAGTGTATGCGTGGTTGTTTATTTGACTTACCGTTCATGATATGGCCAGAGAAATGATTTTGCGTGGGACGTGTTTTCGAAGATACGGGCGACCGTGTTAATGGCCCACTCCCGTTCATCCTTACCATGTAATACTGTGCCATTTGCTAATGTAGGATCTATGAAATAGACACTCTCCATTTTTCTTCTCTGCGGGGTCAATCCCTTGAGAGGAATAAAATGCAATTAGTTGTTTATCATTTACAGCCTTGTATGGAGAAGTTGATCAGTGTTTGTTAAGTACTTACAAAATCAGGCATCTAACAAGTGTGGCATCGAGTACGTTGAAGTTGAAGAAGAGATGTAAGTCCTCAAAATCCACACTGATGGAACCAGAATCGTGTCGAAAATGACCTTTGTTGTAGTAGACTAGCAGAACATGATGACCTGCTAACATTAGATCCATGCAATATTTATGTAACGCGCGGCAACTAGAACTGCACTCATCAAAGTATTCACCAACAAGAAATGGCTGGCCATGGACGTAATTGCATGCTTCAAGTACGTCTGCTTTATTTTTAGCAAGCGCCAATTCTATTTGTGCATCGTCCATGTCATTAGAAATAATATTACTCTCCGATTCGAACAACTTGATGTTAATTTGGTTCTGGGCGATGAGTGCCTTAGTAAGAAGAAATTGTTCTCATTCCTCTTCGATCTTAGGGGCCGCCTCCTCACGGGTGCAGCCTTTTTGCCCGCTTCCTTCTTGGTACTTGAAGAACTTCTGGTGCAAGGTCTGGATGGCTGAAAGGCGGACTGCTGAGCAGACGGTAAAGCTGCGAAGGACTGCTTAGTGGATGGTTTAGGTACGCTGGACTGCTGAGCTGGCGGTGCTGCTATGATGAACTGCTAGGCTGTAGGAGCAGAGGCATCAGACTGCTGACCAGACGTTGAAGCTATGTCGGGTTTCTGCGCAGGTGGTGCCAATTTGTCAGTGTGCTGAGGAGGCTGTGCCAATGCGTTGGTTTGCTGAGCAGGCAGTGCTGATGCATTGGTATGCTGATCACGCGGCTGCGGACCGATGGACTGATGAGCAGTCGGTTCTGGACCTACAGACTGCTTAGCAGGCGGTTCCAAAGCATCAGACTACGTAGCAGTCCGTTCCACCAGGTTGGTCTGCTGAGCATGTGGTGCAGCTGAGTATCCCCCCGGTGCTTCAGTGGCTGGCATCTGAACCGGTGGTGTGTCTTCAGCAGTTGTAGGCCTTGCCACTGGCTACTCTGGGGAGGACGATGACATGGCCTGCACGGTACAAAGTCGGGCGGGCTGATCATAGGTTGATGCATCAGCCATCGGATTATGAGTATGAGGTTCCTTGGGGGAAGCACGCAAGAGCTGCTATGGCAAGGAGAGCGTCACCGGTTGCAGGGCGACATTGGTTGCTCTTGGCGAGGCTTCAGGGATCTCATCCATGAAGTCTATTTCCTTTCGTGGCCACTGGATGTGATGTAACAGTGTTTCTCCCAAGGTCCTCTGCTCATCAAAGTCCCCTAGGACATTCTTCAGGGCAAATTCATTGAATCCAGGCTTTACTTCAGTCACGTAGCACTTCACACAGCCCGACTTCAATGGCACATTGTCCAACAAGAGGCCCTCTTCCAAGAAGGGTCGGAAAACCCAGGCTATTGCACATTTTAACGTACCTTCATAATGTGTAAGCACGCCCCTCTGTCTGTCTTTCATTCAAGATAGATCAGATATAGCATCATCATGAGCAGCTGCAGTCTCAGTGTCACTGGGGTCAGCTGATGCACAGCTACTCTTGTGCGGTGTTGTCGCGCAATAACCAGCATCCTCCATGCCCGCCTCCCCTCCCATCTGCTGGCTATTTGTCAGTGTTAGAGTCTTCTGCATCATCATTGACTCCTCAATTTCCTTTCGAACTATCGGATACATGTCCCTCCTCAACCTTTCATACAATTAATTCTGCTTCATTTCACTCCTCGCTTTTTTCATGCTCAGCCTCTCTTCTTTGCTGAGTGTGAAAGCCCTCTTGTGCGGGACATTGACACCTATACCCCTTGCACGTCCAGGGGGCTCTTTTGTTTCCAAAGCATCAGACAGAATGTCACATGGCCCTGAGTTCCTGTAGAACCTTCCAGGGATCTTGGAAGCCTTTAACATCACACAATATAGTTCTTCGTCATGTGAGTTTTCAAAGTAATAAGTTTCGTCATCACGCCTCCTTGCACATGTCCGCAAGTAGTCTCTAGCGCGTTCACCCCTGATTTCAATAAAGGTCGGTTTCCCACCCGCAACTACTGCTTCTTTGTCCTCCTGGTCCCATATCGATTTCATGCCGCAGTATCCTGCCACACCTATACGGTGGGTGTGTGTGTTCCTCTTCTGAAGTTCCGATTGCTTGGCACTCTTCTTAGTAAACTCTATAGTTGCCCTGACCCTTTTGAATTCTGCCCAGTCTGCCTTTGTAATTTGGGGGTATGTGGGGATTGGGTCCTTGCCTTCACTCAAGTACTTCTTGTACAACACGTGCTTCCAGTTTCTCCAAGCATCCCTAGCCTTCTTTAGTGCATCGTGTTCCACCTTCATTCTCCACTGCCCTGGAACGTTGAAGTGATCCATGATCTCCCGGACTATCCTTTGCTGTGTTTTTGTGTCAGTCTTCCGAAACCCTGGCAGATTAATGCTGAGCCTTGCCCCGCCAACAAATCCACACACACTCCTGAACCTCTTGCGTGCTTTATCTGGTTTAGTTGGAGACCAAGACTTTAAATCGATGTCGGTTACTTCATATACACCTTTAGGCTGGTGTGTGGGCTTCCTTGGAGCGTTCCTCTGTGTCTTGACCGGAAGGGTAATTGCTGCAGCTCTATCCCGTTCCAGATTACTTGATCCCTGACCATCTGCATGAGTGTTATTGTTGCTACTCGACATCTATAGAGAACACATGCGAAACTCAGGAATGGAGCATAAGCATAAAGCTAACAACTTGGTAGCAAGTTGTCTAAACATGTCATGCAATAATTTAGAAAATGTACAGCTAATTTGTTAACTTTGTGTGACTCGGGCGCCCATGATCTGTAAATCGACAATAACTAATTGGAAAAAAAACAGCTTATATGCCCTAGTTAGGAAGGTAGATAATGTAACATATATACCCTCTTCGTTATTTTATAGCCAATTTGGGAACATACCGAACAAAATAGGAAGAGGGATTGCAAGGAAATATGCCTCACCACGATGGAGAGCAGTAACTAACAGGTTTCTTGCGCAAACCCAGCAGGACCATAGGAGAGGCGAGGGTTACAGGATCGATATGCTTGAGGGTGGCTGGCGAGCAAACGAAGATGGCGAGGCGCGGGCAGCCGCGTGTTGGGAACGACCACTACTGCAGGATGCTGCTAACGCGACACTACGATCAGAGACCCTTCGACGAAACTGTGTGCGATGCATTAATTGCAAACGGTGATGTAAAAAAACCCGTCAAAAAAGGTGCAAAACGTTTGCGATGGTGGATACATCAAACACGGTTCAGATTTTAGTTGTGTGTGCGATGCTAGGCATACGGTTGAGTTCAATGAACTGTTTGCGATGAGGCAGAACAACAGAAACGGGCAGCCAGATGAAGGCGTGTGCGATATATGGCATACAGTTCACTCGGATGAACTGTTTGTGATTAGGCAACACAAAAGAAATGGTCAGCCATATCAAGGTGTGTGCGATATACGGCATACGGTTCACTCGGATGAACTGTTTGCTTTGAGCCAAGAGAACAGAAATGGTTCAATTTAACAAGATGTGTGTGATACGCGGCAAACAGGTCTGTATGCGAAGACCGATAATAATACAGACGATTGCTGCTAATAAGCCGTGTGTGTTGTGGGCAAACGCTTGGTGGTATACAATTGTCAGCGATTGATGAAATCATCACCGACAGGTTCTCTAGTATGGTCCGTGTGCGATGTCATTGCACACAGAACAATAGCATATGTACTTATAACTTATAAGGACTTGATTCCATAAACAGATTGACCATCCAATTACATAGGTGGCTAGTACACACATGACATTTGCACACACCAAAGTATGTTCCAAAATGCCTAGAAAACTCAAATAATGTATAAAAAGGAAAAACGAACCCTGAATAATTTCATATTTTTAGGACGACGCTCCTATAGTTGCATGTTGCCTCTGTAAAATAAATCAAGGCGGGAAGAGACAGCGGATGTCGTTTCGCACACATAGGTGACAAGTTCCCTCTCGGAACCATGAGCCTTTTTGAGAGAAGCACCGGTTTGTAAGAAGTTTGTACCAAAACTTGTCCCAAATTGGACTAATTTTTTACCACAACATGTTGGTGCTATGTCATAACACCATGCCAAGTTTCATGATTTTGAGGTGAGTTTTGGATTTACAGTAATTTTAAAACCAGGTTTCTCAATGTTTACTGTCCAGTCGGTACCGCCCTGGATAGGCTTTTTCCTCGTGGGTCCCAAATGACAAATCCAAATCTGTCACTACCATGCAGCTTTTCTTATTAAGAATTACAACCCATTTGGTGTGCTACCTGAAAATAAGTTTGTGGGTGCTGGTGGGTGCTAAGAACTTGCAGTTCTGTAATGAACAAAGATCTCAAGGATCCCGCGAGAGTGATGTTCTTTCCCTATGTTGTGAATGCTTATAATATTTATGCCTTAATTAAAGAAATGGCAAGCCATTGGCCCAGTATGAAAGAAAATACGGGTCAAATCCGAGTTGAAAAGGGCAACAATATCTAATTCCAGCTTACAAACAGTGCAAAAGCACGAGGATTAATTGCTCATCAGGTTTAGACAAAATCCAGATTGAACAGGACAATGACATCTAACTCAACCAAAGTTTTCGGCAGTCATAATCAAATGGATCGGTCTGATCCATAAAATCAAGATCCCGGGCCAAAAATTCTACTGGTCCATGATGACAAGCTGTTGTAAATAGAAGCCGAGCATGATCAGAAGCCCTTAGGTCCACCCGAAACTTCTTTTTATGATGTTCAACACTTGCAGCCATAAGAAATTTCTTGTCAAAAAACTTAATCCTCACGGACAATAGTGCCCTTGCATTCAACATGAAGAATGTGACAAAGCTAGTGTTTGCATTGTTGGATGCATATCCTTCCAGCGTTACTGTCTTCAAACGAATGCCATGAGATCTGAGAAAATCCCGGTGCTTCTTGAACCATCGATTGGTTATACTTTTTTCTCCATGTGTTAGTGCCTAAATAGAGATGAAGATTGAAAACACTTAATGTCTAAAAAAGATTATGTTGAAAGAGTGATAGCTGAACGATTAATTATAGTACATTATATATGGGCTTTCAATGTGCGTGAAATCATCACCTTTATATACAAATTCTCCAGACATGGAACGCATTGCAGCAAGCCAATAATCGTGTTCTAATCAAAACACCACATACTGATATGTAAGGTCTTGACAGAATCCACCACCACTGATAGGATGGACAAGCTCTTCATTGAGCATAGAACATAATATTAGTACCAAAAGTGTACTCCAAGATGATACTTAACTTATGCGCACAAATGAAAAAAGCAGATTACAAAAGTTTACGTGAATCATATACAGTACCTCAATAGGTGTGGAGCCAAACACCATCTTGAACCATCTGAAAGGATCACGAATTGCACCCAAGGTCTCCAGTTTAGGCGCAGAGACTACAATTATTTGCAAAAGTACTATAGTAGAATCAAGGAGCAACCTTTGAAGTGAAGGGGCATCTTTGATGATGAGATCATGTCCAAAAAAACAAATTCCCATGCTTACAAGGTGGGGCGACTTTATTTTGAGACAACGGATACGAATTTCTATTCCAAAAACAAGCAGCAAGCGCTCCAGGGCAGGGCAGCTGGAGTGGATGATGCTGTGCAGTGCGGCCTCCGACAGATCAACCACCACAAGTGCAAGTTTTTTTTAGCAATGGGAGTCGAAGCATTTGTACCAGATTGTCTGCTAGATGGCACCGGGCGAAGGTGGCGGTGTGGAGTGAGGAGGAAAACCACGAGATGGACATCGGTGGTGAGGGCACATATACATCGGTTCGTGGTATGTTACATACATAGTCATGGTAGAACTCAAGCTGCTGGAGTTTATCGAATTGACAGGATGTCAGCCAGGCGGCCATCATGCAGGGTATGTCCTGCAGGTAGCATGCCGGGATGCAGATGCGTTGAATGGAGCCCTGGTGGGAGGAGATGATGGCTCCGGGGAGTTCAGAATCATCATCGACAGATAGCTGACGACAGTCGAGATTAAGAGGCATGGCGCGCCACTGAGTGCACCACCGAGATGCGAGGACTTGTGTGCGGCAGCCATCCTTGGTGGGGAGAAGGGAGATGATCTCCCCAAGGATGCCGTCCGGGAGATCGCTGATGCGGTCCGCCAGAGATTCTACTGGTTTCTTAGGTCCAGGGGGCGCGTGGCCGCTTCTGGCCGCGCAGCCGGGTCCAAGATCTACATCCAGCGGTGGCGCTGGCCGGAGCCTCATCTATATACATACCAATCTGAAAGAAAAAAATGGCAGAAACATACATGTAGGACATTCAAAATCAATTCTCAAGATCTGGAAGAAAAAAGGCACAAACATATATGCATGACATTCAAAATCAATTCTCAAGATCTGGCCACGAATTATTAGCACGCAAGCTAACCCTAGTCGGATTATTAGCAAAAATCATTTGTACAGAACAAACAATTAATCACTAACTCTATACGGATAACATTCAAACAATCAATACACTACGTGCATCTAACGGATCTTAATTACTCTGATTTCATGGACTAAGAGAACATAACCATAGGATTTGTATTCCAAAAAAATTAGAGAGGGGGGAGTAACCAAAGAAAACACATGATATGTTTGCCGCACAAATGGGTATATAGATGACTAACCGGTTTTTCGTCGGAGTCACAGTCGTTGGCGGAGTTACTGTTGACCTTCGGCTCCGGCGAGGGGGGGGGGGGCACGACGGCACCGACAAAGTCAAGGTCATGCTGCTGCCCGCGCGAGACCTCGTCAGTGGCGACGGCAACCGTTGTGCCCAGCTTCACGCATTGCGCGGGTGCTTCACCAGCCCCGGTGTCGCCACTCCCACCGATGGTGCACTTCGGCGGCATCCTCATACACTCCAGAGTCCATACGTTGGTGACCACTATGGACCGGGGGTGCGGCCGCCTATTATGGCCGGCGGCTCGGGCGCGCAATTAATACGGACCAGTGGGAGCGAGGCGGGCGGCGGTCAAAGGCTGTCTCGCCTCCCGGTGAGCCTGCGCGGCGGACTTCTGCCATTCCTACCATCATTTCACACTGCTACTCGCATGTCTCCTGGTGACACTGCGCAGCGAAAATGTCTCCCGTCAATGCGCATACCTGCACGCACGCCTCCCGGTTTGCCTGCGCGGTGGACTACTCGCATGCATCCCGTCAACTCACGCCTACTCGCACGGCACACGGGGCATGTGGCAGCACGTATATTTTTTGGTTTATTGATGATTTATTCTGCCGCTTTACTGCTTAACCGAAGCATGGCATAGTCTAACGCACACGGTCCGAATAAATAATCCGTATGAGATATTGGTTGCCAGTTATTAACAATCTCCCGTTTGTAAGAAGATTATATCAAAACGTGTCTCAAATTTGACGAAAAAATACAATATCACAGTCTATTGGTGTCCATATATGACACCACGATAAGTTTCATGAATTTCAACTAAGTTTTGGATTTACTAAATTTTAAAAATCTATATTCTCAATGTTTTGAAATCTCTTGCATGGGGAAACATGCACCCAGGGACACATATGATTTTGCAATCCATTTTGGTGCACATGTAGCTCAAATTTGATTTTTGCACATTAAATCCCTAGGAAATCAATCAATGTAAAAAAATGGTCGAATGATGTCTTTTTTTTAAATTTTAACACGACACACCTTTGGTCACATGTTCACTGCAGAAAAAGTTTGACATGCCTCAGAGTGGCTGTGGTGGTGCGGGATGTATGTGTGTCTGTGTGTGTGGGGGGTGGGGGGGGGGGAGGGGTCCGACAGTACACTACGAGTCATGAACCTCAGTGTGGGATTATTGATCATTTTGTGAGTCATATATGCCACATCAAAGTTGTGAATTGGTTATTTAAAGCATTACACAACCCTTTCATACATACATGTTCGGGCCACATGTATGCATTGGTGGTCCTCTTGGACACTCTCCCTCGTGCGGTTATCAGCGACGTGCCCATTCGTTAGCCCGCAAAGGTTTTCAGTTTCCACCAATAACGAGAGGCATTTGACCAAAAGGTGGATTCATCTTGGCATGTGTGTGGTGTGGATTATGGTGAGATTCCATATCAAAGTTCGAGCACATGCGTACACACCCTCCCACCGGCTTGAAGTGAGGGGGCTACGCATTGTGGTGTAGTGCGTTTCCGGTTTGCGAAGCATGTGCCACGTCAAAGTTGTGCATTGGGTATTCAAACATCACATAACACACGAGCACATGCACGCGGTGGTTTTGTCCTATGACACTCACTCGCGTGTGACTCTCTCTGTGGGCCCACGAGGTCATCGTCGACCAGTTGAATGTACAACAAGAGAGAGGTTAATTTGACCAACAAGGATGGTTCTTTTTTGGTTTGTGTTACGTATATGCATGGTAGGAGTATGTACATGTCAAAGAGGGGGCAACATGAATATTCTCTATATATGCGTGTCATAACCTCGCTCCATGTGGGGACTTTCCGGTTCCCGAGGCAGGTGCCACATCAAAGTTGTATATTATATTGGTATTCAAACATCACGCAATACCATGCAGGTGGTGGTTGCCCTATAGGAACTCACTCGCGTGTGGCGCTTCCATCCGTGGGCATGCGAGGTTGTCCTCCATCACTTTGACCCAACGAGAGAGAGGTTAATTTGACCATCAAGGAATGATTCTTTTTTGGTTTGTGCTATACAGTAGAAGTACATATATACCACGCATCGAATGGGGGCATACATATAGCACATACCATGCATCATGAACCTCGTGCTCTCTGTGGGGCCTTTTTGGTTTCCTATATATGTGGTGCCACATCAAAGTTGTGCATTGCGTATTCAAACATCACACAAATAACACCTCTTTGGGCCACATGCAGACGGTGGTACGTAGTCCTATATAGGATGATCACTCGCGTGCGACGTACGCTTCGCTTCTGTGCTGGGCCCGCGAGTTCGTCGTCCATCACTTTGACCCAGCGAGAGAGAGGTACGTTTGACAAACAAGGAGGATTAATTCTTTTAGGGCTGTGTTACTAGGTGTATAGTACGTGTCGAAGGGGGGGGGGTGACCAGCATATATATATATATATACACACACACTAGGTGTCACATGAACCTCACTCTGTGTGGGGACTTTGCGATTTTTGAGGCAAAT
Organism: Thinopyrum elongatum; assembly: GCA_011799875.1. NCBI lineage: Eukaryota > Viridiplantae > Streptophyta > Magnoliopsida > Poales > Poaceae > Thinopyrum > Thinopyrum elongatum. Next base: position 106,268,184 of record CM022299.1, read on the forward strand.
GCCACATCAAAGTTGCGCATTAGGTATTCAAAACATCACAACCACACACCTCTCCATATATATGTTCTGGCACACGTGCAAGCGCGATGGTTGTTGTCCTATATATGGCACTCACTCACGCGGTTATCGGCAATGCTTCCATCTGTCGGCCCGCTTCGTCCATCACTTTCACCGACAGCGAGAGAGGTTAACTAATTTGAATTAGGAGGGGATTAATTTTTTGTTTGTCTCATGATATAGATCATGATGTGAGATTACATATGTATAATAGCGCATGTGTACACATGAATCCATCCCGCTGGATCAAAGGGGGGGGGGGGGCGAGCACACGACACGTCATGAACGACCTCTTGCTCTGTGTGGGGACCTCTGCGATTTTCAACGCATGCACCACATCAATGTTGTGCATTGGGTCGGGTATTCAACACATATGCATGCATCACACACCTCCATAAATATGTTCGGGACACACGCATGCAATGATTGTCTTTGGACACACTCTCACTCGCTTGGTTATGGGCGGCAAGCCTATATATATTCGTGGGCCCGCGTGGACGTCCATCATTTCGACCAACGACGAGAAAGGTTACCAGGGTGGATTCTTCTTCTTTGCTTCGAGTTACCGTATAGTAGGTCGACCATTCCAAGCCTAATTAAGTTTGAGCGCATGCTACGCGTCGTGAACCCTCGCTTAGTGTGGGGATTTTACGGTTCCAAAGCATGGTGCCACATCAAATTTGCGCATTGGGTATTCAAACACCACGCACACCACTTCCATATACATACTTGGGCCACATGCACAGAGTGGGTTTGTCTTCATACAGTACTCCCTCGTAAGGTTATCGGCGACAAGCTAGCCCATTTTGTGGGGCCGTGTGGACGTCCATCACTTTGACCAACAACGAGCGGGAGAGGTTGTACGACCAAGTTGGATTCTGCTTGGTCCGTATTACAGTACGTCTTGGTGAGATGCCCTCCCCCCGATGTGTGTGTGTGTGTGTGGGGGGGGGGGGGGGGCTACTTTGCACTACCTGCAACCTCCATGGGGTCGGGGAAGTCCGGTTAATTTGCGAGGCACACGTGCCACATCAAAGTTGTGAATGGTAGTTAAATATCACACCACACCCTTTTCATACATATAGGAGGGCCACCCGCATGTGGTTCGTATGTGGTCTCACCCATCTCGCGCCACAAGCACACATTTGTGGGTCGGCACACGGTCCACCTTTGTTGGGAAGTGAAATGGGAAGTTTTACCATATATATATGATGGACTCCTATAGGTTTTGTGTTACGGTAGGGTGAGATTCAGACCTAGCTATTTGGGGGCATGCATTCGTAGCTAGGATTCCCTTACCTCCGACATGAAGTAGGGTTCGTAGGGGGTGGCTGACTAGCAATACTGTGCTTTTGTGCGACAGGTGCCACATCAAAGTTGTGCATTGGGTATTCGAACATCAAACCACCCTTTTCATACATATATTTGGTCCACATGCAAGTGTGTTCATGTTCTGACCCTTTCCTGCGTTATTCTTTTTGCTAAATTTATAAACAGCACACGAGTTGGATGTAGAAACCGTCTACGATTGGGTACGCAACAGACACGGTTCGGTCAGACTACCCGTGTGCCACGCCTGTGCCCTGCAGTCACTCACATCAGCACAGTAGATTGGGCTCCATGAGGCTTGCCTCCCGGTCTCGAAAATATCTAATTCTTTGTAATCTCGAAAATATCTACCGCCTGGAAGGTTTTAATGTTTGATAGCACACGATTAGTATGTGCGGACCGTGTGCGATGTCTGTTACTCCCGCTCTGCTTCAATCCCTTGATTCAAATTTTCAGTAGCCCCGACATTTTTCTCCCGCCTCTGCATCCCTCGCAATCTCAAAAATATCTGCTCGCCCTTGATTCAAATTTTCAGTAGCCCCGCCTTGTTACTCCCGCCTCTGCATCCCTTGCAATCTCAAAAATATCTGCTCGCCCTTGATCCAAATTTTCAGTAGCCCGGCATTTTACTCCCGCCTAGTAAAATTTTCAGTTGCCGCGGTATTTCCTCAAACACCACCTTGCCCCCCCTCCACAAACACCACACACTCCCCAAAACCTAAGCTCACACAGACACACACCACCCTTCCCTCGCTCGAAACCATTGGTAGGTCGCCGCCATCGCTGCCACTGCCGCCTCCGTCCTCAAACTCTGCCTGTGTGCCGGGGAGCTCGAGGAGCCAATGGCCAAAAAGAGGTTTATCGCGGCCTCTTCGCCCGCCACCGGCAAGGTGGCCGCCGAGGTGTCCCCGTCGTCCTCCGCGGGCTCTTTATCGATCCGCCGTCGCCGGTCGCCCGATCCGCCTGCCGCTGCGCCCCTACGCCGGTTCGAGGACTTCCCCATCCTCCCTCGGGCCCGACCGCCGCCGAGGTCCTACCTCGGGGTTCAACAATGGCGGTGGGGGACGTGGGTCACCGAGATTACGGATCGGGAGACCCACACCCACCGGTGGCTCGGTAGCTTCCACACGGCCGAGCTCGCGGCCATGGAGTATGACCGCTGGCAGGTCCGCTACCACGGCGCGGCGGCTAGGCTCAATTTCCCCTTTGGCACACGTCCGGTCGACCTTGTTCCACCGGAGCCAGGGGTGGTGAGCTTGGCTATGGCGCGGGAGGACCACGAGGCGTGGGAGCGCCTCGAGGCCGAGGCCGCCAATGAGGCCTACATGCAAGAGCTCCGCCGACATCACCCAGAGCTCATGGAGGCGGAGCGGGTGATCTTTGCCGGCGGAGAGGGCAGCGAGGTTATCGTACTCTCCTCCGATGACGAGGTCGAAGGTGGCGAGGACGGCGGCGCGGAGGGCGTCAAAGTGGGCGGCGAGGACGAGGAGATCGACGTCGACGAGTGGAGGAGTGTCTTCCCCAACGACCCTGACGGCGGCACCGGCCCGAACCCGGCTCGCGACACACCATACCTGACGAGGAAGGATTGGCTCGACCTCCACTTCGACCGAAAGTAGTTTAGCTTAGTTTAAATTTATGTTTTATGTTCGGTTATGCAAAACTATCTATGTTTATGTTTGAATGCATGCTACTTTCGGTTGATCCTGCTTTGAACTTGATCAAATTGAAGTTTACAACGTTAAGTTTAGGGGATCGACTGGAAACGGCCAAAAATTGCTGGAGTATATATATATATATATCCACTAAGGATTTTAGTCCGTTAACTTTTAAAGGATCGGCTAGAGATGGCCTTATGCCTTGTTTATTTCAGTTCTTCACAATGTGATGCTCTATATGTGCAATTATTTACCGTGCAGTTCAATTTCATCAATAACAGTTTCAACAATACCACTATGAATTACGATATTTGGTTGCTATTAAGGATGTTGCAGTTAACATGCCTTTTCATTTTTTTAACAATAACTAGTGTACTTTGGACCTGCACAATACCAGTTTGAATGAGTATTTGCTTGATTTTAAATGTTATGCCTGATGCAGTTAACACACCTTTCCACTTCTTGTGTTGCTTAACTAGCGTGCTTAAACCTACACACTGAAGCTATCATTTGTAGATTATGTTGTCTACCCTGGATATATTTGGTTGATGTTTAGCCTGTTGTGCTTAACATGCCTTTATATGTACTCATACAGGACAATTTTGAGAACAGTGCTGTTTTCCATCGAGGTTAGTTTCATCGCATTGCTTATATGTACTCACTGTTCAGGATATCGGTAGCTGGTACCATATAGCCTGGGGGCTGATAAGAGATTAATCGCCAAATCAGACATTTCACTGAATATATTTGTAACCCATTTATCAGTAGGTTAACTAGGGCCATATTTAATATATCTAAGGCTACATAGCAACATGCATTGTACTGAATAACTAAATATGCAATCCCAGGCTACATAGCAACAAGGAAGAGTGTTACCTTAATGTTCTGATGATGTCTAGATATACATGTAATAAAATCCTATATAATGGGATGGAGGGAGTGTTGTGCTACATCATTTTGCAATTGTTGTTTAGCTTCTAATATTAACTTGGTGCTTTTAGGTACATATGTCATTGCCAAAGATCCACACTTCGACCCTTTCTGCGTATGGGGCAATGAGATATTCATGAACCAGCATCAAGTGAGGAAACTGATAAAGATTGTTATTAAAATGGGTCAAAAGATGTCAATCGAACTATTTGTTTACACTTTATGCAAGACAACAGTGAACTGCAGATGGTAAGTAAGAACTCTGTAGCCTTCTTTTTACTGCCCATAATGAGTTGTGTTAGATGACAATGTCTGAATCTTTTTTCCTTTGTAGTGGATCCTGAAGCAGTTTACTCAAGATTACCTCTCAAACTAAATGATTGGCGGCCGGACATCACAAGGGGTTGGACTAGATTCGTGCGTGCCTTCTGCATCCAGGAGAGCACAATAGGGCCATTCCGCTTCACCTTGTTCAGCAACCAGAATGTCTGTCGCCTCTTTCTTTACCATCTGTAATAGTACAAGTATAGAACCCTGGTTCATCATTCTTTATTTGGTGCTTATGTAATTCTTGAACATATGTACCTGTGAATCGAATAATGCATTGGTTGTTTGAACCTGATGGATATGAATAAAGCTATAGCCTACTTTCAAGTTCAAATTAGGTACAATTTTAAATAGCAGCAATTAAATTAGGGTGAAATTATGGTCTGCAGGTCATTACGGCGCACATAGTCTATAAAGAACAGGGTGTGCGATATACATCATAATCTGACATAGTTCACAGAGAGGAAACGTGTGTAACAATGCACACAGTTGCCGTTTGCAAAGCGTCTGTGATGTCAGACACTATCACAAACGGTGCGGGAAAACTAAATGTGTGTGATTGTCTACCTATCGTACACGGTTTACAATCATGAACTGTTTGTGATGTGCCAGGCATCGTAAACATAGAGCCAGTTTGGTACGTGCCTGGAAAACTCCCGTGCCGGGAATGTGCCTGGTTTTAGGTAAAACCATAGAACTCCGACTGCGATGGCAATGCGAGCACAAACGAGTAGCAAGGATGAAGCGTTTGGGATATTCAAGATATCAGAAACGGTTTTATATGGACAACTGTATGCATCAAGGCTCCCTATCCCCGACGGTTTCTACGTCATGTGGGAAGGACCCCGCTATCGCAGTCACTCACTAGGCGACTGTTCAGAACGTCGTTGCGGAAAGGGGTTAAAAACCGTTTGTATAGCACCTCGCTGTACCAGTGGACATTCGAGGTAGGGTTGACACCAAAGAGCGGGCACACGGCTGAGTTGAGCACATCGGCGCCGGAGAAGGTTCTGCCGTGGATCTGGGGGAGGGGGGAGCTGGCGATGGAGATTGGTGGACTATTGAGTGAAACAGGGGCGGGCAATGGGGGATGTTGGCGGCCTAGGTGAAAAAGGTAAAAAAAAAATCCTCGGTCGCCGCGCGGAAAGGCCTATGCAAACGGTTGCCTCTAAGCGCCCGTGTGCACAAACAACATAATTTCGTTTGAAATGAAGACATGCTAATTTTGAAATGAAGACGTGAGTTCATCGTTTCGCTTCAAATTTTTTTCCACGGTAAGCAATCACCATTATACCACAAGTTTGATTTTCTGGCGCATTTCAGGTCTCGTTTGCTATATTTAAGCCATTTTGGCATATAAATCAAATCCTAGCCGGAACTGCTCATGCTTATGAAAGGGATGATGATTGACGTTCGATCTGGGAGCATCCAATGGTGTAGAAGTACGATCCGTGGGGTTTGGGTTCTAGCCAATCAAAACGCACGACTCACATCATGCACGCAGTAGGGGGCGGGGCATCGGCCATGGTTTGGTAGGCACACGAATTTCGTGAATGAACCATGTGCTATTTGAAAACATTTACATCAACTAACAACATATTTTCGTTTGAATGAAGACGTGAGTTCATCGTTTCGCCTTGAATTTTTTTCCACGGTAAGCAATCACCATTGTACCCTAAGGTTTGATTTTCTGTTGCATTTCATGTCTCGTTTGCTATATTTGAGCCATTTTTTGCAATATATATATATATACACACACCAAAACCGTGCCGCAACTACATGTGGGTTTTAGCAAGATCATTTTTGTATCGCTTTGCGAGTTTTCATTCATTGTCCGAGAAACCGGATTTTTTTTCAAACATTTTGGCTGCAGGGTGCCGCCAGAGGCGTAGGCCTTGTTGGTATTTTAATTGCAGGAAATGCATATAGACTCCAAAAATCACGAAAATCGGTGTGTCACCGTGCCGTGCTCTCACGACCCCATGGAAAAGTTTTGGTAAAGTTTGGCACAAGTTTTGATGCTCACACCTTGGAAACCAAATCATCTCACAAGAAGGATCATAGTTTCCAAAAGGAGATGTGACACTTCAGACTCCAATCGTCGGTGACTTCATCATTCTGCCTCGACAAAATTTTCACGGTAAACAATCACCGATATACCCTAGGTTTTATTTTTTGGCCTATTTCAGGTCTCGTATGCTATATTTAAGCCATTTTTTGCATTTACCTTGCATTTAGTGCATATAAAATCAAAACCCTACTACAACTACATGTGGGTGTTAGAAGAGAAGGTGTACAAATCATTTGTGTGTCGCTTTGTGAGTTTTCATCCATTGTCCAAGAAGCGGGGAGAAGTTTAAAACATTCGGGTACAAGGTGCGGCCATCGGCATAGGCCTAGTTGGTATTTTAATTACAGAAAATTTAGATGGAGTCCAATCATCATGAAATTCGGTGTGTGACCGTGGCGTGCTCTCACGACCCCGTGATTTTTTTGGTAAAGTTTGGCACAAGTTTTGATGATTGCTCCTTGGAAACCGGAGCACCTCACAAGAAGGATTATGGTTTCCAAAAGGAGATGTGTCAATTAAAACTCCAGTGGCCGGTGACTTTATGGTTTGGCCTCATAAAAATTTCCACGGTACACAATCACCATTATACCACATGTTTGATTTTCTGGCGCATTTTTAGGTATCGTTTGCTATATTTAAGACATTTTTTGAATTTAACGTGCATTTTGTGCATATAAATCGAATCCCAACCGCGACTGCATGTGCTGATGAAAGGGATGAGGATTGCCGTTTGAACTGGGAGTATCCAACGGTGCAGACGTATGATCCGTGGGGTTTGGGTTCTGGCCAATCAGAACGCACAACTCACATGGCGTGCGCAGCAGGGGGATGGGCCACGGTTTGGTAGGCACACGACTTTCGTGAATGAACCATGTGCTATTTGAAAACATTTACATCAACTAACATCATATTTTCATTTGAATGAAAAATGAGTTCATTGTTTCGCCTCAAATTTTTTTCCACGGTAAGCAATCACCATTGTACCCTAAGGTTCGATTTTCTGGTGCATTGAGGTCTCGTTTGCTATATATATATATATATATATATATATATATATATATATATATATATATATATATATATATATATATATATATATATATATATATGAAAACCGTGCCGCAACTACACATGGGTGTTAGCAAGATCGTTTGTGTGTCGCTTTGCGAGTTTTCATTCATTGTTAGAGAAACGGGATTTTTTTTAAACATTTCGACCGCAGGGTGCGGCCAGAGGCATAGGCCCTACTGCTATTTTAATTACAGGAAATGCATATAGAGTTCGAAAATCATGAAAATCAGTGTGTCCCGTGGCGTGCTCTCACGACCCCATGGAAATGTTTTGGTAAAGTTTGGCACAAGTTTTGATGCTCGCACCTTGGAAACTGGAGCATCTGACAACAAGGATCATAGTTTCCAAAAGGAGACACGACACTTTGGACTCCAATCGTCGGTGACTTCATATAACTACATGTGGGTGTTAGCAAAGAAGGTGTACAAATCATTTGTGTGTCGCTTTGCGAGTTTTCATCCATTGTCCGAGAAGCGGGGGGAATTTTCAAACATTTTGGCTGCGAGGGCATAGGCGTAGTTGGTATTTTAATTACAGGAAATTCAGATGGAGTGTGAAAATCATGAAAGTTTGGTGTTTGACCTGGCGTGCTCTCACGACCCCGTGGAAAATATTTGGTAAAGTTTGCCACAAGTTTTGATGATCGCTCCCTGGAAACCGAAGCATCTCACAAGAAGGATCATGGTTTCCAAAAGGAGACGTGTCAATTCAAACTCCAGTGGTCGTTGACTTCATTGTTTGGCCTCATAAAAATTTCCACCGTATGCAATCACCATTATACCACGGGTTTGATTTTGCATTTGAGGTATCGTTTGCTATATTTAAGACATTATTTGAATTTAACATGCATTTTGTGCATATAAATCAAATCCCATCCGCAATTGCATGTGCTGATGAAAGGGATGATGAGGATTGCCGTTCGATCTGGGAGCATCCAACGGTGCAGACGTATGATCCGTGGGGTTTGGGTTCTGGCCAATCAGAACGCACGACTCACATCGCGCGCGTGGTTTGGTCGGCACACGGCTTTCATGAATGAACCGTGTGCTATTCGCAAACTAGATTGCATATCTTCTGTTCATACATACTGGAGTGAGATCAATTGAGTGTGCTACCTCTAGGGTATAATAATCATAAACAGTTCAAACTCATTGCCTGAGCTAACAACATATCAAGGTCAACATATTAACTGTTCTTACATCAACAGAAGACTGGGGATAACTCAAAAATTCAGTACACGCGACACTTCTAAATTGAATGAATTAAGTTGCAGAATAGGCATAAAAGCTAGTGTTACGGCTTAATTCCCTTATACATGGGGGAACTGGGATCATTAGGTTGACCCCGAATGAACTTAGATTTTTTGATGATTTTACGCTTCTCTATTTGGATGGTGCGTGATCCCTTGGCTGGCAACTCAGCAAATTCATCGTACTCGTCCTCATCAACAACATCCTCAGTACCCTCCTCTTCCCATGCATCACTACATGGCAGTTCTTATGCGAGGGGTCTTTCACATCAAAAATCTGGGTATCATCGCTAGCAAGAATGAACGGGTCCGTGTGATATGCCATCGTTGTCTTGTTAACACAGGTCTTCCTGTAATCATCAACCTTTACCTGACTAAGAGGGATCCATGTGCACCTGAATAATGCCACCTGAACTTTCACATAGTTAAGCTCCAAAATCTCTTTGATGGTTCCATAGTATACCCTTGTATCAGCTTCATTTATAGTCATGCATTCTATTCGAATAGAGCTGTGCTGATATGAGGTCTTCGCATCACATTCCTCAGTGTAGAACGTGTAGCCATTTATGTCATATGCTTGGTACATCAACACCGTAGGTGATGGATTTTGTGCCAATCACGTAGCAATGTCATCCATGGATCCGTGTGCCAAACGATTGTTCAGCCATCTGGCGTAGTCCTTATTGTGCGCCTTCATCTCGACATCTAATGGATGCACCATTGGTAAGAAGCTTTGGCGTATCTCCTCCAAGTGTTCGTCAACATAAGCGCCGAGAACTGGGCTGTTAATTAGTACCGTCAAATGGACTTTGTCGGCCAAATCTTCGGGTGCAGCCTTTTGCGTGCCAGCAATGACCGGCTTACCTTTCAGCCTTCCCTCATGGCGAGAGAGGGGCAAACCTATAGGTCTTTGTTTCATGTATTTGGTGCAAAACTCAACAACCTCCTCCGCGGTATAACCTTGTAGGATGCTTGCCTCTAGATGGCTTCGGTTCTGACAATAGCGCTTCAGTATTCCCATGAACCGCTCGAAGGGATACATGTTGCGGAGAAACACATGACCATAATACTTTATCTCATCGACAAGGTGCACAGTGAGATGAACCATGACATCAAAGAATGACGGTGGGAAAAACATCTCTAGGCTGGACAATACTCTTGCAATATCCTCTTGCATATAATCCAGCTCTTCAGGATCTACAACTTTCTGCCATAGTTTGTTGAAGAAATCACAGAGCTCAATGAGTGTGTTTCTTATATCTATGTCCATCAGATTCCTGATGGCCACCGGGAGGATTTGTGTCAACATTAAGTGGCAATCATGTGACTTCATGTGTGCCAACTTCATTTTACCTGAGCTCACATCCATGAGACTTCTGATGTTTGTGGAGTAGGAAGAGGGTGTCTTAACTGACCATAAATAGTTGAATAACTCTGTTGCTTCTTATGTACTCAAGTTGTAACTCTGTTGAGCGTGGAGGAATTTGTTATCATCTTCTGCTTCATTCTTGCGTTTTGATTGATCACCAAGCATATCGAGTCGCGCACCGTCACCATCCTTTGTTTTACCTTTAATCTTGAGTAGCGTACCAAGGATTCTTTCACATACTTTCTTCTCTACGTGCATGATATCGATGCAGTGACGTACATGTAGAATCTCCCAGTAAGGTAATTCCCAGAACACCGATTTCTTCTTAAACACTTGATCCCTGTGTTTTGTTTCACCGTCAAAGCGTGATTCTTTCCAACACAATATTAATTTTTTTAGCCATGTTGTGGACCAACTCCCCAGCATAAGGTCTTGGGCCCAAACCTACCTCTGTCGTACCATCAAATTCAGCTTTCATCTTTCGGTATGGGTGATCTTTCCGTAAGAACCTACGATGACGCAAATACACGGTTTTGTGCGAGTTGGGAAGAAATCTGCTAGCTGTCCTATCCATGCATGTAACACACCCTACATCTCCCCTTGTTTTCTGCCCTGATGTGTTGCCTAATGCTGGCATATCTTGAATGGTGTGCAGCAGCATCGCATGTAGATCGAAAAACTCCTTTTTGTAAGCATCATAACATTTTACAGCAGGCTTTTTTACCCACAATGTCAGCAGTTCCTCTACGAGTAGCTGAAAGTAAATGTCGATGTCATTTCCAGGTTGCTTCGGGCCTTGGATAATCATTGACATCATGATGTATTTTTTCTTCATACACAACCAAGGAGCAAGGTTATATATGCACAGAAGCACCGGCCATGTGCTGTTTTTGGTGCTCATATAGCCAAAAGGATTCATCCCGTCAGTACACTCCCCGAGCCTTATACTTCTAGGATCCTTGGCAAAGTCTTCAAACTTGTTGTCGATTAATTCCCACTGAGCCCCATCTTTCGGGTGCCTCATATATTTATCCGCAGTTCGCTCTTCATGATGCCACCGCAACCTCTTTACCTCTCTAGGGTTTGCAAACAAATGACTCAACCTTGGAATTAAAGGCAAGTACCAAACAACCTTGAACGGGATTCATGTCTTGATCTCGTCATCCAATTTGTACTTTTCCTTTGCTCTTCTGCGCTTGTATCGTGCATGCTTGCATGTGGGACATGCACACAAATCTTTGTACTCACCATGGTACAATATACAATCATTCATACTAGCGTGTATCTTCTGTACTTCAAGTTCCAATGGGCAAACAATTTTCTTTGCTTCGTTCGTGCTGTTGGGGAGCACATTATCTTCTGGAAGTATTTCTTTGAAAAGACCTAATAACTCTGTGAAGCCCTTGTTTGATAGACCATTTGCTGCTTTAAATCTGAGAGGCGCCATTGTGGCACCCAACTTGGAATATTTCTTTATGCAACCTGGATACAAATCTTTCTTGGAGTCCGCATCAATGGATGGCAGATCCTTGTACTCAACCATATCTTTTTTTGGGCCTTGGAAATCTGTAATCATAGCATCAAAATCTGGCATATCAAGGTTGTCGTCTACGTCACCGTCTTATTTTTCTAGTGGGGTTTTTGGCTTTCCGGTGTTCCATTGGTAGCTTGACGCCTTAGCCCCGATGTTAGATTCAACATCTATGTGACTCCGAACGGGGTTTGACATCTCACAGCCCTGGCTATATTCATCCATGACCGACTCTTCACCGTGTTTGTTCCAATGTGTATATCCATCCATAACTCCTCGAGTGAGTAAGTGGAACTCGACAACTGTAACTTCATGTGACTCTGTATTGGAACAATGACTACATGGACACAGGATGTAATCCTCATTACCAATTCTCTTCTTTGTACTTTCAGCCAAATTGATGCGCTCTGTCACACCACTGATAAAATTTGAGCTTCTCCAATCCTTCTTCCATTCAGATCGTTCCATCTGCACCACACGAGGGGTAACTAAAAACAAAACAACAACATTAATACACAGATTAACTGATGCCCAAAGATGCGTGCATAAATCACAAGATTTTATTTTCATAATTACTGAGGGTGCTCCATACTGTTATCCAGCCGTGCGATGAAAAAAATTAATGGCCTGTCAATTTACACGTAGAGTACTACATTATTACCCTTATGAATTGAATACCTTAATTAAGCCACTCAATGAAAAGAATACCTTAATTAATTAGCCGCACGGCGACCTCTACCCAGCAGATAGAGAAGCGCGATGCGACGGCACGCCAAGACAGCAGGGTCGAGGAGCAAAGCTTAGTGGGGCCACCACCTGAAGTTTGAGCTCCACTATCCCGCCATCGACCGCGATGGATGTGCTCCAATCACGCCACCGCCGACCTAGATGGTTGAGCTCCTCCTATCACCCGCCGCAGACTGAGGATTGACCTCCTATGACACCGCCACCGCTGACCGACCGAGGATTGACCACTTATTCGGTAGCCGCTGCCTCGACCGCCGCCATCTCTATCTGCAGAGTGGCTGTTTTTATTTTTTGACGGGTATCCGCAGAGTGGCTGTTTACCCTAAGTATTACTGTAACTCAATTATTGCATCCCCGTATGTACAGGGTAGAACATCACATATGGTTATGTCAAGGCAACCGTGTCTCACCTACGTTGTCTTCTAACACGGTTTGGTGCGGAAATCATGTGTGAAGTTGTAGTACCTAACACAAATGACATGTATAATCTGTGTGCCGTATACAACATATTGCGATAAGTTTCCTGACCGTTAGCATATCCCCACAGTTTCCCCATTTCCCCCAAATCCCTAGATAGCCTCCAAATCCCTAGCCCCCAAATTCCCTCGTGTGGCGCTGGCATTGGGGGAATGCGGACTAGTGGTGCTGATGGTTCTGTGCGGCTGCTCCTGCTCGTATCGCCGCTCTTGGCAGCGCCGCCACGACGGCGGTCACCGCCGAGCACTTGCCTAAGGTCATCAGAAGGCAGGTGTGCTACAGATCTGAATCGTCCTATTAGGTTCCAATCTATCCCGATCTTTTTTAGCATGTCCAAAGTAGCTCCGTGCTCAATCCATCCTGAATGACCCCCCCCAGGAAAGCGATCAGCCGCCGGATCCGGAGTATGACTCCAGACTCCCGCAACATGAGTTCGACTCCAAGTTTTGTGCCACCGAGATGTATGAAAAGCTGAGTTGTGTGCACGGACACACTCCCGCTCGACGTGTATGCACGGAGGGATTCGACATTGGCAGACGGTTTCTCAGTTGCCCCTTCGAGGTTAGTGCTAAGTTCATCATTTTAGTTGAGTTAATGCCACCGCTCATCCTGAATACTATTTAACATTGGCAGGGATATGAGGCTTGTGACTTTATTAACTGGCTCAATGAAGAATGGCATGGCAGGGCTCAGAGTGTTATCACCAAGCTCACAGAAGATAACGTAAAGCTAAAGAAGAAACTGACTTATCTGGAGTGTACAATCAGTATGATGAAGCAAGAAAGAATCAATCTCATGCAACAGATGAAAGCAAGAGACAAGAAGGAACTAGCATGTGTAGTTGTGGTTATCGCATTAGCCATCTTCTATGCGCTGTTTGCAATGATGATTAGGGGTTTTGTTTGATTATTACTGGCTTCATCAATAAGAAGAGCTCAATGTATTGATTGCCAACTATCCTACTCCGTTCGTACCTGTGCATAAGTCACATTACGAAAACCAAATAATCCCAAAACTTGTTCCCTATTTTTTGCCCTGAAAAAAGAAATCAGCCAATAGGAGTCATGGGGCTTGTATGCATTCAATGACTTCAGACTACTTGGCATAACATGCAATGGTCAATTCTCTGCACGCAATGGTATTGATTAGCAAATAAACATCAAGTTCTCTCTTTTCCCCCACCTTGGTCACTGGTACTGAGGGAGTATGAAAAATGCTTGTTTCATACTCCCTCCTTTCTGGTTTATAGGGCTTAAATTTGAAATCTCATCAACTAAGGTAGATGATGAGGGGAGAAATGTATCTCGTAGTTTACAAAATTACTCAAACTTTAATCTGCATTAATTACAATATATGCATGGATGACCACTAAATGAGTAGAATGGTTACATGCATTGCTTGGTTTCTTTTAATCCTTGCATGCATTAATTTAATGCACCTTGGAATGTGAACATGTGGTGGAAAGAAGTGAAAATAAGACTTATAATATGGTAAAACCAAGAAAATGAGATGATCCCAATAAACCGGAAAGGAGGGACGCTCCAACGCGTGTGCATAATTATCACATTGAGAACCGCGCAACCCCGGGAATTTGGAGCAACTGGGTATAAATAATTGCAGTCGATTATATCAATATTCTAACCGCCTGCCAAGGCGGTTATATAATACGTCAATCCCCCGCTTCAATTGACATTCCTCTTCTCTGCATAACCCGCTTAAGTGTCCACCATCTTCATCGTCCCGGCCGGTCGCGCTACACACTTGCACACACTCTGCAATCTCGCTTTCTTGCGGTTTGTATACATACTGCAACCATGTCGAGCGACAGCGAGGACGACAGTTCCACTGGCAGTCTGGCGGCCGATGATAGGTCAACATCGGAATCATCCCGCTCGTCCTCCATGAGTCCGGCGTTGAGCCCATACCTCGATTTTATCTGGATCATGGAAGGGACGCCGCCTCCTGAGTCATCAGATGACAACCAGACGGAGGAGGAGCCATCGGAGGAAGAAGAAGAGGATGACAATGATGATGATGAGGAATGGTCGAAGGAGGAGGAGGAGGAGGACGACAGCAACAATGATGACGATGGCGGCGGAGATGAAAAGCCAACGGTTAGCGGCAAGAAGCGTCCTCGCCAAGACGATGTCACGGGGCCGTCCAACAACAACAAGAAGAAGGACTAAATTAAGCGCTCATATTAATTCGTTATCTCTGTTTCCCCTGTCAATCTCATCACAGACGGTTAGCAATACATATTCGATAGAGATCTTTTACATTATAACCCACAGGTTGGTTTATTGAATTGTGTGCCCTATCAAGCACACAATTCACAAAAAATTTCGTATGCGCTGTCTATAATGATCGCACACAATTCTGATTACCAACCTGTTTGCCTGGTATCACACACATCTTGTTATGCCGAATCATTTGTGTTCATCTCGATCATCGCAAACAGTTCATCCGAGTGAACTGGATGCCGTATATCGCATACACCTCCATATGGCTGCCAGTTTCTATTGTTCTGGCTCATCACAAACAGTTCTTATGGATTAACCATATGCCACACATCGCACACGCAACTATAATCTGAATCGTGTTTGATGTCTCCGCCATCGCAAGCATTTTGTATCTTTGATGTTTTTTACATCACCGTTTGCGATTAATGCATATCACACAGTTTCGTCAAAGGGTCCCTGGTTGTAGTGTCGCGTTAGTAGCATCCTGTAGTAGTGTGTTGTTTTTTCTAACCGTGTGTACATTATTTTATTCCCTCCTGTTTAATTTTTTTCCCCTGTAATTTATTATTCAAATAGGAAATTTTAAATTTTGAATTATGAAACGTGGAATTCGAATTCTCAGCACAATGGTTCAACATCCAATCCATAAATAAAATTCTCAGTACAATAAGTTCATTAATTACAGGATTAGGCAGCAATTAACTATGATGAACCACAATATTTAGAGGCGGTAAAGGTGAAGAGAGAAGTGTAAATCATTTTGTCTGTCGATGGTGTTGAAGAAGCGGAATGCCCATAATGTGCCCTTCTGCATGCCAATGTTGCACACAACTTTTGTCCAACCCCTTGTGACAATCGCCCGCCCATCCTTCACCGCCTTTAGGAAGACTTATAGACCATTACTATAGTAGTATGAATTATATACTTAACCTTAGTTGCCTCCACTTCAGTCATGTAGTTTCCAAGGTAATCATCAGTAAATTGCTTCCGAAACCACTGAAAAGAGAAAACTTTCAGATATTCATGTCTAATCGAGTAACTCATTGTGGGCAAGGGAAAAAGCAAAATATTACTTACCATCCTAAAGTTCACTGTTGTCTTGGACAAAGTGTAAAGAAAGAGTTTAATTCCCATCACCCGCCTCCTAACAATCTTTCTTAGTTTCCTCACTTGACGCCTGTTCATGAATATCTCATTGCCCCATACGCAAAAGGGGTCGAAGCATGGATCAGTACCACTAATATATGTACCTACAGGCAACAAGTAAATGATAGAAGCTAAACTGCAATTGCACAAATGATGTAAAATACTATAAGACATGGGATGCAACTAACCTCGACGGTAAACAACAATATAGCCCATTGTGGCCCTGCATAAGTACATGGAAAGGCAATGTTAACTAGAACAGGGTTAACATCCACCAAAGATACCAAACGGTAATAAAATGACAACATCTGTAGTGATATCTTCATTGCAAAGAGTAGCACGGTAGCAAAGGGATGGATTAAAAATAGATAGAACTGTTTACTACAACAGGCTTAACAGCAACCTAAGTCAAGTATTGTAAGTTTGTAGATGGTATTGGTGAAATTGAGCTAGATAGTTCATACTTGAACATCACATAGTGTGCAGTACTAAAATAAACAAGGCACATGTTAACTACAGACAATCTAGTATAGCCGTTGAGACTGGTACTGATGGAATTGAAATTCACAGAGTTGCACATCGCAAGGCAAGTGCTACGAGAGCAGAGAATGACCTAGTTGTCTATAAAAAGGTAGGGAAAATAGCTAAGATGAGTTAGGCATGTTTACTACAACATGCTTAATACATCAACCGTACAAAACATAGCCATTGCAACTGGTATTGGTTAGATTGAACTGGTCAGTTCATACTTGGTAAATCCTGAGGGGTAGTTGCTGGGGCACTTCATCTGGGCCAGTGCCCGCCCCTAGTCGGCGACGTCGGAGGCGAGGTGTTCCTTCGGGTCGAAGCGTGGATCAGTGTCGCGGCCATGTGTACCTACAAGAAGCAAGTAAATGTTACAAGCTAAACTGCAATTGCAGAAATGATGTAATATACTAGAAGACATGGGATGTAGCTAACCTCGACGGCAAACAACAACATAGCCCATTGTGTCCCTGTGTAAGTACATGGAAAGGCATGTTAACTACAACATGGTTAACATCCACCAAAAATAGCAAATGGTAATAAAATGATAGCATCTCTAGTGATATCTTCATTGTGAAGAGTAGCATGGTAGCAAACAGATGGATTAAAAAAATGGATAGAACTGTTAACTACAACAGGCTTAATAGCATCCTAAGTCATGTATTGTAAATTTGTAGCTGGTATTGATGAAATTGAGCTAGATAGTTCATACTTGAACATCACACAGTGTGCAGTACTGAAATAAACAAGGCACGTGTTAACTATAGACAACTTAGTATAGCCATTGAAACTGGTACTGATAAAATTGAATTTGACAGAGTTAAATATCGCAAGGCAAGTGCTGCTAGAGCAGAGAATGACCCAGTTGTTTATAAAAAGGTAGGGAAAATACTTAAGATGGGTTAGGCATGTTTACTACAACATGCTTAATACATCAGCCGTAGAAAACATAACCATTGCAACTAGTATTGGTTAATTGAAATGGTCAGATTATACTTGGTAAATCCTGAGCAGTAGTTGCTGGGGAACTTCATCTAGGCCAGAGCCCGCCCCAAGTTGGCAACGTCGGAGGCGAAGTGTTCCTCGAGGTCGACACGCACAGCGGCCACCGCGCCATCGACTACCATCAGCTCCTCGACCTCCACATGATACGTGGTTGGAATTACGCGGCGATGCTCTAGAGTAGTGGCGGTTGGGATTTGGAGGCATGGGGATGTTTCGTAGGCACCATTTAAGCAATCAGGCCGGGGCCGTGATAGAGATCATTGGGTTACCTGACTTGATCGACGAGGCTCGGGCAGAACGTAGATGAGGTTGAAGCTGTGGTTGTAGCGGCGGCGGTTTGAGCTACCGGGAGGGGAGGAAGGGTGGGGAGATACTGCGGAACTGTGATGGGTGGGGATGGGGTGGAAGGAATAAATTCTGAAAAATCGCGCGCCTATTGAAAATTTTGCTGCGAAACTCGAAACTTAGGCGGGGAAACACACAACACAGACGAAACACGTAAAATAATCGGGTGTGAAAAAAGAGAAAATTGGCGGATGTAATCATCCTTCTTTTGGGTGACACACACACTAACTACTTCTCACATGCTGACCAGACATAATCGTTCTCCTTCCCGGTCTTGTCGGTGGCAGCCCACCGTGCTTGGATCATTAGCCAGTTCTCATCAGCGTCGCGGTAGCTACCGCCGCGATCTTGGCAGGTGGAGGCATCAGGGCATGCTGGCTAGACACCGTCGTTCTCCTTCCTGGCCTTGTCGGCGGCAGCCCACCATGCTTTGATCTTCACCGAACTCTCCTCAGCAGTGCGTGCGCCCTCTTCTTTCTTGATGCTGCAGGACTCTCTTTTCTTTAGTGCTTTCTACCTTTCCACTCCTTCTATGCGGCTTTGACCTCCTCTTGGTCCACCGCCCATTCGGCATTGGCAGCTTCAAAGTCTAGCCACGTAGGTGTGCGGCCGCGGGCGGCGATGACCTCGGTGCGGCGGGATGCTATCGCTTCCTTACATTTAGCGTACGGTCATGGGCAGCGAGGAACACGGTGCGACGGGATGCCATCGCTTCCTTACCAGTTAGTGTATGGCCCAGTGGCATGAATGACGCTTGGAGAGAGCTCTAGGGCGGAGTGGCCGGACAACCATACAGTGAAGTGGTTTTTAGAGCTCAAGGACAAACGATGAAGGAAATTTGGATTCCCCTACAATCTTGGTCATTTATTATCACACACGGTTCATTTTCATTGCCTCTGGAAACTGTTTGTGCTCACCCTATTGTGGGTTCCGTTCTGATTGGCTGGAACCCCAGCCACGTGGATCGCGTGTGTGCACTATAGAATGCAGCGCGATCGAACGACAATCCATGTCCCTCTCATGACACCCGTGTAGCTGTAGCTAGGATTTGATGTATCTGCGCTAAATGCTTAGAAAATGCACATAATGGACTAAATATAGTTA
The DNA here is from genome assembly GCA_011799875.1 of Thinopyrum elongatum. Taxonomy (NCBI): domain Eukaryota; kingdom Viridiplantae; phylum Streptophyta; class Magnoliopsida; order Poales; family Poaceae; genus Thinopyrum; species Thinopyrum elongatum. Next base: position 106,287,365 of record CM022299.1, read on the forward strand.
ATGAGCCCAAAAAATTGCCAAATTTGAACATGGTTCATTGGAGGGGGCATGTTGATCGTAGAAAATTTTTGTAGTACAAATGGCGAAGGAAATTTGGATTCCCCTTCAATCTTGGTGATTTCCCTTTCGAAACCATGAAACTTCCTTGGTGATGGTTCGATTTATGAAGAGCGTGCATGACGATATAAACTAAACCTGCTCAAATTTTTACCAGGGCATGGCAAGGCCATACCATGGCACCATGCCAGGCGTCATGTTTTTCAAGCATGTTTTTCATTTTTTTATAGTTGAAAAACTAATAAACAACATGTTTGTGGTTGACTGTTGCCACACATATCCTTGAAATCTCTACCCATTCCTTGTAAAAGGCATGAACAATTACTAAATACCACAAAAATGATTTTCCAGACCATTTTTGGGCACTTTTTCATGCATCGATTGTCTGAATTTGAATTATGTGCATTGATGCCTAGAAAATGCACATAATGGACTAAACATAGTAAATGAGCCCGGAAAAGTCCCAAATTTGAACATGGTGCATTGGAGGGGGTATGTTGATCGTACAAAAAAACTGAAGTATAAATGACGAAGGAAATTTGGATTCCCCTTCAATCTCGATGATTTCCCTCTCGAAACCATGAAACTTCCTTGGTGATGGTTTGATTTATGAAGAGCGTGCATGACGACATAAGATAAACCTTCTCAAATTTTTACCATGGCACGGTGAGGCCATACCATGGCACCATGCTAGGCATCATGGTTTTCAAGCATGTTTTTCATTTTTCTTTAATTGAAAAACCAATAAACAACACGTTTGTGGTTGACTGTTGCCACACATATCCTTGAAATCACTGCCCATTTTTTGTAAAAGGCATGAAAAATTACTAAATACCAAAAGCATGATTTTCCAGACCGTTTTTGTGCACTTTTTCATGCATCGATTGTCTGAATTTGAATTATCTGCATTAACGCCTAGAAAATGCACATAATGGACTAAATATAGTAAATGAGCCCGGAAAAGTGCCAGATTTGAACACGATGCATTGGACGGGGTATGTTGATCATAGAAAAAAATGAAGGACACACGGCAAAATTTTTGATTCCCCTTGAATCTTTGTGATTTCCCTCTCGAAACCGTGAAATTTCCTTGGTGATGGTTCGATTTATGAAGCGTGCATGACGACATAAGGCAAACCTTCTTAAATTTTTACCACAACATGGTGAGGCCATACCATGGAACCATGCCATGCATCATGTTTTTCAAGCATGTTTTTCATTTTTCTATAGTTGAAAAACCAATAAATGGCACATTTGTGGTTGACTGTTGCCACACATATCCTTGAAACCTCTGCCCATTCCTTGTAAAAGGCATGAAACATTACTATATACCATGAGACTGTTTTGTGCACTTTTTCATGCACCGATTGTCTGAATTTGAATTATGTGCATTAATGCCTGGAAAATGCACATAATGGACTAAATATAGTAAATGAGCCCGAAAAAGTGCCAAATTTGAACACATCGCATTGGAGGGGGAAGGGGGTATGTTGATCGTAGAAAAAACTAAAGTACAAACAACGAAGGAAATTTGGATTCCCCTTTAATCTTGGTGATTTATTATCGCACATGGTTCATCTACGTCGCCTCTGGGAACCGTGTGCTTTCACCCACACGTCAAAAAAGAAAAAGAAAACCCTCACGCCCCCTTTGTCCCCACTCCTCACTCACTGCACACTCTTCCGCAACTCTGCACGTCAACTTCTATCACGGTGGCCGCCCGCCGCCGACAACCGTAGATGAACCATTTGTTACATTATCTGTTTAATTATATACTTTTGTACTTTGCTTTCACCTATATATTGTTCTGTTCTCTCAATTACTCTCATATTTCCATTTTGATCTGTTATTTCAATATATGTAATGATCTTAATTATCATTTCAAGTAGTACATCCCTTGCTTTGCAAGAACACGTGTAGAAGGAAATCTTGGCCTATACTATGTTGATGACTCCATGGATGTCATATTGACCGCACAACATGGATTTACAATGATAATTAGGGTAGAAATTGATAAAGATGGTCACTCCTATTTTGACGCGGACCTTTGGAGAAAAATTTCTAAGTTTTATAAACTGAAAGCTGGCAATAAAATTCTAGTGTGTGTACCACAGCCTGATCTAATTAACATGGATGTTTACTTCCCCAACGTCATCAGCGGATCATAGTTTGACCGAGGTTAGTGTTCTTTCAACATTCTCCATGTTGGCATATTACTTAGCAAAATTGAGGTATTTGTTCTGACTAACTGATCACTATTGAAGCAACCAATTGAGATTTCATTTTCTGACTCTGTTCCTAGCCAGTAACAAATTGTAATTACCAATTTATGCTCACTATTCTTCTGTGATGTTTTGACTAAATAATCCCTTTCCACCTTTTAAGAAGTATATGTTGGATGCATAGTTAACGATCTGTATGTTACTCGACATACCAAATTTCACTGGAAAGATTTGGAGCATGTCATAAAATTTGTTGATAATCTGACAGACATAGCACAATGTATGAACGCTAGATTTGGGATGGGATTAATTCTACCATTGGTGCACACATTGAACAAGACCAATTGTGTGCACAAAATGTTGGTACAAAGTCTTATTTTTATGTTGACGTTCATAAACTATATATAGCTTCAACGATATGTTACAATTGGTTTCTATTCTTCATTGCAATAGAAATTGCCCGCTGCAGCTGTTCCTGAATCGATTTCCCGGCATGGTTGAATTACATTTGTGCCTGCTAATAATGCCGAAGTGATTGCAAGGTACTGCATTTCCTGCAGAAATGGAACCATTCAAATTAATAGGTTCTCGCTTGTCCCGGCAATGCATCCACATTGGAAAATTGGAGACACTGTTCTACTCATGCTCTACCAAGGCACATGAGGGTTCTTCCTTTTCATTGATGAGATACCGAGTCGCCGTGATCAAGCTACTTCTAGCATATAGTTGTGGTTGTTGGACCTTTGCCTCTTAAGATGTGCTAGTTGTTACTATGTTAAGTATGTAGATATGGACCATATGGTTGTCAAAATTGTTAAGTTCCGAATTGTTAAGTACCGTGTTTCCTAGATCCGCCTTTTGTTGAACAGTGTCACCACTATATATATGTTACTCAAATGTTGTTTGACAAGTTCTTAATTTTTCATGGAAAGTATTAGTATAGCACACAGTTCATTCAGTTTAAGCGCGTGCCCGGTAGAGTAGAGGATGTCCATGTTTTTGACGTGGTGATCAACACCGATGTCTAGAAGGCATTTGCATATTAATTGTCCATATTGCAAATTGAGATAATATATAGATAGGCCAGCCCATACAATTGACATATTTGACATGCATGAACAAATCAATCGAACATATATATGCTCAAATTGGTCCAGTGCCTAGTTCGAGGAGTAATTTACAAACCATTAGCTCGCTAATTTACAAAATATAATGAACCGCGCGCGCACAAAAGAGCTACTATGCACCTGACACCGACCCAGCACGCACAGCTACCATCGTCCATCAGCGTGTCGATCCTAGGCTCAGGAGGAGAGGAGGTCGCTAAGTCGATGACCTATACACCTTGATCGATCGAGGCTGGGGCAGCCTCGATATCGGTGATAGCTGGTACTGCCTCGGGCGCAATGCTCACCAGGGCTACCGCGACCGCCGGGCCTGCCCCGGCGACGTCCGGCGAGATGATGTTGGCTCTCGCGAGGGCTGCCATCACGGCCCCTAGGCATGCCTCGGCGATGTCCGGCGCTGCGCCCTCCTCAATCTGGGGCATAAGCATGTGCCTCATGCGGCGGCTGCCACTGCCATAGTTGTCCTTGCGTCAGTTGTGGTTCCTGCTCTGCCGCCCGCACCATCAGCCGCACTCCACATCGAGCCATTAGTATAACCCGGTGGCTTGCTCGTACCGCGTTTCCTGCTTCCTCTGGCCATCGTCGTGAGAGGCAGCGACATGGCCGTCGACCGCCAAGCCGACCATCACGCCGCCAGCCTCGATTCCACCGTCGCCCAACTCCATCCGGTCGTCGACCGTTGGGGGTATGCCGGTATGTGTGGGTAATTAGCTAGCAAGGGGATCAGTAGTTAGTCGCCGCCACCGGCCATTGTTGGGGTTATTTATAGCTAGCAACTAGCTAGGGGATTTAGGGTTTACAATTTACCCCTATGGTTGGTCCTTGCGCGGGAAGTCTTTGCTGGAGCGCGGGAAGACTAAGTGAAGCACACAATTCCTAGCACACAACCGTCCGCGGTGTCACGCGCTATCACACATGTGTTAACATAAGGAAACATATGTGTAACTTACAAATCATCACACACGAGTACTTGCACCACACATCGTGTGCGAGTACTTGCACCACACATCATGTGTGATGCTCCTAGCCATCGCAAACGGGAAAATTTTGTTTTTCCCACTCTAGATCTTGCCAATTTTCCTTTTGCCACTTTAGATTTTGACATCTCACTTTTGACACTCTTAGTTTTTGACCATTATCACAATTACCATTCAGTGGCAAAAGCAAAATAAATTTATTTCGTTTTTGCCACTCTTAGCTTTTGCTAATTATCACAATTGCCACTTTGAAAATTTTGCTTTTGCCACGGGAATGGCAATTGTGATAATTGTCAAAAACTAAGAGTGGCAAAAGTGAAATGTCAAAATATAGAGTGGCATAAGGAAAATTGGCAAAATCTAGAGTAGCAAAAACAAAATTTTCCCATCGCAAACAACTCGTTTGCATTTTCAAAGTTTTTTCTACATACATAATCGCACACGAAACAACTGTAGCAACTGTTTGCAAGGGTTAGGGACACAATAAATATTCTCTCTTCGCTCTCTATCATCTCTTTCCTCTCGCAACCCCCAAACCTGGCCTTCTTCTCCCCTCTGTCCTTGCCTCCACAAAGTCCACATCACACATGTCCTCAGAAACTCGAACCACCCTCTGCATCGCGGAAGGCACGGGGGAGACACAGCTCATACGCACGCCGGAGCCCACGGCAACGATGACGGTACGCGTTAATGAGGGTGCGGCGGCCTTGGCGACAAGCGCAGAAGAGTTGGAGGCTGCAGCAGATCTGTTGGGGGTGGCAGGCACGGTTCTATACACGGAACGCACGGCTGAGGACGCGGCCTGGGCGGCACGCAATGATGAGGCCGCCTTTGCCTTAGAGTTGGCGGCACGCACGGATTTTGCCGTAGTAAGGGCGGCAACTTCCTTAGGGTGTGCTAGAGCTCTAGCAACATGCGCAATTGATGCCTTCGTTGTTTACGACCGCTTGGAACATGTCTATCAAGGCAGCGTCGCACGTGCGTGTTTGGCCGTGGACGGCATTTTCCCTGAGCCCAGAGCTACTGTGATGGAGCAGGAGCAGATGAATGGCCGGGCGTATAAAATGTTCAAGGACATGGTCGTCGCTAACCTGAATCTCGATCCTTCCTTCCAAGAGAGGATTTTGCATCAGTGCAGAGAATATTTTAACATCGTTGCACCAACAGGCCAGCCCCGCAATAATGCCGACGAGTAGCTATTTATATTTTGTTGTTTTCTGAACCTTGCTGATATGTAATGCCGCTATTATGTTGTTTGGTTAATTATGTATGAGTATGAACGATTATTTGTGCAATGATTTTCTGAATCAGGTGCTTATTAGCACGAATCACATGTATTATTGTCGGTCTGTGTTACTACACAATTCTAATTACTGACCTGTTTGCCGGGTATCACACACATCTTGTTATGCCGAATCATTTATGTTATTTTTTCTCAGTGCAAATAGTTCATCTGAGTGACCTGTTTTCCTGGTATTACACACATATTGTTACTTCTAAGCGTTTGTGTTATTTTTTATTATCGCAAACAGTTCATCCGAGTTGCTTGTTTTCCGCGTATCACACACATCTTGTTAAGTTGAACCGTTTTTGTTGTTTTGACTCATTGCAAACAAAACATCTGAGTGAACTGTATGCAGTCTATCGCACACACCTTGATCTGGCCGGTCATTTATGTTGTGTTGGCTAATTGCCAACAGTTCATCTGAGTGAACTGTATGCCGTATATCGCATACACCTTGATCTGGCTGACCGTTTCTGTTGTTCTGGCTCATCGCAAACAGTTCGTATGGATTAACTGTATGCCACGTATCACACACGCAACTCTAATCTGAATCATGGTTGATGTCTCCGCCATCGCACATAGTTCGTCTAATTGGTGACGGTTTTATTATGACACCGTTTGTGATTCATGCATGACACATAGTTTCGTTGAAGGGTCTCTGATTCATGTGTCGCGTTAGCAGCATCCTGCTGTAGTGTTAGACTCTAAGTCTTTCGAAGGGTTCATCAAGTTCTAAGCTTGAATTGTGTGTATGGATACTATCTCGGATTATGTTGGCCTATAGCCTATTTCTGGAGTCAGGGCCCATCAACGCTTCTTTGTGTATTATAGGTTCATTGTTTGTTCAACAATATTCCGTCTGCACATCAAAAAGGTTTGCACAAATTTGCTCAACCTATATAGTTCAGCTGCAAGTTCGACCGAAGTCTCTATATCTCATGTAGAGGCTTTCATATCAGTCGCGGTAGAAAATTCTAGACATACTTCTAGCATTTTTTTTGGACCTGATCACGAAGATTTTGCAATCTTGTCGAGTTGCACTGTCCTCCCACTCACTCTTTTGCAGAAAACATTTTCTTCAAAATTTCCGCACTCTGTGGCAAAACACTTCGCCTCGGCGTAGTGATACAGGAATACCCAATCATTTGGGATAACCTACAAAGTAGCACTTATTTCAATAAATTTGATGGCACTCTTTTTAGTGTAAAAGTCATAATCTCTACAGCATCACATTGAAAAGTATATTGGCGAAATAATCAATGCCATCTTTGATCTCACCATGGCGAAATAATCCAATTATAGAAACACAATTTTTTGTTATGAACATTTCTACTTTATTCTAGAAAGACTTTTCGAAACATTTCAAAAGATTTAGATTTATGTCTCAGTAAATATAAATATCTACTTGAGTCAATCTTGAAGATAGATAAATCCACTGCTTGCAACAACACTTATTGAACTACACACATCAATATGCATGCTCCAATTATTTTGTTGCTCGTTCTTTATGGCATGTGTTTTAATTTACTTCACTATTTGGACGAAAGTTGCAAGTGTCAGATGATACATAATCAGATGACTTCAAAATCCATCACTATGGAATTTCTCCATGCTAGTGTCACCAATGTGACTAAATGTAGTGCCACACATATGTGGTATTCTTTTAGCATTGCGACATTTAGTGTCAGTGTTATGGGTGTTCAATTTTATTATCAATATTCATAACATACATCATACTCATAATAGGAGTATGGCCTTCTGTTCATAATATCGAACAACTATTGTCCTCTCATGAACAACCGTCTTGCAACTTCTATGCAATGGGCTAGAGTGTACAAAACTCCAAAATGAATTATGACAATAAATACAAAAGTAATATGCTGATGAAAAGTATCATAACTTTTATAAACTTTTCAACACATATTTTAACCTCATTGTTCGTTGGTCATTTAAGCCGTTGTAGTTTCTTGCAACAATTCGCATCAACATGCAATCGAGTCGATATCCTTGTGATCAACTTTTAACCACAATTTTGAAGAACTAGTGATCAACAATTTAATCATAATTCTCAAAAATTACACTTAGTTGGACACTCAAGTCTGAGCTGGACACTCAAGTCTTCTTTCTTTCTACTTGTATGACATTCATATCTAAGCTGGATACTCAAGTCTTCTTTCTTTCTACTTTTTACTTCTTATAGTTTTACTTCAATATTTCTCCTACTCATAGGAGAAACATCAAACTTGACGGTGTCTTGGACTAGGGGGTACTAACCTAGTTCACTCATAGTCCATGGGCCGAGCTTATGGCCCAATGTACTCACAAGGAAAGACTTCGGAAGCCTTGCACTTTGACATGATCAAGATGGACTCTGCCAAAGACTTGGCGTGTACTACAAGGACAACATCGACCACCGGCATGTTTATCCCTAGTTTGGCAACCGACCATGTGTAACCTTAGGTACCCCCAACATCTATATAAGCTGCGTGGTTTAGCCCATAGAGAGGACGGTCACAATTACAATCTCCTAGGCTTAGGGTTACAACACAACTTACGATCTTGAGGTAGATCATGCTTGTACTTGATACAAAATCATCAATACAATCAAAGCAGGATGTAGTGTATTACCTCTTCGAGAGGGCCCAAACCTGGGTAAATATTGTCTCCTTCGTCCCTATTACCCATAGATCTGAGATCCACTGCTCGAGACCCCCTACCCCGAGGTCTGCCGGTTTTAGTACCGACATTGGTGCTTTCATTGAGAGTTCCACTGTGTGATCGAAAGGAGGATCGATGTGATCATCGGTCAACGAGTCAGATCTTCGTGGCACTACTTCCGTGCTCGAATCCCTTGTTGTCGGATCATGCCTCCTCCCTCAAGAGCAAGGTCACGATGAGAGGGGAGCGGGACACAAGCCCTTCATCTCTTCATCCGCCCTGGCCGAAAAACCTCCCATAGAGGACCAAGGGCTGAGGTATTACTTGGAGAGTGACCTCGAAGGTGACCAAACGGAAACGACCAAGGAATCAAATCTTAAAATCAACTCGGACGATTTGGCATCAACACACCCTTCTCGGTATAACAACGTCGAAGCTTCGAGCCCGTAAACAGAGGGGATCAAATTTTTGCTCCAACGCACCTCGCACATCAAATACTGCCCGAGTAATTCGGGCCCCTTCGATGTCTGGGATATAGTCTACGTGCAATAGCTACCTAACAAAACAGTCAGGCTATTCTGGGTGAGGTTCCTGTTCATCAAGAACAAGATACCAGATTGCTGAGACTCGGATATAATAGCAACTTTTAAGCATAATTTCAAAAACAAAGGCGTCATAAAAGCCCTTGCCCGACGCTGCATCCAAACATTCTCCGAGTTATCGGACCTGGTGTTATAATTTTGCACCATTGAGGACGAATGGCTGGCTCAAGAGGAGCAAGCAGCTTCAATCTGCATCGGAAGCAAGAAGTGTGACAGGCCAACACTGTCCACCGACCTCGAAAAAGAAGCCCGTCGCAGGATCCAAGACCGCCCTTGATGGCCTGCTGGATAAACCATGCCCTATACACTCCGTCCTGCTCAACGCCAGCCCAACTCACAGTCTTCGCGATTGTTGGGTAGTGAGACAGGTAGCAAAGGGAGGCGAGGCCCTCCTTGGATGCAAGCACAGGCATGCGGTGGCATCCTCGGTTGATGACAAGGCCCTGATGATTTAGGATACCTTCACGTCAAAAAACTAGAGGAAAAGAGCTCTTCAAGAACTCAGCTCCGTCCAGCACATAGGAACCTTGGTGCGTGGATAGACACGCTAATCACTTTTGACCAAGGAGATCAGCCACAGAGTGGCTCGGGCTGATGTCCAGCCGCCCTGGTCCTTGAACCAATCGTTAGAGGTTGCCGGCTTCGGAAGGTGCTAATGGACGGAGGCAACAGTCTAAACCTCATCTATAAAGATACTCTAGACAAGATGGAAATCGACAAATCATGCATCGAATAGAGCCACACCACCTTTAAAGGGATAATACCTGGAAGAGGCATCGTGCAACTAAAAAATTACATTGGACGTGTGCTACTTCTTGAGCTTGCGTTGGTTTTTCGCTTGAAGAGGAAAGGGTGATGCAGCAAAGTAGAGATAACTATTTTCCTCAGTTTGAGAACCAAGGTATCAATCCAGTAGGAGACAACGCACAAATTACCGAATACCTGCACGAACAATCAAACAACTTGCACCCAACGCGATAAAGGGGTTGTCAATCCCTTCACGGTTATTTGCAAAAGTGAGATCTTATAGAGATAGATAAATGATAAAGTAAATATTTTTGGTATTTTTGTTTTATAGATCGAAAAGTAAAAGATTGCAAAATAGTAGATCGGAAACTTGTATGATGAAAAGTAGAAAATTATATGATGGAAAATAGACCTGGGGGCCATAGGTTTCACTAGAGGCTTCTCTCAAGATAGAAAATAATATGGTGGGTGAACAAATTACTGCCGAGCAATTGATAGAAAAGCGCAAAGTTATGACGATATCTAAGGCAATGATCATGAATATAGGCATCACGTCTGTGTCAAGTAGACCGAAATGATTCTGCATCAACTACTATTACTCCACACATCGACTGTTGGGCATCGTAGCAGAATTTTAAAATTTTCTACGCATCACCAACATCAATCTATGGAGTCATCTAGCAACGAGAGAGAGGGGAGTGCATCTACATACCCTTGTAGATCGCGAGCGGAAGCGTTCAAGAGAACGGGGTTGATGGAGTCGTACTCGTCGTGATCCAAATCACCGATGACCGAGCGCCGAACGGACGGCACCTCCGTGTTCAACACACGTACGGAGCGGAGACGTCTCCTCCTTCTTGATCCAGCAAGGGGGGAGGAGAGGTTGGGGAGGACAGCTCCAGCAGCAGCACGACGGCGTGGTGGAGTTGGAGCTGCGTGGTATTCCTGCAGGGCTTCGCCAAGCACCGCGGGAGGAGGAGGAGGTGTTGGAGAGGGGAGGGGCTGCGCCAGGGATGAGGTATGGCCTCCCTCCCACCCCTCCACTATTTATAGGGGGAAGAGGAGAGGGGGCCGGCCCCCTCAGATCCAATCTGAGGGGAGGGGAGGCGGCCAGGGGAGGGAAACTTGCCCCCCAAGCAAGGTGGAAGGCTCCCTCCCCTAGGGTTTCCCAACCCTAGGCGCCATGGGCCCTTGGGGGGGGGGGGGGCGCACCAGCCCACTAGGGGGCTGGTTCCCTCCCATATACAGCCCATTAGGCCTCCCGGGTAAATCAGCCCCACCCGGTGGACCTCCGGACACCTTTCGGTGGTCCCGGTACAATACCGATAACCCCCGAAACTATTCCGGTGACTGTATGACAACTTCCCATATATAAATCTTCACCTCCGGACCATTCCGGAACTCCTCGTGACGTCCGGGATCTCATCCGGGACTCCGAACAACATTCGGTAACCACGTACAAACTTTCCCTACAACCCTAGCGTCATCGAACCTTAAGTGTGTAGACCCTACGGGTTCGGGAGACACGTAGACATGACCGAGACGACTCTCTGGTCAATAACCAATAGCAGGATCTGGATACCCATGTTGGCTCCCACATGCTCCTCAATGATCTCATCGGATGAACCACGATGTCGAGGATTCAATCAATCCCGTACGCAATTCCCTTTGTCTATCGGTACGATACTTGCCCGAGATTCGATCGTCAGTATACCGATACCTTGTTCAATCTTGTTACCGGCAAGTCTCTTTACTCGTTTCCGTAACACATCATCCTATGAACAACTCCTTGATCACATTGAGCTCATTATGATGATGTCCTACCGAGTGGGCCCAGAGGTACCTCTCCGTCACACGGAGTGACAAATCCCAGTCTCGATTCGTGCCAACCCAACAGACACTTTCGGAGATACCCGTAGTGCACCTTTATAGCCACCCAGTTACGTTGTGACGTTTGGTACACCCAAAGCACTCCTACGGTATCCGGGAGTTGCACAATCTCATGGTCTAAGGAAAAGTTACTTGACATTGGAAAAGCTTTAGCAAACGAACTACACGATCTAGTGCTAGGCTTAGGATTGGGTCTTGTCCATCACATCATTCTCCTAATGATGTGATCCCGTTATCAATGACATCCAATGTCCATGGTCAGGAAACCGTAACCATCTATTAATCAACGAGCTAGTCAACTAGAGGCTTACTAGGGACATGTTGTGGTCTATGTATTCACACATGTATTACGATTTCCGGATAACACAATTATAGCATGAATAACAGACAATTATCATGAACAAGGAAATATAATAATAACCATTTTATTATTGCCTCTAGGGCATATTTCCAACAGTACTGTTGGGGATCGTAGCAGAATTTTAAAATTTTCTACGCATCACCAAGATCAATCTATGGAGTCATCTAGCAACGAGAGAGAGGGGAGTGCATCTACATACCCTTGTAGATCGCGAGCGGAAGCGTTCAAGAGAACGGGGTTGATGGAGTCGTACTCGTCGTGATCCAAATCACCGATGACCGAGCGCCGAACGGACGGCACCTCCGTGTTCAACACACGTACAGAGCGGAGACGTCTCCTCCTTCTTGATCCAGCAAGGGGGGGAGGAGAGGTTGGGGAGGACAGCTCCAGCAGCAGCACGACGGCGTGGTGGAGTTGGAGCTGCGTGGTATTCCTGCAGGGCTTCGCCAAGCACCGCGGGAGGAGGAGGAGGTGTTGGAGAGGGGAGGGGCTGCGCCAGGGATGAGGTATGGCCTCCCTCCCACCCCTCCACTATTTATAGGGGGAAGAGGAGAGGGGGCTGGCCCCCTCAGATCCAATCTGAGGGGAGGGGAGGCGGCCAGGGGAGGGAAACTTGCCCCCCAAGCAAGGTGGAAGGCTCCCTCCCCTAGGGTTTCCCAACCCTAGGCGCCATGGGCCCTTGGGGGGGGGGGCGCACCAGCCCACTAGGGGGCTGGTTCCCTCCCATATACAGCCCATTAGGCCTCCCGGGTAAATCAGCCCCACCCGGTGGACCTCCGGACACCTTTCGGTGGTCCCGGTACAATACCGATAACCCCCGAAACTATTCCGGTGACTGTATGACAACTTCCCATATATAAATCTTCACCTCCGGACCATTCCGGAACTCCTCGTGACGTCCGGGATCTCATCCGGGACTCCGAACAACATTCGGTAACCACGTACAAACTTTCCCTACAACCCTAGCGTCATTGAACCTTAAGTGTGTAGACCCTACGGGTTCGGGAGACACGTAGACATGACCGAGACGACTCTCCGGTCAATAACCAACAGCGGGATCTGGATACCCATGTTGGCTCCCACATGCTCCTCGATGATCTCATCGGATGAACCACGATGTCGAGGATTCAATCAATCCCGTACGCAATTCCCTTTGTCTATCGGTACGATACTTGCCCGAGATTCGATCGTCGGTATACCGATACCTTGTTCAATCTCGTTACCGGCAAGTCTCTTTACTCGTTTCTGTAACACATCATCCTGTGAACAACTCCTTGATCACATTGAGCTCATTATGATGATGTCCTACCGAGTGGGCCCAGAGGTACCTCTCCGTCACACGGAGTGACAAATCCCATTCTCGATTCGTGCCAACCCAACAGACACTTTCGGAGATACCCGTAGTGCACCTTTATAGCCACCCAGTTACGTTGTGACGTTTGGTACACCCAAAGCACTCCTACGGTATCCGGGAGTTGCACAATCTCATGGTCTAAGGAAAAGTTACTTGACATTGGAAAAGCTTTAGCAAACGAACTACACGATCTAGTGCTAGGCTTAGGATTGGGTCTTGTCCATCACATCATTCTCCTAATGATGTGATCCCGTTATCAATGACATCCAATGTCCATGGTCACGAAACCGTAACCATCTATTGATCAACGAGCTAGTCAACTAGAGGCTTACTAGGGACATGTTGTGGTCTATGTATTCACACATGTATTACGATTTCCGGATAACACAATTATAGCATGAATAACAGACAATTATCATGAACAAGGAAATATAATAATAACCATTTTATTATTGCCTCTAGGGCATATTTCCAACAGTCTCCCACTTGCACTAGAGTCAATAATCTAGTTACATTGTGATGAATTGAACACCCATAGAGTACTGGTGTTGATCATGTTTTGCTCGTGAAAGAGGTTTAGTCAACGGATCTGCTACATTCAAATCCGTGTGCACTTTACAAATATCTATGTCTCCATCTTGAACATGTTCACGTATGGAGTTGAAGCGACGCTTGATATGCCTGGTCCTTTTGTGAAACCTGGGCTCCTTGGCAAGGGCAATAGCTCCAGTGTTATCACAGAAGAGAGCCATTGGACCCGACGCATTTGGAATGACTCCTAGGTCGGTGATGAACTCCTTCATCCATACTGCTTCGTGTGCTGCCTCCGAGGCTGCTATGTACTCCGCTTCGCATGTAGATCCCGCCACGACGCTTTGCTTGCAACTGCACCAGCTTACCGCTCCACCATTCAAAATATACACGTATCCGGTTTGTGACTTGGAGTCATCCGGATCTGTGTCGAAGCTAGCGTCGACGTAACCCTTTACGACGAGCTCTTCGTCACCTCCATATACGAGAAACATATCCTTAGTCCTTTTCAGGTACTTCAGGATGTTCTTGACCGCTGTCCAGTGTTCCTTGCCAGGATTACTTTGGTACCTACCTACCAAACTTACTGCAAGGTTTACATCAGGTCTGGTACACAGCATGGCATACATAATAGACCCTATGGCTGCGGCATAGGGGATGACACTCATCTCTTCTATATCTTCTGCCGTGGTCGGGCATTGAGCCGTGCTCAATCTCACACCTTGCAATACAGGCAAGAACCCCTTCTTGGACTGATCCATATTGAACTTCTTCAATATCTTATCAAGGTATGTGCTTTGCGAAAGACCTATGAGGCGTCTCGATCTATCCCTATAGATCTTGATGCCTAATATATAAGCAGCTTCTCCAAGGTCCTTCATTGAAAAACACTTATTCAAGTAGGCCTTTATACTTTCCAAGAATTCTATATCATTTCCCATCAGCAGTATGTCATCCACATATAATATGAGAAATGCTACAGAGCTCCCACTCACTTTCTTGTAAACACAGGCTTCTCCATAAGTCTGTGTGAACCCAAACGCTTTGATCATCTCATCAAAGCGAATGTTCCAACTCCGAGATGCTTGCACCAGCCCATAGATTGAGCGCTGGAGCCTGCATACCTTGTCAGCATTCTCAGGGTCGACAAAACCTTCCGGTTGCATCATATACAACTCTTCCTTAAGAAAACCATTAAGGAATGCCGTTTTGACGTCCATTTGCCATATCTCATAATCATAGTATGCGGCAATTGCTAACATGATTCTGACGGATTTCAGCTTCGCTACGGGTGAGAAAGTCTCATCGTAGTCAACCCCTTGAACTTGTCGATAACCCTTAGCGACAAGCCGAGCCTTATAGATGGTCACATTACCATCCGCGTTAGTCTTCTTCTTAAAGATCCATTTATTTTCTATGGCTTGCCGATCATCGGGCAAGTCAGTCAAAGTCCATACTTCATTTTCATACATGGATCCTATCTCGGATTTCATGGCTTCAAGCCATTTGTCGGAATCCGGGCCCGCCATCGCTTCTTCATAGTTCGAAGGTTCACTGTTGTCTAACAACATGATTTCCAGGACAGGATTGCCGTACCACTCTGGTGCGGAACGTGTCCTTGTGGACCTTCGAAGTTCAGTGGTAGCTTGATCATGATCATTATCATTAACTTCCTCTCTAGCCGGTGCAGGCTCCACAGAAACATTTTCCTGTGCTGCGCTACTCTCCGGTTCGAGGGTCATCTCATCAAGCTCCACTTTCCTCCCACTTACTTCTTTCGAGAGAAACTCTTTCCCTAGAAAGGATCCATTCCTGGCAACAAAGATCTTGCCCTCGGATCTTAGGTAGAAGGTATACCCAATAGTTTCCTTAGGGTATCCTATGAATACGCATTTTTCCGACTTGGGTTCGAGCTTCTCTGGTTGAAGTTTCTTCACATAAGCATCGCATCCCCAAACTTTCAGAAACGACAGCTTAGGTTTCTTCCCAAACCATAATTCATACGGTGTCGTCTCAACGGATTTTGACGGTGCCCTATTTAAAGTGAATGCGGCAGTCTCTAAAGCATAACCCCAAAAAGATAGCGGTAGATCAGTAAGAGACATCATAGATCGCACCATATCCAATAGAGTGCGATTACGACGTTCGGACACACCGTTACGCTGAGGTGTTCCAGGCGGCGTGAGTTGTGAAACAATTCCACATTTCCTTAAGTGCGTGCCAAATTCATGACTCAAATATTCTCCTCCACGATCTGATCGTAAGAACTTTATTTTCTTGTCACGTTGATTTTCAACCTCATTCTGAAATTCCTTGAACTTTTCAAAGGTCTCAGACTTGTGCTTCATCAAGTAGACATACCCATATCTACTCAAATCATCGGTGAGGGTGAGAACATAACGATAACCACCGCGAGCCTCAACACTCATTGGACCACACACATCAGTATGTATGATCGCCAATAAGTTGGTTGCTCGCTCCATTGTTCCGGAGAACGGAGTCTTGGTCATCTTGCCCAAGAGGCATGGTTCGCATCTGTCAAATGATTCATAATCAAGAGACTCCAAAAGTCCATCTGCATGGAGTTTCTTCATGCGTTTAACACCGATATGACCAAGGCGGCAGTGCCACAAGTATGTGGGACTATCGTTATCAACCTTGCATTTCTTGGCATTCACATTATAAACATGTGTAACATCACGTTCGAGATTCAATAAAAATAAACCATTCACCAGCGGGGCATGACCATAAAACATATCTCTCATATAAATAGAACAACCATTATTCTCAGATTTAAATGAGTAGCCATCTCGCATTAAGCGAGATCCAGATACAATGTTCATGCTCAAAGCTGGCACTAAATAACAATTATTGTGGTTTAAAACTAATCCCGTAGGTAGATGCAGAGGTAGCGTGCCGACGGCGATCACATCGACCTTGGAACCATTCCCGACGCGCATCGTCACCTCGTCCTTCGCCAGTCTACGCTGATTCCGCAGTTCCTGCTTTGAGTTACAAATATGAGCAACCGCACCGGTATCAAATACCCAGGAACTACTACGAGTGCTGGTAAGGTACACATCAATTACATGTATATCACATATACCTTTGGTATTGCCGGCCTTCTTATCTGCTAAGTACTTGGGGCAATTCCGCTTCCAGTGACCGTTTCCCTTGCAATAAAAGCACTCAGTCTCAGGCTTGGGTCCATTCTTTGACTTCTTCCCGGCAGCTAGCTTACCGGGCGCGGCAACTCCCTTGCCGTCCTTCTTGAAGTTCTTCTTACCCTTGCCCTTCTTGAACTTAGTGATTTTATTCACCATCAACACTTGATGTTCCTTTCTGATCTCTGCCTCCGCTGACTTCAGCATCGCATATACCTCAGGAATGGTCTTTTCCATTCCCTGCATGTTGAAGTTCATCACAAAGCTCTTGTAGCTAGGTGGAAGCGACTGGAGGATTCTGTCAATGAGCGCGTCATCCGGGAGATTAATCCCCAGCTGAGACAAGCGGCTGTGCAACCCAGACATTTTGAGTATGTGCTCGCTGACAGAACTATTTTCCTCCATCTTACAGCTGTAGAACTTATCGGAGACTTCATATCTCTCGATCCGGGCATGAGCTTGGAAAACCATTTTCAGCTCTTCGAACATCTCATATGCTCCGTGATGCTCAAAACGCTTTTGGAGCCCCGGTTCTAAGCTGAAGAGCATGCCGCACTGAACGAAGGAGTAATCATCGGTGCGTGTCTGCCAAACGTTCAAATCGTCTGGCAGTGCTGGGAGAGCAGGTGGGTCACCTAACGGTGCTTCAAGGACATATGATTTCTTGGCAGCTATGAGGATAATCCTCAGGTTACGGACCCAGTCCGCATAGTTGCTACCATTGTCTTTCAGCTTGTTTTTCTCTAGGAACGCGTTGAAGTTGAGGGTAACATTAGCGTTGGCCATTTGATCTACAAGATAGATATGTAACATTTAGACTAAGTTCATGACAATTAAGTTCATCTAATCAAATTATGTAATGAACTCCCACTCAGATAGACAT
The DNA here is from genome assembly GCA_011799875.1 of Thinopyrum elongatum. NCBI lineage: Eukaryota > Viridiplantae > Streptophyta > Magnoliopsida > Poales > Poaceae > Thinopyrum > Thinopyrum elongatum. The sequence continues at coordinate 106,305,223 of CM022299.1, forward strand.
CCCTCTCGTCATCTAAGTGATACATGATCCGAATCGACTAGGCCGTGTCCGATCATCACGTGAGACGGACTAGTCATCAACGGTGAACATCTCCATGTTGATCGTATCTTCTATACGACTCATGTTCGACCTTTCGGTCTCTTGTGTTCCGAGGCCATGTCTGTACATGCTAGGCTCGTCAAGTCAACCTAAGTGTATTGCTGTGTAAATCTGGCTTACACCCGTTGTATTCGAACGTTAGAATCTATCACACCCGATCAACACGTAGTGCTTCGAAACAACGAACCTTCGCAACGGTGCACAGTTAGGGGGAACACTTTCTTGAAATTTTAGTAAGGGATCATCTTGTATGCTACCGTCGTTCTAAGCAAATAAGATGCAAAAACATGATAAACATCTCATGCAATCAAAATAGTGATATGATATGGCCATTATCACTTCGCTCCTTTTGATCTCCATCTTCGGGGCTCTATGATCATCATCGTCACCGGCATGACACCATGATCTCCATCATCATGATCTCCATCATCGTGTCTTCATGAAGTTGTCTCGCCAACTATTACTTCTACTACTACGGCTAACGGTTAGCAATAAAGTAAAGTAATTACATGGCGAATTTCAATGACACGCAGGTCATATAATAAATTAAGACAACTCCTATGGCTCCTGCCGGTTGTCATACTCATCGACATGCAAGTCGTGATTCCTATTACAAGAACATGATCATCTCATACATCACATATATCATTCATCACATCCTTTGGCCATATCACATCACAAAGCACTTGCTGCAAAAACAAGTTAGATGTCCTCTAATTGTTGTTGCAAGTTTTTATGTGGCTGCTATAGGTTTCTAGCAAGAACGTTTCTTACCTACGCCAAAACCACAATGTGATATGCCAATTTCTATTTACCCTTCATAAGGACCCTGTTCATCGAATCCGATCCGACTAAAGTGGGAGAGACAGACACCCGCTAGCCACCTTATGCAACTAGTGCATGTCAGTCGGTGGAACCTGTCTCACGTAAGCGTACGTGTAAGGTCGGTCCGGGCCGCTTCATCCCACAGTGCCGCCGAATCAAGATAAGACTAGTAACGGCAAGAAGATTGACAAATCGACGCCCACAACTACTTTGTGTTCTACTCGTGCAAGATACTACGCATAGACCTAGCTCATGATGCCACTGTTGGGGATCGTAGCAGAATTTTAAAATTTTCTACGCATCACCAAGATCAATCTATGGAGTCATCTAGCAACGAGAGAGAGGGGAGTGCATCTACATACCTTTGTAGATCGCGAGCGGAAGCGTTCAAGAGAACGGGGTTGATGGAGTCGTACTCGTCGTGATCCAAATCACCGATGACCGAACGCCGAACGGACAGCACCTCCGTGTTCAACACACGTACGGAGCGGAGACGTCTCCTCCTTCTTGATCCAGCAAGGGGGGAGGAGAGGTTGGGGAGGACAGCTCCAGCAGCAGCACGACGGCGTGGTGGAGTTGGAGCTGCGTGGTATTCTTGCAGGGCTTCGCCAAGCACCGCGGGAGGAGGAGGAGGTGTTGGAGAGGGGAGGGGCTGCGCCAGGGATGAGGTATGGCCTCCCTCCCACCCCTCCACTATTTATAGGGGGAAGAGGAGAGGGGGCCGGCCCCCTCAGATCCAATCTGAGGGGAGGGGAGGCGGCCAGGGGAGGGAAACTTGCCCCCCAAGCAAGGTGGAAGGCTCCCTCCCCTAGGGTTTCCCAACCCTAGGCGCCATGGGCCCTTGGGGGGGCGCACCAGCCCACTAGGGGGCTGGTTCCCTCCCATATACAGCCCATTAGGCCTCCCGGGTAAATCAGCCCCACCCGGTGGACCTCCGGACACCTTTCGGTGGTCCCGGTACAATACCGATAACCCCCGAAACTATTCCGGTGACCGTATGACAACTTCCCATATATAAATCTTCACCTCCGGACCATTCCGGAACTCCTCGTGACGTCCGGGATCTCATCCGGGACTCCGAACAACATTCGGTAACCACGTACAAACTTTCCCCACAACCCTAGCGTCACCGAACCTTAAGTGTGTAGACCCTACGGGTTCGGGAGACACGTAGACATGACCGAGACAACTCTCCGGTCAATAACCAACAGCGGGATCTGGATACCCATGTTGGCTCCCACATGCTCCTCGATGATCTCATCGGATGAACCACGATGTCGAGGATTCAATCAATCCCGTACGCAATTCCCTTTGTCTATCGGTACGATACTTGCCCGAGATTCGATCGTCGGTATCTCGATACCTTGTTCAATCTCGTTACCGGCAAGTCTCTTTACTCATTTCCGTAACACATCATCCTGTGAACAACTCCTTGATCACATTGAGCTCATTATGATGATGTCCTACCGAGTGGGCCCAGAGGTACCTCTCCGTCACACGGAGTGACAAATCCCAGTCTCGATTCGTGCCAACCCAACAGACACTTTCGGAGATACCCGTAGTGCACCTTTATAGCCACCCAGTTACGTTGTGATGTTTGGTACACCCAAAGCACTCCTACGGTATCCGGGAGTTGCACAATCTCATGGTCTAAGGAAAAGTTACTTGACATTGGAAAAGCTTTAGCAAACGAACTACACGATCTAGTGCTAGGCTTAGGATTGGGTCTTGTCCATCACATCATTCTCCTAATGATGTGATCCCGTTATCAATGACATCCAATGTCCATGGTCAGGAAACCGTAACCATCTATTGATCAACGAGCTAGTCAACTAGAGGCTTACTAGGGACATGTTGTGGTCTATGTATTCACACATGTATTACGATTTCCGGATAACACAATTATAGCATGAATAACAGACAATTATCATGAACAAGGAAATATAATAATAACCATTTTATTATTGCCTCTAGGGCATATTTCCAACATCGACCACTATCCAGCATGCATCTAGAGTATAAAGTTCATAAAGAACGGAGTAATGCATTAAGTAAGATGACATGATGTAGAGGAATTAACTCAAGCAATATGATGAAAACCCCATCTTTTTATCCTCAATGGCAACAATACAATACATGCCTTGCTGCCCCTACTGTCACTGGGAAAGGACACCGCAAGATTGAACCCAAAGCTATGCACTTCTCCCATTGCAAGAAAAACCAATCTAGTTGGCCAAACCAAACCAATAGTTCGAAGAGAATTACAAAGATATCAAATCATGCATATAAGAATTCAGAGAAGATTCGAATAATATTCATAGATAAGTAGATCATAAATCCATAATTCATCGGATCTTGGCAAACACACCGCAAAAAAGTATTACATCGAATAGATCTCCAAGAACATCTAGGAGAACATGGTATTGAGAATCAAAGAGAGAGAAGAAGCCATCTAGCTACTAGCTATGGACCCGTAGGTCTGTGGTAAACTACTCACGCTTCATCGAAAGGGCAATGTGTTGATGTAGAAGCCCTCCGTGATCGAATCCCCCTCCAGCAGGGTGCCGGAAAAGGTCCCTAGATGGGATCTCACGGGTACAGAAGGTTGCGGCGGTGGAAAAGTCTTTTCGTGGATGCCCCTGTTGGTTTGGGGATATATGGGTATATATAGGCGAAAGAATTAGGTCAGGAGGTGCACGAGGGGCCCACAAGGGTGGGGGGCGCGCCCTCCGTCCTTGTGGCCGCATCATGGCTCCTCCGACTTCATCTCCAAGTCTCCTGGTTTCCTTCTAGTCCAAGAAAAATCATCGCGAAAGTTTTATTCCGTTTGGACTCCGTTTGGTATTCCTTTTCTGCGAAACTCAAAAACAAGGAAAAAACAGAAACTGGCACTGGGCTCTAGGTTAATAGGTTAGTCCCAAAAATAATATAAAATAGCATATTAATGCATATAAAACATCCAAAACAGATAATATAATAGCATGGAACAATCAAAAATTATAGATACGTTGGAGACGTATCAAGCATCCCCAAGCTTAATTCCTGCTCGTCCTCGAGTAGGTAAATGATAAAATTAGAATTTTTGATGTGGAATGCTACCTAACATATTTATCCATGTAATTTTCTTTATTGTGGCATGAATGTTCAGATCCGTAAGATTCAAAACAAAAGTTTAATATTGACATAAAAACAATAATACTTCAAGCATACTAACAAGGCAATTTTGTCTTCTCAAAATAACATGGCCAAAGAAAGCTTATCCCTACAAAATCATACTAACAAGGCAACCACAAGGGTGGAGGGCGCCCCCCTAGGGCACGCCCCCTGCCTTTTCGTCGCCTCGTGGGTCCCCTTGACTTGCCCCTGACGCCAACACCTCTTATAAATACCAAAACCTCCAGAAATAAACCTAGATCGGGAGTTCCGCCGCTGCAAGCCTCTGTAGCCACGAAAAACCAATCAGGAGCCTGTTCCGGCACCCTGCCGGAGGGGGAAACCATCACCGGTGGCCATCTTCATCATCCCGGCGGTCTCCATGACGAGGAGGGAGTAGTTCACCCTCGGGGCTGAGGGTATGTACCAGTAGCTATGTGTTTGATCTCTCTCTCTCTCGTGTTCTTGATTTGGCACGATCTTGATGTATCGCGAGCTTTGTTATTATAGTTGGATCATATGGTGTTTCTTCCCTCTCTATCTCTTGTTGTGATGAATTGAGTCTTGCTCTTTGAGGTTCCGTTATGTTGGATTGAGTATTGGATTTGAGAACACTTGATGTATGTCTTGCGATGGGATATCTGTGGTGACAATGGGATGTTCTATCGATTCACTTGATGTATGTTTTGGCACTCAACTCGCGGATTCCCGAGGTGACATTGGGGTAATCTATGCATAGGGGTTGATGCACGTTTTCGTCCTACGTTCTCCGATAGAAACTTTGGAGTGATTCTTTGTTGCACGTTGAGGGATTGTTATATGATTCAATTATGTTATCATTGTTGAGAGAACTTGCATTAGTGAAAGTATGAACCCTAGGCCTTGTTTCCAAGCATTGCAATACCGTTTTTGCTCACTTTTGTTACTTGCTACCTTGCTGTTTTATATTTTCAGATTACAAAAACCTATATCTACCATCCATATTACACTTGTATCACCATCTCTTCGCCGAACTAGTGCACCTATACAATTTACCATTGTATTGGGTGTGTTGGGGACACAAGAGACTCTTTGTTATTTGGTTGCAGGGTTATTTGAGAGAGACCATCTTCATCCTATGCCTCCCATGGATTGATAAATCTTAGGTCATCCACTTGAGGGAAATTTGCTACTGTCCTACAAAACTCTGCGCTTGGAGGCCCAACACGAGTCTACAAGAAGAAGGTTGGATAGTAGACATCAAGCTCTTTTCTGGCGCCGTTGCCGGGGAGGTGAGTGCTTGAAGGTATATCTTTAGATCTTGTAATTTAATATTTTAGTTTCTTGTTTATCACTAGTTTAGTTTATAAAAGAAAACTACAAAAAATGGAATTTAGGTTGCCTCATTTGCTTCATCTTTTTAATGTCTTTCGTGAAAATGATGGAAAGGAAAATTGTGCTCAATTGATAGAAGAAGAACTCAATAAAATGTTTGGCACTAAATCTTTGAATGATGAGCATGATTGCAATGTTGTTAGTGTGCTTGCTATGCATATTCTTGATACTAATGATGATTGCACTAGTCATGATAAAAATGTTTCTTATAAGCATGTCAATTTTTGTGGAGTGCATAGAGTTTGCAATTACATACCAAAAATGGAAGATAGATTATGCAAGAGGCATAAGTATTTAGAAACTAAATGGTTGCAAGAGAGGCTAGATGTTTGTGCTGAAAGATTTAATTTTTCTCGCCGTCCTTGTGAACTTTGCAATGAACGTGGTCATTTAAAACTCCAGTGCAAATTGTTTCATGATCGAATCGTGTCCAAAAATTGTGATGACTTGATTTCCCTTGCGCATCATAGTGAACTTAGTTTGCTTCTGGGATATGAAGAAATGAAACGTATAACTAAGGATATTCTAGAATATAACCTTAAGAGATTTATTGATTTTGATCTAGAGGAAATTTATATGTATTGTGCAGTAAATTGCATTGAGAATCCTTACATTGCCAATTACTTAAAGACAAGAAAACAAATAGAAGATGAAGAGAATACTAATGTAGGGGAACAGGTTTCCCAATATCCTCCTATTTTTTCTTATGATGAATCAGGTAACGAGGAGGAGCTTTTTGTTCAACCAATCTCATCAGTAAGGAGCTCCAAAAAGGTGATTAAACCCACACATGAAGTGGAGAAGAAAAAGAAAAGACGGAGAAGCAAAGGTAAAAAGGTATCCCTTCCAAATGATGTTGCTCCTATTATTGTTATGCCTATTACTCATTGTGATGATCATGATTGGGAAAAGAACGATACTATTTATAATCTTGAAAATCTTTTTGGCACCAACTTAGAAAGTTGTGATGATAATAATTGCTATACTATTGGTGCTATTCATACTATTAATGATGAGAGTAATTATGCTTATGATATGCAAAGGCACAAGCTTGGGGATGCTATGTTTAATGGGAATGACATGTTTGAGAATTTATTTGCTGCAATTAATGTTTGTCCCAAGCTTGGGGATGCTATGTTTGATGAAGATGATCTTTTTAGTCCCTCTACTTTGGATGAGCAAATTTGCTATGATGATTGCATGCCTCCTATTTATGATGATTATATTTATGAAAGTGGGTTTGGAAGAGTGTCAACTTTAGATAATAATTATCTCACTATTTTGGAGGGTGTTGAATCTTATTATAATGATAAAAGTGGATTTGGAGAGGTCATGACTTTATTTAGTAATGATTCCACTATTTCGGAAGAGGTTTCAATTGACTATGATGAGAACAAAGTTGCTACTTATGATGATTATTGTGATGTCACTTATGTTATAAAAAGTTGTGATAATTATTGTCATAATTTTGAATATCCTTTTACTGAACATTACTCTTTTAATGTGGAAACAATTTATAGTATTCAAGTTTCATATGATACTCCCACTGTTCCGAATGAGAAGAAATTTGCTTATGTGGAGAGTAATAAAAATTCTATGCTAGTGGATCATGAAAAGAATGCTTTATGTGATGGTTACATTGTTGAATTCATTCATGATGCCACTGAAAATTATTATGAGGGAGGAATATATGCTGGTAGGTATTGCAATAATATCAAGTTTCCTCTCTATGTGTTGCAAATCTTGAAGTTTTGCTTGTTTTGCTTTCCTATGCTAGTTGATTCTTGTTCCCATAAGTTGTTTGCTCACAAAATCCCTATGCATAGGAAGTGGGTTAGGCTTAAATGTGCTAGTCATATTCTTCGTGATGCTCCCATTATGTTTCAATCCTTATCTTTTATGTGAGCATCATTGAAATCATCATGCCTAGCTAAAAAGGCATTACAGAAAAACGCTTGTTGGGAGACAACCCAATATTTACCCCTACTGTTTTTGTGTGTTCACATGATTAGGATACTGTATTAATCATGTTTTATAACTTTTGTTTCAATAAAGTGCCAAGTAAAGCCTTTGGGATAGTGTGGATGATAGTTGACCTGATTCTGTGCAAAAACAGAAACTTTTGCGTCCAGTACAGAAATTCCTATATTTTACTGGAAAGTGGAAAAATTCTGAAATTTTACAGTTGATTGATAAACAAATTTTATACGTTGACCTAATTTTTTAGAATATTTGGAGTTACAGAAGTATGACCTTAATTCAGATCTTTACATACTGTTCTGTTTTTCACAGATTCTGTTTTTGATGCATAGTTTGCTTCTTTTCTAGTTTCTATAGCTTATATTGCTCAATATAAATTGTAGAAATGATAGGGTACAGTAGGCATCATGTGAGAAATTTTTTGAATCTTGTCTTGACAGTACCAAAGTGAATGATTTGTTTTACCATACTAACCCATCTCACGAAGTTCCGTTAATTTTTATCTGATTAAAGTTTTCAAGTTTTGGGTGAGATATCGATATTAGGAGAATAAGGAGTGGCAAGACCCTAAGCATGGGGATGCCCAAGGCAACCCAAGGTAATATTCAAGGAATATCCAAGCAACTAAGCTTGGGGATGCCCCGGAAGGCATCCCCTCTTTCGTCTTCAACATTATCGGTAACCTTACTTGGAGCTATATTTTTATTCGTCACATGATATGAGTTTTGCTTGGAGCGTCATTTTATTTTATTAGGATTTGCTTGATGTTTGAATAAAATACTTAAGATCTAAATTATTATTTTTGTGAGAGAGTCTTCACATAGCTACTTAATTATTTGACTACTCATTGATCTTCACTTATATCTTTTTGGAGTAGTTTGTCATTTACTCGTGTGCTTCACTTATATCCTATGAGTAAATGGTTGAATGAATTGAATATCATAAATATGAAATTATTTATATGTTTCATATGCTTATCCCATGGGGAGTAATGACTTCACATATAATAAGTGGAGGTGGTAAATTTATTGAAAGTTAGCAAGCATAGTATTGGTCTCTTGAACAATTCATGAAAGAATATTGAAGGAAGAGAGATTTCACATATAAATATACTATCTTGGACATCTTCTCTGATTGTGAGCCCCATTAATTATTTTCAAACTTGAGCAAATTAGTTGAAGTTGGACAAGGAAGACAACGTAATGAGTTATGCTTGGGTATATTTGTATAGAAGTTATATTGTTATGGATCCTCCAACATGTGGTGCTTGCTATTTAGAATCTTTTGCTACTCAAAATTTCTGTACTAAGTGGGAATACTGCTTGTGCATCCAAAATCCTTGAACCAAGTTTCTTCCCTGAGTGTCCACCATATCTACCTTTATGCGGTATTTACCTGTCGTTCCAAGAAAATTTGCATGTGCCAAACTCTAAACCTTCAAATAATAATCTGTTTTGTATGCCCGGATCGCTCATGTAGCGACTAGGGGCTGTCAGTATCTTCCATGCTAGGTGGGTTATTCTCATGATGAGTGTTGATTCACTTGTCATTCACGAGAAAGTGGCTGGTAATCGGGATGCCTAGTCCCGTGATCAAAAGATCAAAAACAAAATTTCAAATTGTTAAACAAAACTCCCCCAGGACTGTTGTTGGTATGGACGGCACCCGTGAATTCGGCTAGCCGTGGAGTGTGATTGTTGGTGGAGGGGGAGTAAAAACTTTATCATTCTGTTTGGGAACCGCCTATAATGTGTCTAGCATGGAAGATAGTGAGAACTCTTGGTTGTTATGTTGACAATGAAAGCATACCTCTCAAAATTATGTTCATCTCTGTTTTAAAAGCTTCGAGCTCTGGCACCTCTGCAAATCCCTGCTTCCCTCTACGAAGGGCCTGTGACGCCCCCGGCTCAATCGTGCACTAATCATACACGCAAATGCACACGATCAAGCCTAAGGACTCACGGGAAGATATCACAACACAACTCTAAAACATAAATAAAGTAATACAATCTTTATATTACAAGCCAGGGCCTCGAGGGCTCGAATACATAGCTCGATGGCATACAAGCGTCAGCGGAAGCATCAGATATCTGAGTACAGATATAAAAGAAAGCACAGAAAGGCCTTTTAAAAAGGCGGGGCAAAAGAAAACACTACGATCGAAAGGCGTAGGCCTCCTGCCTGGGACCATCCGATCCTACTCCTGGTCGTCGGCCAACTCGTAGAAGTAACACCCTCGAGGTGGTAGTAGTAATCGTCGGCGGGGCAGCTGTCTCAGGGGCTCCGTCATCTGGTCACGACAAGCTGATATGGGGAGAAAAAGAAAGCAAAGCAACCGTGGGTACTCATCCGAAGTACTCAGCAAGCAAGGATCTACACTACATATGCAACATTATCAAAGCGGGGTTGTATATGTGGACTGGGCTGCAGAAATGCCAGAATAGAGAGAAGGCCTAGTCCTATCGAAGACTAGCATCTTCAGAGGTCTTGCAGCATTAGAAGAGTGTAGATTAGTACCGTATAATGTAGTAGTATTATTAAGTCTCAACCTCACCCAGAGATCCTTTCTCGACTCCCTGCGAGAAAGCAATCCCAGAGCCATACAGTCATCAACCTCGTCCTGAGATCCCTTCTCGACTCCCTGCGAGAAGCAATCCCAGAGCCATATATCCAGGTATCATCTGAAGGTCTAGTTGTGTCGATCGGGATACAACTCCGAGTGTCCTTTACCGTAGGACCGGCTATCGATAGATGTGTTCTTCCCTGCAGGGGTGCACCAACTTACCCAACACGCTCGATTAACTCCGACCGGACACACTTTCCTGGGTCATGCCCGACCTCGGCCAAACGATACATCGCAACCCTACCTACAGCTCAGCAGAGAGGTCCCCGTCGGTCTATATCCTAAGCGCTCAGGGGTCTTGGGCCATCGCCCTGTGCACTCCGGGTCGGTGTGTGCAGGGTCGGGACGAGCACCACCTCATTCCTGGATGGTACTGGCCCGGCCCGGCCACGAGGCTGAACTGGACGTCTGACAAAGCTGTCAGCTGATGCTACGATGCAGAACGCCCATACTATGCCCACGTGATGGTTAGTGCTATCAGGCCAGAGGCCTGCTCGGATCAAATATCCAAATTGTTAGTGGACTAGGGCTTGCGGTAACGAGCAGAGACTCACGAAAGATGTGACCCCGTCGCCACATCTCGAGGACTTGCTGCAAGGACTAAGAATGCCCGTCCGCGCCTCGTATTCATCACTCGGGCACCATCCAGGTCAACCCCATCTCAAGAACACTCGCCACTTAGGCTCACGCGGGTACCCCTCAGGGATGACCCGCCTTTCCAAGTAACAGTGTAAAGTCCAAGTATCCGTGTGTCCATAACATCAGGGGAATCCGAGGTATCACCCTCGTTGGATTCCTACTCGATGTATCCGTCAAGGTGAACTCGGAGGAATCACCCTCGATGGGTTCACACTTGAAGTGTTGCACGACAGCGTCGTTACCGGAAGTGGTAAAGGAGGAATCACCCTTGATGACCATGACCGAATAGCTACTCTACAGAGTTAACATCAGAAGTGCTACACGAGGTATCACCCTCGGCACTCGATAGTAACGCTGCAGTGTCGTTACAACTAAGGGGGTGATGTGCGGTGCCGGGGCCTGGTCTTCAATCCCGTCGATCGGGTCTTCTGATAATCCAACGGGGCAGTCGGGACAAGTGGGGTCACTGATAGGTCTCTACCCAGCCTATACTAAGCGGTTTAGGATATGCAGGTAATTATCAACAGCAGGTTACAATAAACAGGCTATGCATCAGAATAGGTAAAGCAGTAGTAGCAGCAATTCTAATGCAAGCATGAGAGAGAAATAATAGGCGATATCGGTATGCTCAAAAGGGGGGTGCTTGCCTGGTTGCTCTGGCAAGAAGGGGTGTCGTCGGAAGGCTGCTCGTCCGGAGCGTAGTCATACTCTACTGCGTCGGCGTCGGTCTCGGCGTCTATCGAGAGAGAAGAAGGGGGAAGAAACAGTAAATACTAAGCAAACAAGCGCTACACAATGCATGACATGACAATATGCAGTGCCGGGTGTGTCCTAACGTATGGTTGCACGTCACCGAGGAAGGGGGAATCCATCCGGGAATGTTTTCCCGGTTCCGGACATTTGTTAGACAGATGACCGGAGGGGGACGGTTCCATGTTTGGATAGTAAGGGACGTGTGACGGACGAACGGACCGCGTATTCGAATTCGTCTCGTCGTTCTGAGCAACTTTCATGTACAAATTATTTCCATCGGAGTTACGGATTATTTTCTATGATTTTCTAAAGTTTAAACTAAATTCTGAAATTATTTAAATTATTAAATCCAACATTATCCGAAACAGTGCTTGCTGTCGTCAGCATGACATCAGCATGACATCACAAGTTAATTAGACAGAACTGATTAGTCCTAATTAGGTGATTAGTTTAATTAGTAGGTTAATTAAGTTTAATTAAACCAGATTAATTAAGTTAATTAATGATTTAGTTAGTTAATTAATTAATTAATATTTATTTTTATTATTTATATATTTTTTTAACATTTTTTTATTAACCAGGGGGGACTGGGCCCCATTCGTCAAAGGCCCAAGTGGCCAAACGGGCGCGCGGGCGAACGGTTGCGGGCGCTGGCGGAGGCCGCAGCCCGCAAAGATGCGGGGCGAGGTCGTGGCCCGGCGCCGGCGGCCGCGGCCGCTGCTGGAGCAGCAGCAGCACAGGGGCGGCATGGCGAGCTGCGGTGGTAGCAGGCCAGCAGGGGCGCGGAGCGGACAGCCGCGGGCAAGGGGTGCGGTGGCCGGCGCGGCCAGGCGCGTGGATGACAGAGGCGGGGTTGCGGGCAGCGGCGAGCATTGGGTACGGGCGGCTCCGACGCCGCGGTGGCCAGCGGCGCGAGCGCGGGAAGGAGCAAGTGGGCGCGGCGAGGACGACAGGCCGCGGCAGGCGGCGCCTAGCGGCAGCTGCAGAACTGCGGGTGAGGAGGCGAGCGGCGGGGCGCAGCGCGCGGTTGCGCGCGAGCAGCAGCAAGGAGCAGCAGGACCCGCGGCGGGGCACGAGGTGGGGGCGTCGGGCGCCGGAGCGCGCGGGTGCGGGGCGCGGTGACCGGGGGCGCACTAGGGAGAGAGAGAGGAGGTGCGGCTCACAGGCGGTGCAGGGGAGAGGGTAAGCGAGGCTCGGGGTCGACCCGTGGGGAGGAGGACGAGGTGGACGGCGGTGGTGGCGCGAGGCGACGGCGGGGTGGCGACGGGAGCGAGCACCGGGGCGCGGCGGCTGTCCAATCCATCGGGTCGGGGGGAAAAGGAGTGAGCGAGGTGGGGGAGTGGGGGTCGTTTGGGCTAGGGTTGGGGGGGGTGGTGGTGGGGATAATGGTAGAGTGGTGCCGGCCTGGTGAGCGACCGGCTGGGCTGAGGCCCACGGGGGGGGGGGGGGGCTTGCTTCTTTTCTTTTGTTTTATTTTTACCTTTTCTGTTTTGCAAAATGTGTGGCACTCAAATGGACTTTGTAAAATATATGACCTGGTCCATAAATCACAGTGCAACATACCCTATCACCAAAAATTAGTTTGGGCAAAACATAATTTCATATTTAATTTAGATTAAATAAAAGGTTAATAAATATTGTCTTTAGTCACTGTTTGAGGATGTTTGAGTCACTTACCCAATTCCAATAATGTTGGTTTCAATTTTAGAATTGTCTCTGATTTACTTGCTATTTAATGAACAATTTAGTTTCTGATTTGAGCAACTTTTATTTTCCACTTTCAGTTTGAATTTCCATTTGAATTTGAACTTGAAATGAGATATGTTCCAAATGATGTTTAAGCACTGATGATCATGATGACATGGCATAATCAAAAGGGTGATCACTATAGCTTAATACATGGGGTGTTACAGGGCCTATCTTTTACTTTTATTTTTGTTGAGTCAATTTCTTATTCCAACCTATTCTTTAGTTGGCAAGCATCATGTGGTGGGAAAAGATCTAAGCATATATGGCCATTCAAATATATTTGATCATGAATTATTATTGTTGACAATTATCTATATGATAAATAAGTTGGGAGGCGAAACACTAAGCCCCTATCTTTCTCTGTGTTCGATGGATGCTATTTGTTCTAAAAATATGCTTTGAGTGGTAGCAATCATGGAAGACTATATGATAGTTGAGTATGTGAGATTTGCTAAATCAAAGCTCTTACATAGACCCTTCCTGAAAATAAGATGAATTGTAATTGTTTAATGACTGAGAACTTAGTTTGTTAGTTTTCATGAAAGTTTATTATCTATGCTTTAACAAGTGAATAGCTTGCTACTTGATTATGAGAAGTTTTATGAGATGAGCTACTGTTTATGATATATAATGATGCTAGAAAAAGTGATTGAAATTATCATTGATCAAACTTGTGCACTTGCTAGCATTCACAGTTCATAAATTATTTCTTTTATCATTTACCTACTCGAGGACGAGCAGGAATTAAGCTTGGGGATGCTGATACGTCTCCAACGTATCTATAATTTAGGAAGTATTCATGCCATGTTTACAACAATTCTATATGATTTTGGTATGATTTGATTAGAACTAACCCTGACTGACGCTGTTTTCAGCAGAACTACCGTGGTGTTGTTTTTTGTGCAGAAATAAAAGTTTACAAAATGGGCTGCAAATTTACGGAGAATATTTTTGGAAAATATAAAAAATACTTGAACGAAAAGATATCGGAGAGGAGTCCCGAGGCAACCACAAGGGTGGAGGGCGCCCCCCCTAGGGCGCGCCCCCCTGCCTTGCCGTCGCCTCGTGGGCCCCCTTGACTTGCCCCTGACGCCAACACCTCCTATAAATACCAAAACCTCCAGAAATAAACCTAGATCGGGAGTTCCGCCGCCGCAAGCCTCTGTAGCCATGAAAAACCAATCAGGAGCCCGTTTCGGCACCCTGCTGGAGGGGGAAACCATCACCGGTGGACATCTTCATCATCCCGGTGGTCTCCTTGACGAGGAGGGAGTAGTTCACCCTCGGGCTGAGGGTATGTACCAGTAGCTATGTGTTTGATCTCTCTCTCTCTCGTGTTCTTGGTTTGGCACGATCTTGATGTATCGCGAGCTTTGTTATTATAGTTGGATCATATGGTGTTTCTTCCCTCTCTATCTCTCGTTGTGATGAATTGAGTCTTGCTCTTTGAGGTTCCGTTATGTTGGATTGAGTATTGGATTTGGGAACACTTGATGTATGTCTTGCGATGGGATATCTGTGGTGACAATGGGATGTTCTATCGATTCACTTGATGTATGTTTTGGCACTCAACTCGCGGATTCCCGAGGTGACATTGGGGTAATCTATGCATAGGGGTTGATGCACGTTTTCGTCCTACGTTCTCCGATAGAAACTTTGGAGTGATTCTTTGTTGCACGTTGAGGGATTGTTATATGATTCAATTATGTTATCATTTTTGAGAGAACTTGCATTAGTGAAAGTATGAACCCTAGGCCTTGTTTCCAAGCATTGCAATACCGTTTTTGCTCACTTTTGTTACTTGCTACCTTGCTGTTTTTATATTTTCAGATTACAAAAACCTATATCTACCATCCATATTACACTTGTATCACCATCTCTTCGCCGAACTAGTGCACCTATACAATTTACCATTGTATTGGGTGTGTTGGGGACACAAGAGACTCTTTGTTATTTGGTTGCAGGGTTGTTTGAGAGAGACCATCTTCATCCTATGCCTCCCACGGATTGATAAACCTTAGGTCATCCACTTGAGGGACATTTGCTACTATCCTACAAAACTCTGTGCTTGGAGGCCCAACACGAGTCTACAAGAAGAAGGTTGCGTAGGAGACATCAGGGCGGTGGGGGTAGCCGGTGGCTGCGGTGGGGGATCGGGGGAGGAGAGAGAGATGGCACGGGGGAAGAGAGAGGAGGCGTGGGGGGGGGGGGGGGGCCGTTAGTCGAATGTTAGGTACTAACCTCTTTGCCGTCTGCTAGCAGACGGCAAAGATTCTTTGCAGTCCGCTAGCGGACAGCAAAGAGGTTGGGGGGGGGGTGGGTGGGCCATTACATTGCTGGACCCCACCCACCTCTTTGCCGTCCGCTAGCGGACGGCAAAGAATTGGCTGATGGCAAATAGCATCTTTGTCGTCCGCCAGTTCTTTGCCGTCTGTTTTTTGTAAGCTGACGACAAAGACCTTCTTTGCCGTCCGCTAGCAGACGGCAAAGGACTGGCTGATGGCAAATTCCCTGATTCCAGTAGTGAAGGTGGGAATTTACACTATAACCAATTTCAGGACTGCAATTTTTGACACATTTCTTGATGAAGGCATTTCTCATGAGTTCTCGACAACTTACACTCCTCAACAAAACAGAGTTGTTAAGAGGAAGAATCGAACATTGATTGAGATGGCAAGAGCGTTGTTGGATGAGTAGAAGACTCCAAAGCATTTTTGGACCGATGCGGTTCAAATGACGTTTCATGCTACAAATAGGCTTTATCTCCAAAAGCTACTTGGCAAGATGGTGTATGAGCTCTTAATCGATAACAAACAACAAGTTGGATACTTTTGTGTATTTGGCTCAAAATACTACATTCTTGATAAACATCTAGTTCAAAATTTGCTCCAAAGTCGCATGAAGGTTTTCTCCTTGGTTACAGATTAAATTCGTACAGTTTATCTCGTCTTGAACAACTTTGCTCGAAAAGTTGAAGAAACTATAGATGTGAAGTTTGATGAATCTAATGGTTCCAAAGTCAAGAAATTGCAAAATCATTCAGGTGACAATGAACCTTCGAAAGTGATCAATGATCTAGCCATCGAGAATGTGAAGCCCGTGGAAATGAAATAGTGTGCTTCTTCTATTCATGTGGAAGCCTCTACATCATATCAAGGTGAACCACAAGCAAATGAAGAAGCATCCACTAGTGGCAATCGGTAAGAAGAAGAGAAGTTTAACAAGATCATCAACAAACTCCTTCACCTACGTCTCAAGGACGAGATGATTAGGAAGAAGAGGAAAAGGAAGCTCAAGTTCCCAAACCAAAGCCACCTCAAGTTCGATCTAGAGTGAACAAGAATCATCCTGTTGATCAAATCCTCACCGACATAAATCAAGGGAGAATAAAGGAATTGTGATAGATCATAAAATATCTAGTAAAGACATCTAAGTTGATAGAGAAAATATAGATGCCATAGAAAATCTACCGTACCCTTGAGATATCAAAGGGGTTCAAAGTTTTCTAGGGCATGCAGGTTTTTATAGATGCTTCATTAAGAATTTTTCATGAGCAAATATTACAAAGAGGGTCAGAACTTTTCACGAGCAAGAATTTTTTGGGAATGCAGGTTTTTATGCTCAAAGAAATTATTTTAGATGCAAAAGTTAGAGTTTATACGGATCGTCACGCAATAAAGAATGTGTTAGAAAAAAATATTCAAAGCTAAGACGGATCCAATGGGCTCTGCTACTACATGAATTCGATATCGAGATATTGGAAAGAAGCGAAATCAATATTGCAAAGGTGAATGCCTCACTAATGGAACCAAATGAAGTAGAAGAGCAGGGAGGAGAACTTTTTATTCCTTATGGTACTACTATGTATCTTGATGGGATCACGAAATTTACCTTTGGGAATATTGATATGCTTGCAATCTACCCAAGTGCATTCCCTTTGAAGGTAGAAGTGAAAAAGGTACGTGACTTCGACAAGAATAGTTATCCTAACAATTTGTGTCCTAGTAAGTTGCCCGCGATAGAATTCTTAACAAATAGGCCAAGAACAGAGAAGAAGTAGAGGACGAAAATATTTCACAAGAACAAATCTTGGGCAAAGCATACAGATGGCCCCTATCATCTATACAGATTTCTCCAAGGTAAGACTATTTTGTTTTCATTAACCTGGCTAACGAAAACATGTAGGAAGAAGATTTTTGGGTGTCATATGACCAACGGTAAGAGTGACCTCGCTCATACTTAAGGAAATCATTCTCTTAGTAAACCAAAGAGCGTTTTGAGAAGCGAGGTACGACCTATGGTACGGGAGCCAATGCACATACCGTAGACCGTTATCTGCTTTGCACTCAAAGACTAATTCTTGTTTTCATTAAAAAAACTCATAGGTGCTGAGATTGGAGTACGACTGCTAGTATGGGCACATGCGCCCGTACCCGAGGCCGCCTTTTGCTCTGGTGAAATGACGCGAGAAGGGAGTCGGTACGAGAGCCGGTAGGAGGGAGTCCGCTCATCTTTTTCCCTCACTGTGTGATTTGATGCGTATTTGATCTGAGTTTGTCTGGTTTGTTTCCTATTCTCTTTCAATTAAATTTATCTCATGAAACCCTACAATCTAATCTTCTTTTATACCCCTCCGAGGTAATTTCTCTACTCACAAATAACAAGGTCAATCTCTTTAGACCCTTTGTGAAGTTCATGCGCAAAGAGAGAGCAGAGCCATGGCACATTCATGGGACAAAAGAAAAACCTCTTCTCAGAAGGAGGAGGATCGTCTCATCGAAGGAGGAAGCCCTCCACATGGTTCAAACCGGTACCATGATGAATACTTTGAACTTGAAGATTAATCTCCACTGCATGGAAAGAAGCAGGAGAGGGCATGTCACATGGAGAGCGATGATTCCTCATAAGAATAAGAGGAGGAAGAGGAAGAGGGGGCAAGTAAGAAATCAGGTAAAATTCCAATTGATTTGTTCAAAATTATTAGTACCGGTGATGATGTCTCTTTTGTCAAGAACACTCCAACCATCATGGATAGTTGTGGCATGGAACGCTGCACTATTGATGGGTCATCGAAGGACATCAAACAGAAAATCCCTGTACCACGCAAGAGTTTCACCGTCGGCACACGTATCACCTTCTGGCCCACAAGTAAGATGAAGTTCCTTGGAGAAGAAGATCTAGTTCAACGTCCAAATACTCACCCACGTCCCATCAACGATCAAGTTCACCAACTTTAGGTACATGCTAACGATTCACTAATTCAACGTGAGCTTTTACATGATCATATCAAGGAGATGGAGAAGAAGATCGCCAAGGACACGAAGACGGTCCTTGCCACTAGCTTGAGGGTCATCTCAAATCTTGAGGAGAGGGTGGAGGTACTCAAGCTTCGCATCGCCAAATTGAAAGATAGCAATGGAAAAAGGCCTGATGATCTACAAAGCATCTGTATAGCCACTCCTCCCGGCCCGCTCCCTCCCGACCCGCTCTCGCTAGGGTTTCCACCGCCGCCGCCGCCACCGCCGGCCGCCGGTGCGCGCGCCCCGGCCCTTCCCTCCCCCCTCTCCCCCTTCCCTCCTCCCGGCCCCCCGCGTCGCCTCCCCGAGCGAGGCGACCGAGGGCTCCCCTTCCCTCCTCCTCTCAGCGCCCCCTCCTCCTAATCCTCTCCCGCCGCCGCCGGCGTAGGCCACCGGGCCTTGCTCGCATGGTGCCGGCGCCGGCGGCCCCGTTCTTTTCCCCCCGCGCGGCGTTGCGGCTCGGGTGGTGGTGACCGGCGGTGGTGTACCCAGGCCGGCGACGGATCTGGCGGCGGCGCATCTTCGCGAGCAGCGCAGCTCCGGGTGGCGAGGTGGCGGTGGCGCGGCTGCTTGGCTGCGGGGCGGCGCGATGGCTGGCGGCGGCTCCCTTCCGGCCCAGATCTGGGCCCTTTTGGGGCCCATCTGGGTCTGGGCGGGCCTGGCGTAGGCTTTCCGGCATCATCTCCGGCGGACGGAGGAGTGGCTCGGGCTGGGGGTGGCGGAGACGGCGGCGCGTGTACTGCAGCGCGGCAACGGGAGCTTCACGAGCCTGCTTCGGGCTCGGCCGGGCAGGGGTGCCTGGTTTGCTCCTGAGCTGCGTCCGGTCGGTTTCCGCCGAGGGTGGTGGAGGTTGTTCCCTCCCGCGTGGCTGCTGACCTTGCTGCTCCTCATTTCCGGTTGCTTCCTCTCGATCCCGTCAGTCTCGCTTCGCTTGCCTCGGGGAGACGGCGATGGTGACTACAAGACCGTGGTGGCACACATTGGTGGACGGCAATTATGGTGGAGCGCGATGGATCGTCCGGGGTCATGGTTGGTTGGCGGTTGGGAGAAATCCTTGTTGGCTTGTCCGGCACCGACGTGGTGACGCCCGTGGGTGCCGCCGTGCCTTCCTGAAGGGCGTCGGATATACCCCTTCCCCCACGGCCCTTCGCGTACCGGGGGAAACCCTATGACATGTCCGGGTAGCATCGTCGTTGGCGTCGCGTTCCTTCTTGAAGGTGTTGCTTGGTATGCAGCGTTTCGGGGTGCTAGGAGCGTGGTGGAATTCTCCGGCGGGCGCAGCGGTTGCGAGTCATCTTCGTTTTCGTTGATCCGCCGTTGTCGGCATTTTTTCCTTTTGTTTTTTCTCTTTCTTTTCTTTTGGGCGTGCCTGTGCTGTTTCCGCCCCAGCACCTATCGTTGGTTGTATCGGTGTTGTTCCTTTGTAATACAAAGCGGGGGCAAACCCTTTTTCGGTAAAGATAGCAATGAACTTCTTAGCAAGATGTTCGCTCGTAGCTCCATGCCTGCACCTCCCAATAATACCGGTGCTAATAATTAGGGGGGCGAATAAATCCCGCCGGCTTAGAATGTTAAGCTTGGGGAGATTTTGAACCTCTTGTTTCTTCTTTTATCACTTTGCAATGTGATTTCTAGTTAAAATTTAGTTTGTTTTTGTTTAATAAAGTGGACCATCTAGTTCCTTTTTTATCAAGGGAAGGCTCTTTTATCTGATGAGTAATGGATATATTTGGTGAGTAAATTTCTTGCATCGTCTTAAAAATTATATTATATGTGCGATCAGATGCGTGCGTTAATGCATTTTCACTAGTTAGTGATTATAAGTCTTCCACACTTCTTGTATTAATTGGTTAATAAAGGTGAGCGACTATATGGGATATGTTAATACGATTTAAATTGTTAGACCTAAAGTTCTGATTTTTTTTTTAAAACCGGAATATGATGTCAGTCTAACGGAAACTTAATTTAATTAGAGCAAGTAGCAGGAAGGTGACACTCTCTAAATAAATTAAGCCTTTTCAAATCATGATCTCATATCAAGGAAGCATGCTTATCTTACATGTCACAAGTCAAAATCAGCTATTATGATATGGGCGTATAAGCCTACCCTCTCAAGAGATGGGAGAAACACAATAACATGGCATTTTGATAAAAAAAAAGGTATAATGAGGAGAGCCCAATGCTACTTGCTCGACTGAAAGATGGGTAAGCGATTGCATGAAGTTGTAGTGTGTTTGCTAATCGATCGAGTAGCAGAGGTGTGAAAGCCTTCATGATAATCTTAGTAGTAAGAATGTGCTAATGCTCGTTTTGATCACGTATCTTATGTGAATTTTGATTTCATGTGATGGACTCACTCATTTAATTTTATCGGCACCTCATGAACATGATGAACTTGTTCTTACAAACCATGACATTCACTCACGGACGTGCAAAACTTTAAGCTTGGGGGAGTTGACGAGTCCATTTTTGCATCATCTTTTTGCACATTAGTGTTAGATTTTTCTTATTTTTTTGCGCTCACGCACCCTTTTATTTGTTTCGCCAGGATTTCATCCACAGAGGTATTTTGATGCACAGGGAAAGAATCCCAAGGATATGTTGTCTAAATCATGTTATTGGGATGATAAAAGACTACCATAAAAATAAAGAAGTAAAAGGGAGAAGAGAAAACATAATAGAAGGTTGCAGCAGAAGGGCACTCGGCGGCGTTAGGTACGACCGCCTGCGCTCGTACCGTCGATCATACCAGCCTCCGTTGCCACTCTAGTTTGATACCTCTACCCCTGTCGATCGGATCGCAGATCAGACATCGACAACCAGTAGCAACTTCTCCAGAGCAACGAAGCCTAGCCTCCAGAAGGAATCTAGAGGATGAATCAATAGAAGGGCTTCATGTCGGCATCATCCCAATGAGAAGCTATCATATTGTAGAACCATCACAAAAAAGGACCCCACAGATTTCAAGGGACCTCCCACTGATTGATTCGTTTGTTCTGGGAGGGTCGATAGACCAATTTTTTTATTGCTACACCTACCCTCCAGCGCGAACCATCCACGTAAACAAACTTATCGCTAATAGAAACACAAAAATGATCGCCATCACAAAAAGATGGACCAAAGAAAATCCCATTTTTAACTCCAAAGAAACAAGCCTGGGAAAATGCTTCAAATTTGCATACGATTAAATTGAGTAAAGATATACAAATATATCATCCTTTTCTAAATGAAACTACCACACAACCAACGATTCAAAGAAATACATATCCATAGCTTCTACGTATTTTTGAATGTTTAGATGATAAAACTAGCTACAAAAGTTGCCATGCTTCTAAGAAAAACCTAGTACAACAAAGTCATTACTTCAAAAATAAATAAAAACACAAAATGACATGTACAGTAGGCAGTACCATGAAATGTACAAAAATAATCACTTGCCAACTTATATACAAAACATTTGCCAAGGTTTAGTACATTACCAAAAAACATGCTTATTAAAAATTACCATGTAGAAAATGTGCAGAGACTAAAACTTGTAGAAAGAATGAGATGATGAATATCAAAACAAAGGGGAGGGGGCGGTACAATTTTCATGATAGTTGGGGGTTATGAGAGCAAAAAATGGTGCATATAGTAGTAGATTTGCCTTGTTATAAAAATATATTTGCCATGTTATATATCATCTTGTTCTTAAAAAATGAGGGCATGATGGTAAAAAAATGAGGCAATGATATATATTTGCCATGGTAAAGTTTATACTTACCACACGAAGAAATATAAAAACATTTTACTTTTATTAATCATGGCAACGTGTAGATAAATTTGTGAGGATAAGATGACAAAATTAAGCATGAGGTTATACAGAAAACATGGCAACTTGTGACTAAAAAGATTGTCACAAGGGAAAATTAGGACAAAAGGTTTGTACATGTGACATGGAAAAAAAAAAACTTTGTCCTAGTCAGAAGGCACCGAAGTGACAAAATTTCTTCCAGAGCTAGTACAAGATAAAAAGTCGGTTTGCAATTCTACATAAAACTGATGATATAATGCCATGGGGCATAAAGTAGTCTTGCCATGGCTAATAAATAAATTTGCCATGTGCATTAAAGTTAATTTTCCATGGTTATATATTTATTTTGCCATGAACTATAAATTAAAATTTGACATGAGCTGCAAAATTAAAATGCCATGGTTATAAAGTAAAATTTGCTATGGGCTGTGAATAAAATTTTCCATGGATATAAAGTTAATTTGCCATAGACTATAAAGAAAAAATTTCCATGGGCTATGTAGTGAATTTACAATGGTCCTTAAAAGTTAAAATTGCCATGCCCCAATTTTGCCATGCTCATCACTTTTTTCAGTGGCAGAAAAAATAGTCCTAGGAATTTGCTTTTTTACATGGTGGCAAAATATTGAACGAGATTTACCATGTTCCATAAAGTAAATTTACCATGGTCCATGGAAAAGATTTTCCATGAACGATGGGAAAGTACATTCACCATGGATGTCAAGTACATCTGCCATGGATGTAAAGTACATTTGTCATTGCAATAAAAGGATGAACTTTCCATGGTAAAATTTAGAAGTAAATTTGCCATGTATGTGAAAGTAAATTTGTCATGGAGAATATAGTAAAAATTGATATGGGAAAATAAACTAAAATTTGCCATGTCATTAAAAGTAAAATTTTCCATGGATAGTCCCTTCAAGTAAAAAAATTGCGATGTCAAAATTTCTATGGTACCATGAAAAATAATTTTTTTTGCCATGAGATATTAAATTGAAATGTAAATAAGTATTGATTGTAAATTTTCCATGGCAAATGAAAGATTACATTTTTCATGGTAATAACATTGAAGAATTTACCATGCCTAACATTTTTTGTCTCATGCTATGCACAATGTACTTAAGGATTGTCGACTTTCTTTCTTGTTTATTTGCCATGCTCATTGTGCTTGAAGTAAAAAAATTGCGATGGTCCCATAAAAAAAATTGCCATGAGATATTAAATTGACATGTAAAAAGTAAATTTGCCATGGCAATGTAGGCACTTTTGCCATGGTAATGAATGTCAATTTGCCATGGAAAATGAAAACTACACTTGGCCATGGCAATAAAAATGGAGGATTTGCCACGCCTAAACCTTTTTTTCCCTCATGGTAAGCATAACACAATCAATGATTCTAGACTTTGTTTCGTGTTTATTTTCCATCCTCAATGTAATTTAAGTAAAAAATTACCATGGTCCCATGGAGAAAATAAAAATTTTCCATGATTTATTAAATTGACATGTAAGAACTAAATTTGGCATGGCAATGTAGGTACTTTTGTCCTGGCAATGAATGTAATTTGCCATGGCAAGTGAAAACTGTATTTTGCCATGGCACTAAAAATGAAGAATTTGCCATGGCGGTGTAGTAACATTTGCGATGTCTAAAAAGATTTATTTGCCATCGCATAATTAAAACAGAAAATTTTGCCATGGGAAAAAAAACAAAAAAAAACTGCCATGACTCACACACCAAAACAAAAGAATTTTGCCATCTTAGCATGACCTTTTTTGCCATGTGGGCACTGCCTAACAAGTGTAAAAAATTGACCATGTCCACATGATTTTACTTGAATTAAGACTGCCATGGTCCATAAAGTAAGTTTGCCATGGTACTTGAAATTTTTTTTGCGAAAAACTTTCGATCTATTCATCTTCCGGCAAGGAGATTAACGACGGGGAGCGAGGTGGAATCATCGGTGGTGAGCCCCGCCTCGGTGGCGCGACACCATGATTTGGTCATTGGAGCTCCTCTCCGCAGCTGCCCGCCTTGGCTCCGCCGCTGCCAGCCACGGGCACGACTGCCCTGGAGAGGATGCGAGGCCGGAGTGCAGTGCGCCTCCACGCACTTGGGCCGTCCGTCTTGCGCAAGCCTCCCACGCACCTTCGCCGTGCATGTTGCGCCACCAACCTCGTACCTGGATCTGGCGGCCTCCTGCCTCTTCGCCGGGATCCGGCGTCCTCCTCCCTCATCACCGGGATCCGGCGACCTCCTGGTTCATCACCAACAGCTGCGTGGTGGTACGGTAGAGAGGAGAGGGAGAGTGAGATGGAGAGCGGTGCATGAGAGGAGAGGGAGATGGGGAGCGGTGGGTGAGGAACGTTCGCGTGATGGCTCGCGAGCCCGAACGCCTGAAAAATATGACGTGGCAAAGTTCAGCGCCTTTAAGATCCGTGCTTGAAATCAATGACCAGAAGGGCGTTCGGGCCGAAACGCCAGAAAATTGACGTTCGATACTTATATATTTGAGGAAAAAGGAGTGCAGCGATTCGATGCCCAGACTCATCTGCACCCGGTCAGAAAATAATTCACAAAATATAAAAAAAATAAAAAATTCCAAATCTTTTTGCATGGTAGATAATTTATTGTCAGGTCCGCTCCAATTTCAGAATATTTGGACATCTGAGTAGTTCTCATTAAAAAAGACAAATCGGGTCAAAACAATACATGAACAGTAAACTTTTTTATAGATCCCTAATTTGTCTTTTTTAGAGCTGCTCAGAAGTCCAAATGAACTGAAAATTGGAGTGGACCTCACGCACCAAATTGTCTACTATGAAAAACAATTGGATTTTTTTTTTGAAACTTTCTAGTATTTGTTTGATTTTCTTTTTCTTCAGCACGGGTGCAGATGAGTTTAGACTCAGAAATGGATATTCGAGGAAAAAGGTACTACCTCTGTACCAAAATATAAGCGTTTTCGTTGGTTAGACCAGCCTAAAAAGTGTCTTATATTTTGACACAGACGGAGTACTTTGGAACAAAATTAGGCAACATATTTTCTTAATCTTCTCCCAACTTCTGCCTATTTCCCGAGTGACGTGGCAGGGAGAGGACGGCTGATGTAGCCGCAGGTGTTTCAATCCTATCCGAAAGTAAGAGGAGAGGATCCTCGCAAAAGAAAAAAAGTAAGAGGAGAGGAGACAAAACAGCTTACCACACGCACGAAAGTGTACACACATAGTTTTTCTCCCACGACTATCTTAAGACATTGCAAGGTTTTATGAAGAGTCTGGACTTTCTGCGTCGGCAAACCTTTCCAGTCGATTGGACCGGAGTGAGCAGACGTGTCCTCACGGATAATTAGTTGGGATCTGCCGCACCAAGCAAGAGGAAGATATTGCATTAGGTACACGCTACATCGTTAACCTGCTTAATTTGCCGGGAGCACTACGTGCTTAAACGACAAACGCACAGACAAAATCCCATTAGCTAAGCTAACTAATGCGTCTGCACGTAAGCCAAGCTAACATGAGGACGTGTGACCAGACAAATCGCAAATCTTTTCTTGTCGCCTACCGTGTGTGTATGTGTGTCCCTATCACTTTACAAGCAGGTTCTCAATGCAGGGCGAAATAATGCGATCGCTTTCGTTTCCGCTGGGCGACTATTCAGGGGATCAACGTCAAGAAACAAAAGTAGAAAATTAGCTCACTGCCATCGCAGTTCAAGTTGCAAAGATGTGCAAAACTGTATTTTAAAGGAAAGGCTGGACAACCCTGCTTTATGGCATGAAAGCAACAAGATCCAACTAGTTCAGACCGCGCTGTACATGGTCCAAGCATAAAACAAAACCATGATGGTCCGGCCAACTACCCAACGCAGCAACCACAGGTGCAAACATAAGAGCAACCCCAAAGCACGGACGGCAATTTTATCCTTTTTTGTCCGTTTGGATCGGCCGCCCGCTCGTCGTCCGTCCTGTTTATAATTTCGGTCGACAGTGCGCCCAATGCGTCGACTCATATTTGTCGGCGTGGCCGGCTGGCCACCGTTTTCCCCAAATATGCACACATTTTACATAATTTCACAGGCAAACAAAAATAGCATAGTTTCACAATCAAATAAATTTAGCATAGTTTTACAAGCGGAATAAAAATTAAATTGTCTCAAAAACATTTGAAAAAAAAGATACATCTATTGGGCAGTTCTTTCACTCCCAGTGCATGCAGTCTATGCTGCCAAGCATCCCTGGGAAACCCCTGCTGGCATTCATCGCCAACAAGCGGGCTGTATCTTGAGCAGTCGGCTCTCTCAAGTACTCAGGGCCAAACACAGCAATCACAGCTTTGCAGAACTTGTACGTGGAGTCTAGGCATGTAGACTCGCTCATATGGACGTACTCATCAATGAGATCACCGGGCACTCCGTATGCAAGCATCCGAATGGCTGCAGTGCATTTCTGATAAGATGAGAAGCCAATATTTCCAAGGGCATTCTCTTTGCACTCAACATAATTATCGTATCCGATCACCCCCTCTCTAATACGGTTCAAAAGATTCCTACCTATACGGAAACGCCACCGGAATTTCTGATGTTTGAACAGCGGGTTGGTTGTGTCAAAGTAGTCCATCCAAAGAAGGAAATGACCGCTCTCTCGGTTGCGATTCAACGTCGGAAAGTGCCCCAGGATCGAGCCCAGGAACAACGGCCGCTGCCTATTAAGGTGGTCATGGACCAACACGGCAGCCAAGATCTCCTCCTCCTCATCGGACGAGGAATAGTCGGAGTCGCACAGGAAATTGTGGAAAAAAGAACTCGTCGGCGGAGTCCATTTTGTACCTTGGCAAACTGTCGAACAGCTTGCGGGCATTGACGAAGAAGCTGACCGGTGAAGAGACGCGCGCCTCCCTTGGACCAGGTGGCTGGCCTGGCGGCGTCCGACGAGCGTGCCGGCGTCAGGACAGCGGGCGGTGTCGGATGAAGGAGTTGGCCGGGGCGGGGAGGCGGCTTCCTGCTCGCGGCGGCGTCGAATGGGGTGGGCAACTTCGGTGCCCCTGCGGCGAGGCGGTAGTGGCGGCGACGTGGGAGGTGACGGCGTTGGGGGGAGGTGTGTCGGCACCGGCTGCTGGCAGAGGCACCGGAAATGGGCGGCAACGGCGACGACGGGGCGGGGGCGAGCGAGGGTTTGCTATCGATATGGGTGCAAGAGGATGACCAATGTGCCACCGACTAGCGGGCCAGGAGGAGGAGTAGGCACGCGTCGCGTGCGTCGGCTTCGTGTCCGTGTCGACGCAAATCAGGCTCAAAATTGGGTAGGGAATGGGTCGGCCGGTGGACGAAAAGCGGACGCGCATCCGTTTGGGTCGGCGCGTTGGGCCAACTTTTCTGTCCGCGCAGAGCCAAACGGATGCGCGCAGACGAAATGGGTCGGCGCCTTGGAGTTGCTCTAACATCCGGCTAGGGTGAGGCTGACAAGTGGGGCTAGTTCTGCTGAGACATAACCAGGATCGATCAGTTAGGGCATCTCCAACACTGACTCTCAAACCTCCCGCATACGTCCGGAGCGGTCCGGACCCCGCAAGCCATCCAACGGCGTCCCGGTCCGTGGACCCATTTTCCCACAACCGGAAGCAAACCAGGGGGCCTTGCGGGAGTCCAGACAACAGCCACGTCGGACTCCGACACCCCTGACCCACCCAAAACTGAGGCGGAATCCGGGCTTTTGTAGCTGTCCGCACTCTTTACGCAACAAAATCACCCTTTCACAACCCTCTCCTCTAGCATCCCGTCGATCTCCACCCCAAATCCCACCTTTTTTTCCTCCCGCTGCCACATCGACCCATACGAAAGCTGCCGGAGATGGCCGTGGTTGAGAACCCGGCGATCACGGCTGCCTAAAAGATCAACTTAACGACACGGCAAGATCGTCAACTCA
The DNA here is from genome assembly GCA_011799875.1 of Thinopyrum elongatum. Taxonomy (NCBI): domain Eukaryota; kingdom Viridiplantae; phylum Streptophyta; class Magnoliopsida; order Poales; family Poaceae; genus Thinopyrum; species Thinopyrum elongatum. Next base: position 106,333,429 of record CM022299.1, read on the forward strand.
AACAGAAGGCAAAGGAGGCACCACTCAAGAAGAAGAAGGGCGGCGGGGTAGTGGTCATGGTGGTGGAAGTGCAAGGGGTGGGAGTGGTCCAGGGAGAGGCCTGGGACGCGGGGCGCCGCCACCGCTGCCGTCCATGCAGACACCGTCGTGGCCGCAACAATACAAGACTGCCTACTTCTGTGCCGCCTAGTAGCTCGGGAGGCAGTCCCCGACATCCGCCGCTGGGCACATTCCTTACTGTGTCGACTCCAATGCGGTGCCGCTACTTTTCTCGGAGTCTGCATCCCCGCAGCTTGTCCTAACACAGATGCCGGGCGTGGACCAGCTGGGTGCCCACATACTATTCGTCGGTATGTCTCAGCCGGGTGAGCTGACATACGACAACGCAGAAAGGCCGATATTTGAGATGATCTACAACAGAAGTGGAGGCAGAGGCTGCTACGAGGATGGGCAAGGGGATGACTCAGAGCCCACACATCGGGCACCTACATCCATGCAGCCGGTGCGTGCACCTAGCCGGGCATGTACACCCAACAACCAGTTGGGTTACCGGACAGCTGGAGCAGGAGGAGAACGGCAAGGACGACCTTGATCCAGATGAATTTGTTGCTGATATGAAGAAGCGGGGTAGAGGAGAAAGCTTCAACGTGAGGAAGGATGAGTTGTTGTGGGATGCGTGGTTGGCCACTAGCATTGATTCGATCCATGTCACAGAGAAAAAGGAGCAGCATTTTGGGCTAACATTCACACTTGGTTTCATGAGCACAAACATTTTGCACCCTACACAGACAAACTCATCTGCAACAATGGGGTAAAGTCTCTCAACCATCTCGCGGCCATTTGAAGTAACTAATGAGTCGGTGGCCAAGTGGTGCTCAAATCTCCGAGCAAGTTATTCGATGGCCGGATATGCAACTTGTTGGCCGAATATGCTCTTTGCATTGATCATTTGGCCGGGTATGCAACTTGATGACAATGTTTTTCTTTGTAGCATTCTCGTGCGTGCAACATTTTCTTGAAGGTGGAGAAGAGGAACATCATCCTCATGCATTATTGGTTGAAGTTGAATTGGCAACCCAAGTGGAATTTATTCGTTGCCAACAACGACAAGACCGCCGGCATCGACACCAAGGAAGAAGGGGTGATTCAACCGACCCAACAAAAGAGCTCCCAAAGAAGGTTAGAAGAGGGTTCTGAGGAAAGAACTGGGAAGAGGAGAAGGCTAAGTGAGAAGGAGCGACGACCAAGATGAAGATGAGGTTCGAGGACATATTGGCTAAGGAGGAGGCATATGTCAAGCGCTCCGATGTCAAGGAGGCATGCAAGGTTGAGAGGTTTAACATGTTGATGGCGGCGACTGAGAAGAAGCTCAAGCTCGAAGAGAAGAAGGTTGACATCATGGCCACTTCAGATGACACGAAGGTGTTGAGCTGGAAGATGGAGGAGTTGGATGACGATGCAATGATGATCGTGCAAGCCGTCTGTGTGAGGATGTTGAAATGCATGGCAAGCGAGTTGGAGGCGGCCGAGAAGGAGGTAGATGGTGAGAAGGAGTTGGCGGGAGAGTGAGCGTGGAGGCTCAGACAGCCGGTCAGGCGGGGCAAAAAATCCATTTTTTGCATGGACTATCACATTGATATTATTTTGTGATGGGGCATGTAAAAATTATGCATACTTGCCTCTTTTTACTTGCGATTTGACACCCGCTATGTGATCGGGTGCTATGCACTTGAATTTCAAATTGGCCAGACCTAGATGGATGTTTAGGGGATGCAATTGGTTGGTTCGCTTCCACATGACTGTCAGCGGACTGGTGCCCACCGGTCTGCGGACAAATACAATGTCCAATTTAGGGGTCGGCGTTGGAGATACCCTAAGTTAATTAATTGACTCCTAAAAATAGAGCAATATTTTTTACTTTTGTCACGCATGGATGTATATTATCAACCTGAAGTATGTAACACGCGTGTGGGTGTGAACACCATTAGAACCAACTCTGCATAAGGTGTGATGTTTGGAACCTAGGTGTATATGCACCAATTTCAGGAAAGAAATAGTAATTACAAAAAAGATTGAAAAGTCTTGAATTTTTTTGGCAACAAACATGATCAAGTGTTCAACTTGCGTAAAGAGTTTCTCTAAGGAATGAGTTTAATTGTATTGTTGGAGAAATAACAAAGTGAGCACTATATTGAGGTTACTATTGATACTTGAGAGAAGTGTATATTTCAACCTCAAACTCATGCCCTAGTTTAATCTGCAACCCTAAACTTCAAAACACATTAGGACACAACCTCGAACTATCAATAACATTTACTTTGCCCCCTGAGACCATTGTGAGGTGGTTTTGAACTGAAAGTGCGTTATATCGACTAGAGGGGGGGTGAATAAGCGATTTTTACAAATTCATCACTGAGGAAATACTACTTGAGGAATTTGCTAAGTGACGAACTACAAGCAGTGGAATAAGTACTTAGGTGCATGCATAACAAGACAGAAACAAAGTCATCGCGATGAAAAGAAACATACATAGAGCACAGGTAGCGTGTAACCAGGATAAGCAGGTAGAAGACAAGATGACTGAAGAAATATGATTGAGGAAATTGAGAAAGTCTTCAGTCAAAGTCTTCAAACAGTAACGATCAATTTCATCAACACATGAGTTAGGAAATGAAAGGGTTGAGGAAATAGAACCAGTAGCTCGGTGAAGACAATGATCTGGTAGACCAGTTCCAACTGTTGTGACAGTTGTACGTCTGGTTGGAGAGGCTTGGTATTTAAACAAAAGGACACACAGTCCCAGGATACACAATCCTTACCGTATTCTCCTTGAGCTAAGGTCACACAGACCTCGCCCAATCACTCATGGTAAGTCTTCAGGTGACTTCCAAACCTTCACAGACTTGGTCACTCGGCGATCCACAATTCCTCTTGGATGCTCTAGACCATGACGCCTAACCGTCTGGAAGATGCACAGTCTTCAAAGGTAACAAATGTCGGTTCCACATAGGAACAATCTCTTGAGTGATGCTCAATCACTTTGGGTTGTAGGTGTTTGGGTTTTGGGTTTTTCCTCATTGATGATTTTCTCTTAAAGTCCTCGGAGGATGGGATGCTCTAAATGACAAGTGTTAGTTTCTTTCGGAGCAGCCAACCAACTAGTGGTTGTAGGGGGCGGCTATTTATAGCCGGGGAGCAGCCTGACATGATAAGACATAAATGCCCTTCAATGATATGACCGTTAGGTGGATAAGATATTTGGGACAGCTGGCGCGTAGCACAGCAACGGTCGGAAATTTGAGCTCTCAAATTCCTCAGGGCTATCATGTTCCTCACTTGTAGGCAATCCGCACTGGCGAATTCCTAACTCCTCAGTCAGAACATATTCCTCAGAGAGCAGAAGATCTTCGTCTCTCTCACTAAAGAAATTGATTGAACTGTATGAGATTTCCAAAGGCTTCTCTCCAAGGATTGGATAGGTGTAGGATTTGAGATGAGCATCACTTGGAAATGTTTCCTTAGTTTTACCTCAACCCCCTTTAACAGTACGGTGTTTCCTATGACTCAAGAAGGAGAAAATGAAACTACGAAAACAAAAGTCTTCACGCTTCATAATCCTCGCATCAATATCAATGTCTTCAAGGTCACACCAATTTCCTCATTTTCAAAGTCTTCAAGAAAACCATAATCTTCAAACGAGGACATTCATTTTTAGGGGTCGACATTCATCGGATTTATCAAACTCCTCAGAGACTTATATAACCCGTGTACACTCACAAACACATTAGTCCCTTAACCTATAAGTCTTCAATACACCAAAATCACTAAGGGGCACTAGATGCACTTACAATCTCTCCCTTTTTGGTGATTGATGACAAATAGGTTATGTTTTCAACGGGGATAAACATATGAAGTGTAAATACTGATATTGAGGAATTTGATTGCAAGATATAGAAGAACTCCCCCTGAAGATGTGCGTGTTTGAGGAATTTGCTTTGACTGCAAATGCACATTGTAGAATAAAATCATGGAGATCTCCCCCTATATCTTGTAATCCATACACGCATTTAACATATAATATGAAGAATTTGAAATGCATGATGGAAAATGGTGTCTGACGAATTTCAGCATGCGTGCATTAAGGTACTTGAGGAAATAAGCATGCAGAAAGCAGTTCAAAAGTATCAGACCACCATCGGACTTAAGTTTACAACTCAACCAACAAACACTTCAGAAGAACGAGAGTTGTAACTTAACAAAAAAACAGCCCATATATAAGACCCGCTTGAACACTAACTCAAATTTCTCCCCCTTTGTCATCGAATGACCAAAAGGGATGAAAAATGAGGACTAACGCCCCTGAAGAATATCATCATGATGTCGATGGAGGAGCGCCAGTGTTGTCGGTGTCGTTTGTCGATGTAGGGCCTGCCGCAGTGTTGTTGAGATCCTCAGCTTCATCTGTCTCACGCGATGAAGAAAATGAACTGGTTACCAGCTAAGGAACTTTGACCTTCTTGAATTTCTTCGAAGTAGGATGAGACCAGTCAAAGTTCTGCTGAAAGTCAATCTGCTTGAGATCTTCAGCACTATAGAGATGAGAAAGTATGGCCCAAGTGCGATCGAAGATTTCATGCGCATAGTAGTGATTCTTCTTCACGGTATTCTGAGTGACAATCATGTTCTGAAGAATTGAGCCAAATTGATGCCTAACCCACTTGTGATTGCGATCGACCTTCTGATGAAGACTTAAAAGAAGCTCACGATTAGTCATCACTCGTGGGGCAGTGGCTTGAGGATTTTGCTCATGGGCTCTGACAGAATCTTGAGTAGCAGAGTCATCATTGGTTGAATAAGATGCAGCCTTACGAAACTGTCCATCCAATGGACGAGTGCCTTCATCAATGACAGCAGCTTTGCCTTTTTCATCAACTGAAGAAATAGTCCTTTTGAGGACTTCAATAGGAGGTAGAAAGCTAAGGTGATTCTAAAAATCTACCTTGTAGTGAATTGAAGACCTGGTTCTGATGAATTTCATTATCGAAGGAGCATAGGGCTTCAATTCAAACGGCGACAGTGCAACATTTGCCAAAGTCCTCATGAAGAAATTGTGATAGTTAATGGGAATCCCATGTATGATGTTGAATAGCAGATTCTTCATGATGCCAACAACTTCTTCTTCTTCAGAGTTGTGGCCTTTGACTGGACTGAAGGTTTTGGTCAGGATGCGGTATATTGTCCTTGGCACATACAGCAAATCCTTCACTAGGAAGGTGGTTCTTGGAGCTTGTCCTGATCGCAAAGGCTTCATCAGCACTTGCATGAGATGATTTGGAAGTTCAGATTCTTCATAGATCAGCCTTGCGCCTTCAGTAGGAGGACTGACAGGAACGCATGAAGCAATTCAAAGGCCGGGGCTTTATAGTGAATGTTCTCAGTCATCCAGTCAAGCACCCATGAGTTGACATCAGCCACATTTCCAGTGAGGTGCAGTGTTGCATAGAATTAAAGAATTAGCTCTTCATTCCAATCATAGATATCAGCACAGAAATTCAGGAGCCCAGCTTCGTGAAGAACATTCAGAACAGGTTGGAAGCAAGGAATGGACTCCATATCCACATGAGGAATTTGACGGTGCTGAAACACCTTGTCCTTGTCAAATAGAATAGCTGCATAAAAGTTCAACTGGCTTGCTGTCCAAAACCTCTTGCGCCTTAGCCTGACTGAGTCATACGGATTAGTGTCAGTGAAGAAATGATGCTCATCAAAGAAATCATCAGCCTTGAATTTTGACCTCTTTGCATGAGGATTTTGTGGCTTGGGCTGAAGATTAGCAGTTGACGGTCTCACAACCGCTTGAGTCACAACCTCTGGTGCTGCTTACTGAGGAGTTGAAGCTTCAGGTTCTTCAGCAGTGGTTTGATTGTCCATTTCTTCAGTTGTAGCAGCTGGAATTTCTTCAGGTATCGAATGGAGAGAAGTTGGACGTCCTTCAGACCCTGTGAGTATTTCTTCAGTCTGCACAGGGGACTGAGGAATTGGATGGAGAGGTGTGGCCATAGGTGAATTGGGGTGAAGATTTTCCCAATAGTCATCATTCAGCACCGGAGTAGTTGAGCCAATATCCACATCTTCTTCAATTTCCTCAACGCCCGCCTCTTTAGTTGTGAACTGAGGCACAGGCGATGATACCAATGGTGTGGAGACAACATCATCCACATTGATTTCTTCATCCAACTGCTCTGAGGAAGCAGCAGAAGGATTCTCCTCATCAGTGTCATCTGGAATGACATATTCTTCACCAAAAGGAATGAGTTCCTTTGATGGCACTATAGATATTGGAACAACATCAATTGGTTCTATGAAAGAGCTCGTCAAAGTCCTCACTTTCTTGGGAGCTAAGGATTCTGCAGAGGTTGATGCTTTCCTCTTCCTTGCGGCTTCCTTTTCCGTAGCCTTCGTTTTGTTCACTTCTGATGCAGAAGGAAGAGTGATTTTCTTCACCTTTCAAGATTTTTCAGGAGGGGCAGATGAAGTTGGTGCAGTTTCTTTAGGCATGACTGATGCAGTCGTCCTGGCATTCTCAGTTTCTTCAGGAGCTGGAATTTCTTCTGCAGCCCTGGTAGCCTGATTTTCATCAGCTGCGCTTTAATTTTCTTCAGTTTGCTGAGCAGATGCTTCAGCCTGAGGAATTTGTTGTTGTGATGATGCTGCAACGTCTGTCTTGAGGTTCTTGGCTATCTTGACAAATCTGACTTTGTCACCGAGCCAATCTGCATGATATCTGTCAAATCCATCACTGAGATCTCTGATCTCCCTCTGAATAGTTACAAGTTCTTCAGGAGCCAGTGTAAGAACGTTGTTCCTCAGGAATCTCTCCTTCTTGTACTGGGCCTTCTTCACTTGTCTGGCCTTCTGAAACTTCCACTTTTCTTCGCCTATGAAGGCGTTCAGCATGTGACTTTGACCAGGAGTGAGGTTAAGGTCAGGTGGAGTGTTGGGATCTTTGTTCCATTGATTAATGAAATCAAGGATTTTCCTCGGATCCAGCATAAGAGGCACGGAGCTGCCTTTGACTCTTGCAGCCCTTTCTAGTCTATCCTGGATGATTTCAGTCAATTCTTCGTCTTCAGCTTCAACATCATCATCAGACGGAACATGGAATGCCACTTGCTTCTTGTGAGGACTTGGCCTCGTTCCACGACCAGTAGTGTCTTGACCTTCAACAACGTTGGACCACTTGAAGATTGTGGTGGTTCTGAGGATGATGTAGAAGCCCGTGAAGCAATAGAAAAAGCCTGCAGTCCGCTGACATGTTGCAAGGTGCACAGGTGTTGAGGACTTTGTGGCAGCAGCTGAAGATTTTGAAGCAACTGAGGGGATTGGCACAACCCTTGAATAAGTTGCTTGAGGATTTTTGCCCTGAGGACTTTGCCATTGAAGAACTTGGTCGTGAGGGCATTGAGCTTGAAGATTTCTTCACAGTAGACTTCTTCAACATGGCCTTCTTTGGTGCAGTTGTGCTAGTAGAGGCCTCAGCAGCAGCAGCAGCTTGAGAATCCTCATTGAATTTCTTCACTGCTTCTTTAGCAACTTTTGAAAGCTTGGCTTGGTGCTTGGCCCATTCCTTTGGAAAGTCCTGACCACGCCTGATGCTGGTGGGATCAGCTACTTGGCCAGCAGCCAAAGGAGGTCTTGGACATGGAGGGTTTACGATGAATTTCTTCATGTACTTTGGAGTTACATAACGGTATTCCCTCCATTCCTTAGCCCATCTGCTCTCAATCCTCTGTATGTGCACTTTGCGCTAATTCTTGTTTTCCTTCCCATGAATAGCTTCATCTGGTGTGCAATATTCATCATATAAGTCGTCAGGGATTTCAAACGCTGTGTTTGTCTCAGGCCTCTAGCCTCCCTTCTGAGGTCTCTTCCCATCTGCCATTTTCCTCACTTGAGGACTTTGAACTTTGGATGTTTTTGAGGAAGTATGCAAATTTTCTTCGAGGAACGCAGCAAATGAGTTAAGTTGATGAGAACCTAGTGATTCAGCAGCAGACATTTGTACCTGTGAACAGAGTATAGGTGAGAAGAATTTGGAGAAGTCATGCGTTCTCAGAAATTTTTCAAAAGTATCAAGTTTGAGGAATTTGACCATAGGTGTCTTGAAGAATTTCACTAAGCATTCTTGTCTTAGGTTCCAGAGTTTTATAGATTAGAAAATCCACCCAATTAAGGAATCTTTGAAGAAAAACATAGCTTAGGGAAACAAATCAAGAAACAGAAGCATTCCGGTGCTTATGGAGTGGGAAGTTGAAGAATAAACACCTTTTGATGATTTTGTGGAAATCATAAGAATCAAAGCAGGGCAGTAAAATTAGATTTTAATTACCCTTGACGAAGAACACAACAAACTGGGAGTGGAGATGGAGAAGTTCGTCAGTTCAGATCTCCCACGCCCTAACTTGGTAGAGGGCCGGGAGACAGCTACGGTGACGGCGGAGTGAAGATTTCCGCGGCCGGCGCGAGTACGACGGCGACGAGGTCGAGGTAGTGAAGCTCTTCCTCACCAGCTATGATGGAGTGTAGCGGCGGCGCTAGGTCTGAGAGCACGAGCGAGGAGAGTAGCAGTCAAGTGGAGTAAATGAGGTCAGAGGAGGGCAAGGGGTATTTATAGCCGCAGTGAAAACCTGCTCGCCCGAAGATTTTTGACGAACATGCCCTTGACCCTTACTATCCTATCGACATGTGTCACCCACGTACTAAGAGGTGGAGATCGTGGGGGATAGTGGATGAGTAGTTTTAATCCATCGTGGGAAGCGGAACGGTTTGAGCGGCAACAGCCGAAAATTCAGATATGATAATTTTTAAAGTTTCGTTCGCAAATTCTTCAGCTGTCAAGAACACAGTGAAGACTTTGAACATGTTTCAAGTAGAACGCATATGAAGAATTTGTGAACAGATTGGGTTGAGTTTAGCATAGAGGGGGAACTGGTCCGATCACATTCACTTAGAAGAAAAAACAACTTGAAGAATTAGCAATAAGTGAATGCTGTTGAGGACATTGAAAACTCAAAATAATATATGATATATATATATATATATATATATATATATATATATATATATATATATATATAGTCAATGAAGAACACCAATTGAGAAGTTTGAGGAAATTGCAAAGTTGAGGAATTTGAAAATTTGAAGAATTTGCAAAATGAAGAAAAACTCAAATTTGAAGTTTTTCAACTTTGGTTGGTGACGTGACCCACCGTATAAGAATGATGATTTCAGACACCGTGTACAATTGTCACAGGGCTCTGAGAATCAAATTCTTCAGACTTAGAGGGTTAGTCTTCATTGATTGAAGAAAAACGTTACTTCGTGTGTTGCACATCTAAGTCATCAATTTGCATAAGTGTTAGGATGTGTGTCCTTTCAAAGACATTCGAAGATTCTAAGATATTTAGCTCCCACCGCAACTTGCTAAATCTCTTCTCATCCAAGGGCTTTGTGAAGATATCTGCTAGCTGTTCTTCAGTCTTCACGTGGTCGATGGAGATGTCGCCCTTCAACACATGATCTCGAAGAAAATGATGACGAATCTGGATGTGCTTAGTCTTCGAGTGCTGAACTGGGTTATGAGCAATTTTGATGGCACTCTCGTTGTCGCAGTAGAGTGGCACATTCTTCATGTTGATGCCATAGTCCTTGAGGGTTTGCTTGATCCACAGCAATTGAGCACAGCAAGAACCAGCAGCAATGTACTCAGCTTCAGCAGTAGAGAGTGATACACAGTTCTGCTTCTTCGTGGACCAACATACTAAGGATCGTCCGAGGAAATGGAATGTGCCTGATGTTTACTTGCGATCCACCCGATCACCAGCATAGTCAGAGTCATAATATCCAATGAGATCAAAAGCCGAGACCTTGGGATACCATAATCCAAATGTTGGAGTGTGAGCTAGATATCGAAGAATGTGTTTCACAGCCTTGTGGTGTGATTCCTTCGGTGTAGCTTGAAAACGGGCACACATGCAAACACTAAGCATAATATCTGGCCTAGATGCACATAGATACAATAAAGAACCAATCATGGAGCGGTATACCTTTTGATTGAAGTCTTTACCATTTTCATCGGTGCATAGATGGCCATTAGTGGGCATAGGGATTTTGATGCCTTTGCAATCTTGCATGCCGAATTTCCTCAGAATGTCCTTGAGGTATTTCTCTTAAGATATGAAGATGCCATTGCGTTGTTGACGAATTTGGAGACCTAAGAAGAATTTCCATTCTCCCATCATAGACATTTGATATTCCTCACTCGTCATATAGGCAAATTCGTCATTGTAACGTTGGTTAGTACAACCAAAGATAATATCATCAACATATATTTGGCACACGAATAATTCATCATCATATATTTTGGTGAAAAGAGTTGGGTCAAGTGAACCAGGTTTGAAGCCTTTCTTCATGAGGAATTCCTTCAGTGTATCATACCACGCCCGAGGGGCCTGCTTGAGGCCATAGAGGGCCTTATTGAGTCTGAAGACTTTGTCAGGATGCTTAGGGTCTTCAAAACCTGGGGGTTGAGCCACATATACTTCTTCCTCAAGCTTACCATTGAGGAATGCACTTTTCACGTCCATTTGATATAAGGTGATATTATGATGGTTAGCATAAGCAAGCAATATGCGAATAGCCTCAAGTCTAGCAACAGGTGCAAAAGTTTCATCGAAATCAATTCCTTCAACCTGAGTGTAGCCTTGAGCTACAAGACGAGCCTTGTTCCTCACCACTAGACCATTTTTGTGTTGCTTGTTGCGGTAGATCCACTTGGTACCGATGATATTGTGCTTGTGAGGGTCTGTTCACTTGACAAGTTCCCACACATTGTTGAGCTCGAATTGATGTAATTCCTCTTGCATAGCTTGAATCCACTCAGGCTCCAGAAAAGCCTCATCAACTTTGGTGGGCTCTGTGATAGAGAAAAAAGCAAAGTGCCCACAAAAGTTAGAAAAATGTGAAGCTTTTGAGCGTGTGAGAGGACCTGGTGCGTTGATGTCCTCGATGATTTTCTCAATCTGCACTTCATTTGCAATGCGAGGATGAGCAGATTGACGACTTTGATTGGGCTGAGCATTTTCTTCAGCGACATTTTCTTCAGATGCACCAACATGATTTCTTCATGATCTGGAATCACTTCTTCAGTAGATTCTTCAGTGGGTATGACATCCTCAGTAGCCTTTAACTTGATGGATTCCTCGGGAGACATTTCATCTAGCACAGGAGGAAGGTGCTCTCTTTGCGAGCCGTTAGTTTCATCGAACCGCACATCTACATTTTCAACAACCTTTTTGTGATAGGTGTTGAAGATTCTGTAGGTGTGCGAGTCCTTTCCGTAACCAAGCATAAAACCCTCGTGTGCTTTTGGTGCAAATTTTGAGTTGTGATGGGGATCTCTAATCCAACATTTAGCACCGAAGACTTTGAAATAACTCACATTGGGTTTCTTGTCAGTGAGGAGTTCATATGAGGTCTTCTTGAAGAATTTGTGAAGATATACCCTGTTGATGATGTGGCATGCAGTATCAATAGCCTCAGGCCAGAAATGATGAGGCATCTTGTATTCATCAAGCATAGTGCGAGCCATCTCAACAAGAGTCCTGTTCTTGCGCTCCACTACGCCATTCTGCTGACGAGTGTATGGGGCAGATAACTCATGAGTAATACCAAGTTCATCAAGATAGTCATCAATACCAGTATTATTGAACTCGGTCCCATTGACACTCCGGATATGCTTGATCTTCACACCGAAATTCGTCGAGGCCCTTGAGGGAAATCGTCTGAAGACTTCCTGCACTTCAGTTTTGTAAGTGATGATGTGCACCCAGGTGTAACAAGAATAATCATCAACAATAACAAAGCCATATAGAGATGCAGCATTTGTTAGAGTGGCATAATGAGTAGGGCCAAAGAGATCCATGTGAAGCAATTCAAAAGGACGAGTGGTAGTCATGATAGTCTTCAAGGGGTGCTTGGATCTGGTCATCTTTCCAGCCTCACAAGCCCTGCAAAGATGATCTTTGAGGAATTTGACACCCTCAATGCCAATGACGTGCTTCTTCTTCATAAGTGTGTGCAAGTTCCTCATGCCAGCATGACCGACTCGACGATGCCATAGCCAGCCTTCTGAAGCTTTTGCAAGTAGACATGTGGCAGGATGTGGTCCTCCAGAGAAATCAACAATATACAAGTCTCCTCTCCTAAAGCCTTCGAAGACTTTGGAATTGTCAGATTCCATGAGCACTAAGCAGCGATATTTGCCAAAGACGACAACCATATCAAGATCATAAAGCATTGAGACTGACATGAGGTTGAATCCGAGGGACTCGACAAGCATGACTTTGTCCATGTGTCGATCCTTTGAGATTGCAACCCTACCTAGACCCAATTCCTTGCTTTTGCCTTTGTCAGCGTAGGTGATATGCTTCAGATGCGATGGAGATAAAGCAGAGTCCATCAGTAAGCTCTTGTCACCGGTCATGTGATTTGTACATCCATTGTCTAGGACCCACTCAGTAGCTTTGGGTGATTCATCCTGCAGATGAATTAGTGCAACTTACGAACTCATATACTTCAGAGTGAAGAATACGACATCAAATTCATCAGATAGAATTTCATCAAATAGTGCAACAGATATAGCAGTATGAGGACGTGAGAAATGAGTAAATCATTTCTTCATGATTAGCTTGCGTCCTTTCAAGCATTCTCAGGTCTCCAGCAAATTCTTCAGACGTTCACGTTCGACTGGAGACCTGACCCTGCATAAGAGATTAGTTCTTTTTCCTCACCACCCACATCTGGAGGGGTGGCAAAGAGTTCATCATTCTGCGAGCTCCATATGAGAAAGGTGGCATTGAAGCCAGTGCACTTCGTTTCACAGAAGAGGGGTTAGAGTATGCATATCAATAAGCAGAGAAATTCTTCGAGGACTTATGAACATAATGATTTGAAGAATAATGCACATATTCATAAGTCTTTGATTTTCCCTGTGAAACAGAAGCATTAGTACGATGATGATCATATGAGGAATTTGATCCATATGAGGATTTTGATCCATATGAAGACTTTGGTCCATATGAAGAATTTGATCTGGGATTCCTATTCTTCACAGGTGGTGTCATGAGGACATTCACCTGAAGACTTTCAAGGCACCTTTTGGGAACCCAGATTTTCTTCATAGGAGGACCGTTCCTGTAGTTAGTTCCAACATATCTAGCAAATACTTCACCAGTCTGATTTTTGAACAGCTTATAGTTGGAGTCAAATGACTCATCAGATGAATATGAAGATTCACATGTAAAGCCAGATAAAGTGGATGGATCTACGGGAGGTCAGTTTGCATCAACCCATGTGGTTTCGGGATACTGCTTAGTTTTCTAGTAGGTTCCATCAGCATTGAGTTTCCTCTCAAAAGCAATACCGTCTTTCCTAGGGTTCCTGTTCAAGATCTGCTTTTTGAGCACATCAAAAAGAGTCTGATGCCCTTTGAGGCTTTTGTACAAGCCTATCACATACAATTACTTCAACCCTGCATTTTCGTTAGTAATACTTGTGGTATCGTCAGATGAGGCAATTGTGGCCACAGAGATAGTTGAAGAATTTGCAGCAATAGAAGCATTTGAACTTTCAGGTGAAGAATTAGCAGATTCACCTTCAATGCATTTCAAACATGGTGGAATAAATTCTTCCTGAGCAGAACTGATCTGTTGAGCAAGTAATGAATCATTTTCCTTCTGAAGATCTTCATGACTCACCCTTAGCTTCTCAAGATCTTGCTTCTCTGAAGAAATTCACAAGAAAGCTTCCCATGATCGGCTAAGAGTGTTTCATTATGACCTTGAATATTATCAAACTTAGACTATAGTCATTGAAGATTATCAGTCAGAGTTTGAGTTCGACACATTTCCTCACCCAACAGGTCATCGCTTCTGTCTAGCAGATTTTGAACCTTTTCCAAAGCCTTTTGTTGTTTTATGGCAATATTAGCAAGTTTGGAATAGCTAGGTTTGAGATTTTCATAAGATTCATCCTCACTTGATTCAGAGGAGGGATATTTGAGTACCTTGGCACCTTTTGCCATGAAGCAATAGGTGGGAGCGTAGTCATCGTCGCCGTCGTCAGCAGTGTTGGAGAAGCCATTTTCCTCAGTGTTGAAGATGGACTTGCTGACGAAAGCAGTAGAGAGAGCTAGGCTCGCCACACCAGAGTCTGACTCCTCAGATTCCTCCTCTTCCTCATTTTCCTCAGATTCAGCTTCAGAGTCCATTTCCTTGCCAATGAATGCCCGAGCCTTTTTGGAACTGCTCTTCTTGTGAGATGAAGTCTTTGAAGACTTTGACGATGAGGACTTTGAAGATTTCTTCTTTTTCTTCGATTCATCTGAACTGTCATCCTTGTACTTCTTCTTCTTTGATTCCTTCGCCCACTAAGGACAATCAGTTATGTAGTGACCAGGTTTCTTGCGTTTGTGGCAAGTCCTCTTCTTGTAATCGCGGGATGAGGAATCTCATTTCATGTCATTACCTCTTGAAGATTTTCCAAAGCGACCACGCCTTGAGAACTTCTGCAATTTCCTCTTGAGCATTGCTAGCTCCTGGCTTAGTTCTTCAGGGTCACCAAGGCTGCTATTAGAATCTTCTCCTTCAGATGAGGAAACTGCCTTGGCCTTCAGTGCGCGTGATCTTCCATAGCTTGGCCCGTAGAGATCTCTCTTCTCAGCTTGTTGGAATTCATGAGTGTTTAGCCTCTCAAGGATATCAGCAGGATCTAGTGACTTGTAGTCTCCACATTCTTGAATCATCAGTGCCAGTGTATTGAATGAGGAATCAAGTGATCTCAGCAATTTCTTCACCACCTCATGGTCGGTGATGTCAGTGGCACCAAGTGCTTGAAGCTCATTTGAGATGTCAGTGAGGTGATCGAAGGTTTGCTGAACATTTTCATTATCGAGTCTTTTGAAGCGGTTGAAGAGATTGCGAAGAACGTCAACTCGAGAATCACGTTGGGTTGAGATTCCTTCGTTGACCTTGGACAGCCTGTCCCAGATAAGCTTTGCAGACTCCAAAGCACTCACTCTGTCGTACTGTCCTTTGCTCAGATGGCCACATATAATAATCTTCGCTTGAGAGTCGAGTTGCTTGAATCTCTTCACATTAGGAGCGTTCACGTAAGGAGTGACGGAGGGAATGCCATTTTCCACAATGTACAAAAGATCGTTGTCAATTGCCTCAAGACGCATGCGCATCTTGTTCTTCCATTTAGGGTAGTCCATCCCATCAAAGGTAGGACACCCAGCCAAGCCCTTGATCATGCCTGCAGTTGACATAACTAAAACTCCAGGTGGTTAAACCAAAATCACAAAGAACAAGGGAGTACCTTGCTCTGATACCAATTGAAAGTGCGTTATATCGACTAGAGGGGGGGTGAATAGGCGATTTTTACAAATTTGTCACTGAGGAAATACTACTTGAGGAAATTGCGAAGTGACAAACAACAAGCAGCGGAATAAGTACTTAGGTGCATGCATAACAAGACAGAAACAAAGTCATCATGATGAAAAGAAACATACACAGAGCACAGGTAGCGTGTAACCAGGATAAGCAGGCAGAAGTCAAGATGACTGAAGAAATAGGATTGAGGAAATTGAGAAAGTCTTCAGTCAAAGTCTTCAAACAGTAACGATCAATTTCATCAACACATGAGTGAGGAAATAGAACCAGTAGGTCGGTGAAGACAATGATTTGGTAGACCAGTTCCAACTGCTGTGACAGTTGTACGTCTGGTTGGAGCGGCTTGGTATTTAAACCAAAGGACACACAGTCTCAGGACACACAGTCCTTACCGTATTCTCCTTGAGCTAAGGTCACATAGACCTCGCCCAATCACTCGTGGTAAGTCTTCAGGTGACTTCCAAACCTTCACAGACTTGGTCACTCGGCGATCCACAATTCCTCTTGGATGCTCTAGACCATGACGCCTAACTGTCTGGAAGATGCATAGTATTCAAAGGTAACAAGCGTTGGTTCCACACAGGAACTATCTCTTCAGTGATGCTCAATCACTTTGGGTTGTAGGTGTTTGGGTTTTGGGTTTTTCCTCACAGATGATTTTCTCTCAAAGTCCTCGGAAGATGGGATGCTCTAAATGACAAGTGTCAGTTTGTTTCGGAGCAGCCAACCAACTAGTAGTTGTAGGGGGCGGCTATTTATAGCCGGGGAGCAGCCCGACATGATAAGACATAAATGCCCTTCAATGATATGACCGTTAGGTGGATAAGATATTTGGGACAGCTGGTGCGTAGCACTGCAACGGTCGGAAATTTGAGCTCTCAAATTCCTTAGGGCTATCATGTTCCTCACTTGTAGGCAATCCACACTGGCGAATTCCTAACTCCTCAGTCAGAACATATTCCTCAGAGAGCAGAAGATCTTCGTCTCTCTCACTGAAGAAATTGACTGAACTGCATGAGATTTCCAAAGGCTTCTCTCGAAGGATTGGATAGGTATCGGATTTGAGATGAGCATCACATGGAAATGTTTCCTTAGTTTTACCTCGACCCCCTTTAACAGTATGGTGTTTCCTATGACTCAAGAAAGACAAAATGGAACTACGAAAACAAAAGTCTTCATGCTTCATAATCCTCGCATCCTCGCATCAATATCAATGTCTTCAAGGTCACACCAATTTCCTCATTGTCAAAGTCTTCAAGAAAACCATAATCTTCAAATGAGGACATTCATTTTTAGGGGTCGACATTCATCGGATTTATCAAACTCCTCAGAGACTTATATAACCTGTGTACACTCACATACACAATAGTCCCTTAACCTATAAGTCTTCAATCCACCAAAATCACTAAGGGGCACTAGATGCACTTACATGAACCCATTGACCATACAATCAGCAAGCCACGTCAGAGAAACTTTCATTTTCTGCCCATTTTTGCCAAATTTTGTCAAAAAATTAAGTTTCCCGAAAAA
Organism: Thinopyrum elongatum; assembly: GCA_011799875.1. NCBI lineage: Eukaryota > Viridiplantae > Streptophyta > Magnoliopsida > Poales > Poaceae > Thinopyrum > Thinopyrum elongatum. The sequence goes on from CM022299.1 coordinate 106,350,471, forward strand.
AAAGGAAAAATCCCAGGAAATCAAGCAAACAATACTTAGCATTCTATTTAGTATTATTTTCTTGATTTTGCTTAATTTTTTCAATTTTTTAGAACTTTCAATTATTTATAAAATGTGGGAAAATTTTGGGCAAAAAATGAAATTTGACAGTAATATACATTATTTTAATCCAAAAAAATAAATCAAAAACTACCTAGAATTCAAAGTATTGTTTGCTTGCTTTTAAGGAATGTTTACAAAAAAATCGGGAAACTTTCATTTATTGACAAATTTAGGGGGGGGGGGGGGATTGGTACAAAAGGAAATTTGCACTAACGTGGCTTGCTGACTAGACGGTCAACAGGGTTAAACCCGACTGGGTCAAAACCACCTCACAATGGTCTAGGTGGGAGGTTGTGTCCTAACTAGTTTTGAAGTTTAGAGTTGCAAATAATACTAGGGCATGAATTTGAGGTTAAAATATGCACTTCTCTCTTCATACTTTTATGTCCTCAAAATTTTGTCCTTTTGCTGAAAGGTCGATGGGATTTCTTTGTTGGCGTTTTCTTTAATGCGAGCACAACAAAATATCAAGGTTGTTGTAAAAAAAATCAGGATTTTTTTAGTTTTTCCACAATTTCTATTTGGGGGGGGGGGCATATATATCAGGTTCATACACACCCAGGTTCATCCATGTATTTTGTTGAAGTTATATGGGTAACCCGAAAATTTTGGTTATGGCCCTAGGGATGTTTCTTTTCAAATCCAGATTGCTACATTCTTTGATATGATCTGTGACAAAGAAAAAATATAAGAATTTCTAAATATGATTTTAATACATGTACACCCGTACATGTATCTGGACTCCACAAGTACGTGCCAGGGACAACGGCCAGCTGCACGTGTAGTTTGGCTACCTCCATCCTTGTAGTTTTTGTCGACAACATAGATCGAGTCAACCTCCCTTGTGTGAGATTAAGGCCGGCAACAAAGGGGCAAGATGCACTATCAAGACCTTACCAAATATGTTCAAAGTGCTTTTGTCAGACGGAGGAGTATCTGTGAAAACTTCAAATTTGTTTGTAATGCTGCGAGGCTACTTCATCGCAAGAAATCTCCAGTGGTGCTTATGAAATTGATATCTCTAAACCTTTGATACCCTGTCTTGGGAGTTCATCATCCAATTGTTGATTAGGAGAGGCTTTGGTCAGCGTTGGTGCTCCTGGATTAGTGGTCAATTATGTACAACATCGTCCTCAGTGCTAGTGAACGGTGAGACTTGTGAGCCCTTTGTGCTTGGCCGTGGCATTAGCCTAGGTGATCTGTTGTCCTTGGTGCTTTTCATCCTGACCATGGACACGTTGTAGGCTATGCTTCAATGAGCGGTTTAGTGGAACATGCTATCGGACTTAGGTTTTGTTCACAACATTTTGAGGGCTTCCTTCTTCGCGAACGACACAAACATCTTCTTCAGACCTTATCGAGGGATATGGAGGTGATCATGCCATTTTGAAGGTGTTTGGAGAGACTACTAGTCTTTACATCAACCTGCAAAAGAGCACTATTGTGTGCATTACGAGTGAGGACTCTATCTATGTCGATTTGTCATGACACTTTGATACGTCTCCATCGTATCTATAATTTTTGATTGTTTCATGCCAATATTATACAAATTTCACATATTTTTGGCAACATTTTATATAATTTATTGGACTAACCTATTGATTCAGTGCCCAGTGCCAGTTCCTGTTTGTTGCATGTTTTTTGTTTCACAGAAAATCCATATCAAACGAAGTCCAAACGTGATAAAAATTTACGGAGAATTATTTTGGAATATATGTGATTTTTGGGACTTGGCATCAATGCAAACGGGGGCCCACATCCCCCACAAGACACCAGGGCGCGCCCTGGTGGGTTGTGCCCTCCTCGGATGTCGGTTGGAGCTCTACTTCGGGCGCAAGGAAACTTATATCAAAAAAATGTGTTAAAATCTCAGCGCAATCGGTGTTACGGATCTCCGGGAATATAAGAAACAGTTTTCGGCCAGATCTGGGGAATGTGAAACAGAAGAGAACAAAGAGGGAGATCCAATCTCGAAGGGGCTCCCGCCCCTCCGCTGCCATGGATTCCATGGACCAGAGGGGGAACTCTCATCCCATCTAGGGGGGAGGCGAAGGAAGAAGAAGGAGGAGGGGGGCCTCTCTCCCCCTCTCTCCCGGTGGCGCCAGAGTGCCGCCGAGGCGAGGATCGTGACGGCGATCTAGACCAACAATCTTGCTACCGTCAACACCAACTTTCTCCCCCTCTATGCAGTGGTGTAACACCTCTTCTCCCCACTGTAATATCTACTTAAACATGGTGCTCAACTCCATATATTATTTCCCAATGATCTATGGTTATCCTATGATGTTTGAGTAGATCCGTTTTGTCCTATGGGTTAATCATGATCTTGGTTGGTATGATTGTATATTTTATTTATGGTGCTGTCCTATGGTGCCCTCCGTCTCGTGCAAACCTGAGGGGTCCTCGCTGTAGGGTGTTGCAATATGTTCATGGTTTGCTTATTGTCAGTGTTGCAGGGGTGACAGCAGCCTAAACGTGGATAAGTGGGTTATGGCGTATGGGAGTAAAGAGGACTTGATACTATGGTTGGGTTTCATGACCTTAATGATCTTTAGTAGTTGCGGATGCTTGCTAGGGGTCCAATCATAAGTGCATATGATCCAAGTAGAGAAAGTATGTTAGCTCATGCCTCTCCCTCATATAAAATTACAAGAATGATTACCGGTACTTGTTATCGATTGCCTAGGGACAAATGACTTTCTTGTTAACAAAAGCTATCTACTTTTATTACCTTGCAATTTATTCGTAGTTTTATTCTCGCAAAGTACTCGTAGTTTTATTCTTGCAAAATTGTTTCATACTATTTTTAGGTAAAGCAAACGTCAAGTGTGCGTAGAGTTGTATCGGTGGTCGATAGAACTTGAGGGAATATTTGTTCTACCTTTAGCTCCTTGTTGGGTTCGACACTCTTATTTATCGAAGAAGGCTACAAACGATCCCCTATACTAGTGGGTTATCAAGACCTTTTTCTGGCGCCGTTGCCGGGGAGCAATAGCATGGGGTGAATATTCTCGTGTGTGCTTGTTTGCTTTATCACTAAGTAGTTTTTATTTCCTGTCCTACGTTGTTCTCTATCTTTAGTTATGGATATGGAACATGAAACACCAAAAAAATTAGTTGTACTTGCTACTCATGGAGATGGGGAACCTCCTAAAACCCTCGATGATCATTATGTGAAAAATATTATGCACTACTTTGATAATCCCGAGAAAACCCCATTCAACTTGATAATGGGAGTAACGTTGGATCAATGTGAATACTTTAGGGATTATCGCTTGACACAAAAAGGGAAATTATTATGGGATCAAATTGATATGTTGCATTGGAATGCATGGAATTTATGCCAGAGATATGATTATACTTGTTGCTCTAGGATGAACGCTCCACACCTTCCCTTTACATGCAATTTTAATGATAATGAAACCTTGGCTTCTTATGCCAAGGGTATATATGATTATTATGATGTGGAACGAATAGAAGAATTTGTTGCTTTTAAGGGTGCTTATGAAATTGAATCTTTGTTTTTAAAGTATGAAGCTTTTGATGATGATGTTTATAGACCTGAAAATTTTGCCATCCTTAAATATTGCTATGAAAATTATAAATACAATTCCAATATTGATATATTTATTGAGAAAGTCTCCGCTGTCCAAGAAGAGACTAATATTTTGCAGGAGTCTATGGAAGAAAAAATTGATGAAACTATGAGCTCATTGGATGAAAAAGATGATGAGGAGAGCGAAGAACAAAAGGAGGAAGAGCGGATTAGCTACCCGTGCCCACCTTCTAATGAGAGTAACTCTTCAACTCATACATTGTTTAATTTCCCTTGTGCTTACTGAAGGATGAATGTTATGATAATTGCTATGATCCCGTTGATTCTTTTGAAATATCCCTTTTTGATGAACTTAATGCTTACTATGCTTGTGGCCAAGATGCCAATATGAATTATGCTTATGGAGATGAACTTTCTATAGTTCCTTATGTTAAGAATGAAATTGTTGCTATTGCACCCACACATGATAGTCCTATTATCTTTTTGAATTCTCCAAACTACACTATATCGGAGAAGTTTCTTCTTATCAAGGATTATATTGATGGGTTGCCTTTTACCGTTACACATGATGATTTTCATGATTATAATATGCATGTGCTTGCTGCTCCTACTTGCAATTATTATGAGAGAGGAACTACATCTCCACCTCTTTATGTTTCCAGCATGATAAAATTGCAAGAAACTACTTATGCTATGTATTGGCCTTTACTTGATGTGCATGAATTGTTCTTGTATGACATGCCGATGCATAGGAAGAGAGTTATACTTCATCATTGCATGATATATGTTGCTTTGTGCTCACCACTAAATGCCAAATCATTGTTAATTAAAATTGGCTTTGATATACCTTGGGATCCGGGTGGATTCATTACTTGAGCACTTTATGCCTAGCTTAATGGCTTTAAAGAAAGCGCTGCCAGGGAGACAACCCAAAATATTTATAGAGTCATTTTATTCTGTTGAGTGCTTTTATAAATTTAAAAACAAAAAATATAGAGGGGAACTTAAAACATCACAAAAAGAAAGGTGAAAGTGAGAGAGACGAGCACTGTGAAAGCGGGAGCTAGCCTTGAACTTTGTTCATGCCCATGGAAACTTTGTGAATCTCAATTACAGAAACTATTCAAAAATAATAATTATCCCCTTGTAAAAATCCATTGTATTATAAAAATAATGTGCCAAGATTTGCCTTTAGGATGATTAGATTGCTTGTTGGTATGTGCGGTGCAAAAACAGAAACTTTGGCTGTAGTGCGCGATTTTACATGTTTTACTGGAATGTCGCAAGTTTCTGAAACTTTATGCACAGTATTTCTATACAAATTTTTTATTTCTTCCTAATTTTTCAGAATTTTTGGAGTACCAAAAGTATGGTAGGTTTTCATATTGCTACAGACTGTCCTGTTTAAGACAGATTCTGTTTTTGATGCATTGTTTTGCTTGTTTTGATGAAACAATCGATTTTTATTAGTGGTATAAGCCATGGAAAAGTTATAATACAGTAGCTACAATGCAAAAATAAAATATGAATTGGTTTGCAACAGTACTTAGAGTAGTGATTTGCATTATTATACTAACGAATCTTACTGAGGTTTCTGTTGAGTTTTGTGTGGATGAAGTGATCAAAGATCGAGGAGGTCCCGATATGAGAAGAAGGAGGAGAGGCAAGAGCTCAAGCTTGGGGATGCCCAAGGCACCCCAAGTAAATATTCGAGGAGACTCAAGCGTCTAAGCTTGGGGATACCCTGGAAGGCATCCCATCTTTCTTCAACAAGTATCGGTATGTTTTCATCTTCGTTTCGTTCATGTGATATGTGTGAATCTTGGAGTGTCTTTTGTGTTTATTTTTCATTTTTATTTTATGCACCATGCTGGTATGAGATAGTCCATGGTCGATTTATAGAATGCTCATTGCACTTCACTTATATCTTTTGAGTGTGGCTTTATAGAATGCTTTATGTGCGTCACTTATATCATTTAAAGTTTGGATTGCCTGTTTCTCTTCACATAGAAAACCGTTATTTTTAGAATGCTCTTTTGCTTCACTTATACTTATTAGAGCATGGTCTTTTGTAGAAATAATTAAACTCTCTTGCTTCACTTATACATATTTAGAGAGTCAACAGGAATTGGTCAATTGCATGGTTAGTCATAAAATCCTACATAAAACTTATGGATCACTGAATATGATATGTTTGATTCCTTGCAATAGTTTTGCCATATAGAGATGGTAATATGTGGGAGGTAGTAGTAAACGGTTTTGGTTAGTAAGAATATTGGTGTTAAGGTTTGTGATTCCCGAAGCATGCACGTATAGTCTAACGTTATGCTATGAAGTTGGAGCATGATTTATTATTGATTGTCTTCCTTATGAGTGGAGGTCGGGGACGAGCGATGGTCTTTTCTGACCAATCTATCACCCTAGGGGCATGTGTAGTAGTACTTTGCTTCGAGGGCTAATAAACTTTTGCAATAAGTATATGAGTTCTTTATGACTAATGTGAGTCCATGGATTATACGCACCCTTACCTTTTCCGCAATTTGCTAGCCTCTACGGTACCGTGCATTGCCCTTTCTCACCTCGAGAGTCGGTGCAAACTTCGCCGGTGCATCCAAACCCTGTGATATGATACGCTCTATCACACATAAGCTTTATTATATCTTCCTCAAAACAGCCACCATACCTACCTATTATGGCCTTTCCATAGCCATTCTGACATATATTGCCATGCAACTTCCATCGCTTCCGTTTTGATGACTTGAGCATTCATTGTCATATTGCTTTGCATGATCATATAGCTGACATAGCAGTTGTGGCTCAGCCACTGTTCATCATTTTCATACATGTTACGCTAGATCATTGCACATCCTGGTACACTGCCAGAGGCATTTATATAGAGTCATACTTTGTTATAGGTATCGAGTTGTAATTTTTATTTCTTTTGAGTTATAAGTAAATAGAAGTGTGATGATCATCATTATTCATTTTTAGAGCATTGCCCCAGTGAGGAAAGGATGATGGAGACTATGATTCCCCCACAAGTCGGGATGAGACTCCGGACAATGAGAGAAAAGAAAAAAACAAAGAGAGAAGGGGCATGCTAGTTCCACACTTGTGCTTCAAAGTAGCACCATGTTTTTCATATAGAGAGCCTCATATGTTGTCACTTTCATATACTAGTGGGAAATTTTCATTATAGGATTAGATGCACACCCACTTAGTTTTCATGTTGAGCTTTCATACACTTATAGCTCTTAGTGCATTCGTTGCATGGCAATCCCTACTCCTCGCATTGATATCGATTGATGGGAATCTCCATAGCCCGTTGGTTAGCTGCATCGATGTGAGACTTTCTTACTTTTTTGTCTTCTCTATATTTACGCCTATCATCATACTCTATTCCACCCGTAGTGCTATATCCATGTCTTGCGCTCATGTATTGCGTGAGGGTTGAAAAAGCTGAAGCGCGTTAAAAAGTATGAACCAATTGCTTGGCTTGTCATCGGAGTTGTGCATGATAAATACTTTGTGTTAAGAAGACAGAGCATGACAAGACTATATGATTTTGTAGGGATAGCTTTCTTTAGCGTTGATATTTTGAAAGACATGATTGTTTGTTGGGATGCCTGAGTATTGATGTCTTTATGTCAAATTATAGACTATTGCTTTGAATCACTCGTGTTTTAATATTCATGCCATGACTAGACATATGATCAAGTTTATGCTAGGTAGCATTCCACATCAAAAATTATTTTTTTATCATTTACCTACTCGAGGACGAGCAGGAATTAAGCTTGGGGATGCTGATACGTCTCCGTCGTATCTATAATTTTTGATTGTTTCATGCCAATATTATACAACTTTTGGCAACATTGTATATGATTTATTTGGACTAACATATTGATCCAGTGCCCAGTGCCAGTTTTTGTTTGTTGCATATTTTTTGTTTTGCAAAAAATCCATATCAAACAAAATCCAAACGCGATAAAAATTTACGGAGAATTATTTTGGAATATATGTGATTTTTGGGACTTGGAATCAACACAAACGGGGGCCCACAGTGACCACAACCCACCAGGGCGCGCCGGACACCCCCTGGCGTGCCCAGGTATCTTTTGCCCTCCTCGAACATCGGTTGGGGCCCTTCTTCTGGCGCAAGAAAGATAATTATGGAAAAAAATAGTGTAAAAATTTCAGCGCAATCGGAGTTCCGGACCTTGGGAATTTAAGAAACAGTGAAGGGCCAGATCTGAGGAACGCGAAACAGAAGAGAACAGAGAGAGAGATCCAATCTCGGAGGGGCTCCCGCCCCTCCGCCGCCATGGAGGCCATGGACCAGAGGGGGAACTCTCCTCCCATCTAGGGGGGAGGCCAAGGAAGAAGAAGAAGGAGGGGGGCTCTCTCCCCCTCTCTCCCGGTGGTGCCGGAGTGCCGCCGGGCAAGGATCGTGATGGCGATCTACATCAACAATCTTGCTACCGTCAACACCAACTTTCTCCCCCTCTATGCAGCGGTGTAACACCCCTTCTCCCCGCTGTAATCTCTACTTAAACATGGTGCTCAACTCCATATATTATTTCCCAATGATCTATGGTTATCCTATGATGTTTGAGTAAATCCATTGTATTATAAAAATAATGTGCCAAGATTTGCCTTTAGGATGATTAGATTGCTTGTTGGTATGTGCGGTGCAAAAACAGAAAATTTGGCTGTAGTGCACGATTTTACATGTTTTACTGGAATGTCGCAAGTTTCTGAAACTTTTTTCAAAGTCTTTCTATACAAATTTTTTAATTTTGTCCTAATTTTTCAGAATTTTTGGAGTACCAGAAGTATCGAAGGTGTTCAGATTGCTACAGACTGTCCTGTTTAAGACAGATTCTGTTTTTTATGCATTGTTTTGATGAAACTATCGATTTTTATCGGTGGTATAAGCCATGGAAAAGTTATAATACAGTAGCTACAATGCAAAAATAAAATATGAATTGGTTTGCAACAGTACTTAGAGTAGTGATTTGCATTATTATACTAATGGATCTTACCGAGGTTTCTGTTGAGTTTTGTGTGGATGAAGTGATCAAAGATCGAGGAGGTCCCGATATGAGAAGAAGGAGGAGAGGCAAGAGCTCAAGCTTGGGGATGCCCAAGGCACCCCAAGTAAATATTCAAGGAGACTCAAGCGTCTAAGCTTGGGGATGCCTCGGAAGGCATCCCATCTTTCTTAAAGAAGTATCGGTATGTTTTCATCTTCATTTCATTCATGTGATATGTGTGAATCTTGGAGCGTCTTTTGTGTTTATTTTTCATTTTTATTTTATGCACCATGCTGGTATGAGATAGTCCATGGTCGATTTATAGAATGCTCATTGCACTTCACTTATATCTTTTGAGTGTGGCTTTATAGAATGCTTTATGTGCGTCACTTATATCATTTAAAGTTTGGATTGCCTGTTTCTCTTCACATAGAAAACCGTTATTTTTAGAATGCTCTTTTGCTTCACTTATACTTATTAGAGCATGGTCTTTTGTAGAAATAATTAAACTCTCTTGCTTCACTTATACATATTTAGAGAGTCAACAAGAATTGGTCAATTGCATGGTTAGTCATAAAATCCTACATAAAACTTATGGATCACTGAATATGATATGTTTGATTCCTTGCAATAGTTTTGCCATATAGAGATGGTAATATGTGGGAGGTAGTAGTAAACGGTTTTGGTTAGTAAGAATATTGGTGTTAAGGTTTGTGATTCCCGAAGCATGCACGTATAGTCTCTCGTTATGCTATGAAGTTGGAGCATGATTTATTATTGATTGTCTTCCTTATGAGTGGTGGTCGGGGACGAGCGATGGTGTTTTCCTACCAATCTATCCCCCTAGGGGCATGCATAGTAGTACTTTGCTTTGAGGGCTAATAAACTTTGGCAATAAGTATATGAGTTCTTTATGACTAATGTGAGTCCATGGATTATACGCACTCTTACCTTTTCGCAATCTGCTAGCCTCTATGGTACCGTGCATTGCCCTTTCTCACCTCGAGATTTGGTGCAAACTTCGTAGGTGCATCCAAACCCCGTGATATGATACGCTCTATCACACATAAGCCTTATTATATCTTCCTCAAAACAGCCACCATACCTACCTATTATGGCCTTTCCATAGCCATTCTGAGATATATTGCCATGCAACTTCCACCGCTTCCGTTTTGATGACTTGAGCATTCATTGTCATATTGCTTTGCATGATCATATAGCTGACATAGCAGTTGTGGGTCAGCCACCGTTCATCATTTTTCATACATGTTACGCTAGATCATTGCACATCCTGGTACACTGCCAGAGGCATTCATATAGAGTCATACTTTGTTATAGGTATCGAGTTGTAATTTTTATTTCTTTTGAGTTATAAGTAAATAGAAGTGTGATGATCATCATTATTCATTTTTAGAGCATTGCCCCAGTGAGGAAAGGATGATGGAGACTATGATTCCCCCACAAGTCGGGATGAGATTCCGGACAATGAGAGAAAAGAAAAAAAAACAAAGAGAGAAGGGGCATGCTAGTTCCACACTTGTGCTTCAAAGTAGCACCATGTTTTTCATATAGAGAGCCTCATATGTTGTCACTTTCATATACTAGTGGAAAATTTTCATTATAGGATTAGATGCACACCCACTTAGTTTTCATGTTGAGCTTTCATACACTTATAGCTCTTAGTGCATTCATTGCATGGCAATCACTACTCCTCATGTTGATATCAATTGATGGGCATCTCCATAGCCCGTTGGTTAGCCGCATCGATGTGAGACTTTCTTACTTTTTTGTCTTCTCAATATTTACCCCTATCATCATACTCTATTCCACCTATAGTGCTATATCCATGGCTTGCGCTCATGTATTGTGTGAGGGTTGAAAAAGCTGAAGCGCGTTAAAAAGTATGAACCAATTGCTCGGCTTGTCATCGGGGTCGTGCATGATAAATACTTTGTGTTAAGAAGATAGAGCATGACAAGACTATATGATTTTGTAGGGATAGCTTTCTTTAGCGTTGATATTTTGAAAGATACGATTGTTTGTTGGGATGCCTGAGTATTAATGTCTTTATGTCAAATTATAGACTATTGCTTTGAATCACTTATGCCTTAATATTCATGCCATGATTAGACATATGATCAAGATTATGTTAAGTAGAATTCCACATCAAAAATTATCTTTTTTATAATTTACCTACTCGAGGACGAGCATGAATTAAGCTTGGGGATGTTGATACGCCTCCGTTGTATCTATAATTTTTGATTGTTTCATGCCAATATTATACAACTTTCACATATTTTTGGCAAAATTTTATATGATTTATTGGACTAACCTATTGATTCAGTGCCTAGCGCCAGTTCCTGTTTGTTGCATGTTTTTTGTTTGGTAGAAAATCCATATAAAACGAAGTCCAAACGCGATAAAAATTTACGAAGAATTATTTTGGAATATATGTGATTTTTGGGACTTGGAATCAACACAAACGGGGGCCCACAGCCCCCACAAGACACCAGGGCGTGCCCTGGTGGGTTGTGTCCTCCACGGATGTCAGTTGGAGCTCTACTTCGGGCGCAAGGAAGCTTATATCCGGAAAAAAACGTGTTAAAATCTCAGCGCAATTGGAGTTATGGATCTCCGGGAATATAAGAAACGGTTTTCGGCCGAATCTGGGGAATGCGAAATAGAAGAGAACAGAGAGGGAGATCCAATCTCGGAGGGGCTCCCGCCCCTCCGCCGCCATGGAGGCCATGGACCAGAGGGGGAACTCTCCTCCCATCTAGGGGGGAGGCCAAGGAAGAAGAAGAAGGAGGGGGGCTCTCTCCCCCTCTCTCCCGGTGGCGCCGGAGTGCCGCCTAGGCGAGGATCGTGACGGCGATCTACATCAACAATCTTGCTACCGTCAACACCAACTTTCTCCCCCTCTATGCAGCGGTGTAACACCTCTTCTCCCCGCTGTAATCTCTACTTAAACATGGTGCTCAACTCCATATATTATTTCCCAATGATCTATGGTTATCCTATGATGTTTGAGTAGATCTGTTTTGTCCTATGGGTTAATCGTGATCTTGGTTGGTATGATTGTATATTTTATTTATGGTGCTGTCCTATGGTGCCCTCCGTCTCACGCAAACGTGAGGGGTCCTCGCTGTAGTGTGTTGCAATATGTTCATGGTTTGCTTATTGTCAGTGTTGCGGGGGTGACAGCAGCCTAAACGCGGATAAGTGGGTTATGGCGTATGGGAGTAAAGAGGACTTGATACTTAATGCTATGGTTGGGTTTCATGACCTTAATGATCTTTAGTAGTTGCGGATGCTTGCTAGTGGTCCAATCATAAGTGCATATGATCCAAGTAGAGAAAGTATGTTAGCTCATGCCTCTCCCTCATATAAAATTACAAGAATGATTACCGGTACTTGCTATTGATTGCCTAGGGACAAATGACTTTCTTGTTGACAAAAGTTATCTACTTTTATTATCTTGCAATTTATTCGTAGTTTTATTGTCGCAAAGTACTCGTAGTTTTATTCTTGCAAAATAGTTTCATACTTGTTTTAGGTAAAGCAAACGTCAAGTGTGCGTAGAGTTGTATCGGTGGTCGATAGAACTTGAGGGAATATTTGTTCTACCTTTAGCTCCTCGTTGGGTTCGACACTCTTATTTATCGAAGAAGGCTACAAACGATCCCCTATACTTGTGGGTTATCACACTTCTCCATCCAACTTATGCTATTCCCATTTCAGTACCTTGGGCTGCCATTATCGATCTTCAGACTACATCATTAGGATATTTGACCACTCATCGACAAATACTCCAGCAAGATGCAAAGGTTAGAAACCAAAGTTTTTGGATCCAGCTGGACAGTCGACGCTAACACAATCGGTCTCCATGGCTCTATTGATTCACTTCTTATCCATTCTGCCACTGTCGGTGTGGGTGCTAGAGATTATTAGCAGGAGATGCAGGGGTTTCAACTGGAAGGGCAATAGCGATATTGGTAGTGGGAATTGTCTTTTGCCATGGGTAAGAGTGTGCATGCCTAAGGCATGTGGTGGCCTGGAGGTGTTGAACCTGAAATGGTTCGGATTTGCTCTCTACTTCTAGTGGTCCTTCTTGCGATGGGATGTCGAGGACAAGTCATGGCATCTGCTACCTGAAGCTCTTGAAAAGGAGGTCTAGTCTATCTTCAAAGTTGCATCTTCGATCTGCTTAGGGGACGGTTAGAGAGCTAAATTCTGGACTGACAAGTGGCTCTCTGAAGGGAGCTCTGTTGAAGATATGGCTCCCGCCTTATTTTCCTTTGTCAAGGACTCTATACGCCCTCTCAAAGATGCTCTCCTGAACTGCACCTGGATTAAAGATATTTTAGGAAGGATTTAAGTGACGCCATGGCTTAGTACCTAAGAGTTTCGGACATCACTCAGAATATCCTCTTATCTGATGGTATTCTAGATCACTTGGTTTGGAAGTTGACGGAAGACCACCATTTCTCGGTAAATGGTGCCTACAAAATGTTCTTTGCTGCAATGTGCGATTTGCCTGCAATAACCCGATCTGGAAATATAAGGCCCCTCCAAGATATAAATTCTTTATGTGGCTTGGAGTTCACCAAAAGTTTTTGACGGCGGACAATCTAGAGTGTAGGGGCTAGCCTTCTAACGGCAGCTGCTCGTCGTGCCTTTCGACGCACTAATACTGCACCCATCTCGTCGTGCATTGTCGTTCCACTCAGTGGGTGTAGCTGAAGTTTAGAGATAGGACATGTGCTAAATTTGAAGTACGAGATGATCGCTTTGTTAGTACTGAAGACTGGTGGCTGAGTGATACGTCTCCAACATATCTATAATTTTTTATTGTTCCATGCTATTATATTATCCATTTTGGATGTTTTATATGCATTAATATGCTATTTTATATTATTTTTGGGACTAACCTATTAATCTAGAGCCCAGTGCTAGTGCCAGTTTCTGTTTTTTCCTTGTTTTTGACTTTTACAGAAAAGGAATATCAAATGGAGTCCAAACGAAATAAAACTTTACGGTGATTTTTCTTGGACCAGAAGAAACCCACGAGACTTGGAGAGGAGGCCAGAAGACCCACAAGGCAGCCACAAGCCATGGGGGCGCGCCCCCTGGCTTGTGGGCCCCTCATGGACCATCTTGACCAAATCTCTGCACTATAAATCCTCAAATATTCCCCCTATACCAGAGGGCACACCAAAAATACTTCTCCTCCGCTGCAAGCTTCTGTTCCTGTGAGATCCCATCTTGGGGCCTTTTCCGGCACTCCATCGGAGGGGGATTCGAACATGGAGGGCCTCTACATCAACCTTGCTGCCCTTCCGATGAAGCGTGAGTAGTTTATCACGGACCTAAGGGTCCATAGCTAGTAGCTAGATGACTTCTTCTCTCTCTTTGATCTTCAATACAATGTTCTCCTTGATGTTCTTGGAATTTAATTCGATGTAATCTTCTTTTGCGGTGCGTTTGTTGAGATCCGATGAATTGTGGATTTAAGATCAGATTATCTATGAATATTATTTGGGTCTTCTCTGAACTCTTTTATGTATGATTAAGATATCTTTGTATTTCTCTTTGAACTATCAGTTTGGTTTGGCCAATTAGATTGGTTTTTCTTGCAATGGGAGAGGTGCTTAGTTTTGGGTTCAATCTTGCGGTGTCCTCACCCAGTGACAGAAGGGGCAGCGAGGTACATATTGTATTGTTGCCATCAAGGATAAAAAGATGGGGTTTATGTCATATTGCTTGAGTTTATCCCTCTACATCATGTCATCTTTCTTAAAGTGTTGCTCTATTCTTATGAACTTAATACTCTAGATGTAGGCAGGAGTCGGTCGATGTGTGGAGTAATAGTTGTAGATGCAGAATTGTTTCAGTCTACTTGTCACGGACAGGATGCCTATATTCATGATCATTGCCTTAGATGTCTTCATAATTATGCACTTTTTTATCAATTGCTCAACAGTAATTTGTTTACCAACCATATGTTTTCTTCAATAGAGAAGCCTCTAGTGAAACCTATGGCCCCCGGGTCTATTTTCCATCATATATTTTCAAATCTATAAACCAAAAAACCAAAAAATACCTTGCTGCAATTTATTTATATTTACTTTAGTTTGCTTTTTAATTTATCTTTTATACCTATCTCTATTAGATCTCACTCTTGTTCGTGACCGTGAAGGGATTGACAACCCCTTTTTCGCATTGTGTGCAAGTGTTTGTTAGTTTGTGCAGTTGCATATATTGGAGACTTGCTTGTGCCTCCTACTGGAATGATACCTTGGTTCTTAACTGAGGGAAATACTTATCTCTACTTTGCTGCATCACCCTTTCCTCTTCAAGGGAAAAATCAACGCAAGCACAAGAAGTAGCGGGAAGAATTTCTGGCCCCGTTGCCGGGGAGGTTGTACATCAAGCCTACCAAGTACCCATCATAAACTCTCATCTCTTGCACTTACATTATTTGCCATTTGCCTCTTGTTTTCCTCTCCCCCACTTCTAAAACATTTTCAGGAAAATACAAAAATATTTGCCTTTATATTCGCCCTTCTTTTGTTGGTCTTTTCGTTTGCTTTCTGTTTGCTTGTGTGCTAGATTGCTTGCTTTGTGACGATGTATCAAGAAAATACCAAGTTGTGTGACTTTTCCAACACTAAAAATAATGATTTTATTAGTACTCCGATTGCTCCCGCCACTAGTGCGGAATCTTATGAAATTAATGCCGCTTTGTTGAATCTTGTTATGAAAGCACAAATTTCTGGTAGTTCTAATGAAGATGCCGCATCCCATCTAAATACTTTTGTTGAGTTGTGTGATATGCAAAAGAAAAAATATGTGGATAATGATATTGTTAAATTGAAGCTATTTCCGTTCTCACTACGAGATCGTGCTAAAACTTGGTTTTCATCTTTGCCTAAAAATAGTATTGATTCATGGAATAAGTGTAAAGATGCTTTTATTTCCATGTATTTTCCTCTCGCTAAGATCATCTCCCTTAGGAACGATATAATGAATTTTAAGCAACTTGATCATGAAAATGTTGAACAATCTTGGGAGAGGATGAAATTGATGATAAGAAATTGCCCTACACATGATTTAAGTTTATGGATGATCATACAATTTTTTTATGCCGGATTGAATTTTGCATCTAGAAATCTTATAGATTCCGCTGTGGGAGGTACTTTTATGGAAATTACATTAGGAGAAGCTACTAAACTCCTAGATAATATTATGGCAAATTACTCTCAATGGCATACCAAAAGTTCTTACACTAGTAAAAAAGTGCATGCAATTGAAGAAATTAATACTTTGAGTGGAAAGATGGATGAACTTATGAAATTTTTTGCTAGTAAGAGTGATCCTATTGATCCTAATGATATGCCTTTGTCCACTTTGATTGAGAATAATAATGAATCTATGGATGTGAATTTTGTTGGTAGGAACAATTTTGGTAATAACGCATATAGAGGTAATTTCAACTCTAGGCTGTTTCCTAGTAATTCCTCTAATAATTATGGTAATTCCTACAGCAATTGTTATGGAAATATAATAAAATACCCTCTGATATTGAGAATAATATTAAAGATTTCATTAATTCTCAAAAGAATTTCAATTCTATGGTAGAAGAAAAATTGCTTAAAGTTGATGATTTGGCTAGAAACGTTGATAGAATCTCATGAGATTGATTCTTTTAAGATTAGATCTATGCCACCTAAGATTGATATTAATGAGTCTTTGAAAGCTATTAAAATTTCTATGGATGAATGTAAAGAGAGAACCGTTAAGATGCGTGCTAAGAGAGATTGGCTAGAAAAAGCATGTTCTTCTAGTTTTTGTGATAACAATGATGAAGATCTTAAAGTGATTGGTGTGACTCCTATTGAATCTTTGTTTTCTAATATAAAACTTAATAAATATGGGACTGGAGATGAGTCAACTTTAGCTAGAAGGCGTCCCAATAATTTGGAGGCTGAAGATCTTAATGAAAAAATTGATAAAAGTGGGATTGGAGAGGTCAAAACTTTAAGCAGCGATGAACCCACTCTTTTGGATTTCTAGGACTTTAATTATGATAATTTTTCTTTGATTGATTGTATTTCCTTGTTGAAATCCATGCTTAATTCACCTCATGCTTATAATCAAAATAAAGCTTTTACTAAACATATCGTTGATGCTATGATGAAATCGTTTGAAGAAAAACTTGAATTGGAAGTTTCAATGCCTAGAAAGCTTTATGATGAGTGGAAACCTACTATTAAGATTAAAATTAAAGATTATGAGTGTAATGATTTGTGTGATTTGGGTGCTTGCGTTTCCACTATTCCGAAAACTTTATGTGATGTGCTAGGTTTCCATAAATTTGATGATTGTTCTTCGAATTTGCATCTAGCGGATTCCACTATTAAGAAACCTATGGGAAGGTTTAATGATGTTCTTATTGTTGCAAATAGGAATTATGTACCCGTATATTTTATTGTGCTTGATATAGATTGCAATCCTACATGTCCTATTATTCTTGGTAGACCTTTCCTTAGAACGATTGGTGCAATTATTGATATGAAGGAAGAAAACATTAGATTTTAATTTCTGTTAAGGAAGGCCATGGAACACTTTCCAAGAAAGAAAATTAAGTTTCCATATGAATCTATTATGAGGGGCACTTATGGATTGCATACCAAAGATGACAATACCTAGATCTATATTTTATGCCTAGCTAGGGGCGTTAAACAATAGCGCTTGTTGGGACGCAACCCAAGTTTTTTTTTGTGTTTTTTGTTTTTGGATCTATTTTTCATTAAATACACATTATTACCTCTGTAGTAATTGTGTTTTGGTGTTTTGATTAGTGTTTGAGCCAAGCAAGACCTTTGGGATGCTTTGGTATATCGTTGATTTGGTTTTGCTTAAAAACAGAAATTTTGCGTCCAGTAACAGAATTGTTTGAATTTACTGAAGAGTGGAAAAATTCTGAATTATTTACACAAGATTTATATATGAATTTCCTCAGTTTTACTAATTTTTCAAAAAAATTGGAGTTACAGAAGTATGACTAATATTCTGGTTACTACAGACTGTTCTGTTTTTGACAGATTCTGTTTTCTATGTGTTGTTTGCTTATTTTGATGAATCTATGGGTAGTATCGGGGGGTATGAACCATGGAGAAGTTGGAATACAGTTGATATTACACCAATATAAATTTATAATGAGTTCACAATAGTACCTAAAGTGGTGATTTATTTTATTATACTAACGGATCTTACGAGTTTTCTGTTGAGGTTTGTGTTGTGAAGTTTTCAAGTTTTGGGTAAAGATTTGATGGACTATGGAATAAGGAGTGGCAAGAGCCTAAGATTGGGGATGCCCAAGGCACCCCAAGGTAATATTCAAGGACAACCAAGCATCTAAGCTTGGGGATGCCCCGGATAGCATCCCCTCTTTCGTCTTCAATCCATCGGTAAATTTACTTGAGGCTATATTTTTATTCACCACATGATATGTGTTTTGCTTGGAGCGTCTTTTATGATATGAATCTTTGATTTTTAGTTTGCCACAATCATCCTTGTTGTACACACCTTTTGAGAGGGACACGTTTTAATTGTTAATTTATTAGAATACTCTATGTGCTTCACTTATATCTTTTGAGCTAGGCAGTTTGCTCTAGTGCTTCACTTATATCTTTTTAGAGCACGGCGGTGGTTTTATTTTATAGAAAGTGTTGGCTCTCATGCTTCACTTATATTATTTTGAGAGTCTTAAACAGCATGGTAATTTTCTTAGGTTATGAATTTAGTCCTAATATGATGGGCATCCAAGAGGGATATAATAAAAACTTTCATATAAAGAGCATTGAATATATGAGAAGTTTGATTCCTTGCATTTGTTTTGAGATATAAAGATGGTGATATTAGAGTCATGCTAGTGAGTAATTGTGGATTGGTAGAAATACTTGTGTTAAATTTTGCGATTCTCGTAGCATGCACGTATGGTGAACCGTTATGTGATGAAGTCGGAGCATGATTTATTCTTTGATTGTCTTTCTTATGAGTGGCGGTCGGGGACGAGCGATGGTCTTTTCCTACCAATCTATCCCCCTAGGAGCATGCGTATTAGTACTTTGTTTTGATGGCTAATAAACTTTTGCAATAAGTATGTGAGTTCTTTATGACTAATGTTGAGTCCATGTATTATACGCACTCCCACCCTTCCACCATTGCTAGCCTCTCTAGTACCGCGCAACTTTCGCCGGTGCATTAAACCCCCCATATACCCTTCCTCAAAACAGCCACCATACCTACCTATTATGGCATTTCCATAGCCATTCCGAGATATATTGCCATGCAACTTCCACCGTTCTGTTTTATTATGACATGTACC
Organism: Thinopyrum elongatum; assembly: GCA_011799875.1. Classification (NCBI taxonomy): domain Eukaryota; kingdom Viridiplantae; phylum Streptophyta; class Magnoliopsida; order Poales; family Poaceae; genus Thinopyrum; species Thinopyrum elongatum. The sequence goes on from CM022299.1 coordinate 106,369,555, forward strand.
ATCATTGTCATATTGTTCTCATATGCATGAGACATTCATATAGAGTCATATCTTTGTTCTAGTATCGAGTTGTAATTCTTGAGTTGTAAGTAAATAAAAGTGCGATTGTCCCATGTGAGGAAAGGATGATGGAAGCTATGATTCCCTCACAAGTTGGGATGAGTCTCCAGACTTTAAAAAAAATAAAAGAGGCCAAAGAAGCCCAAATAAAAAAAGAGAGGCCAAAGAAGCTCAAACAAAAAAATGGGATAAAAAGAGAGAAGGGACAATGTTACTATCCTTTTCCACACTTATGCTTTGAAATAGCACCATGTTCTTCATGATAGAGAGTCTCCTATTTTGTCACTTTCATATACTAGTGGGAATTTTTCATTATAGAACTTGGCTTGTATATTCCAATGATGGGCTTCCTCAAATTGCCCTAGGTCTTCATGAGCAAGCAAGTGGATGCACACCCACTTAGTTTCTTTTTGAGCTTTCATACTGATACGTCTCCATCGTATCTACTTTTCCTAACGCTTTTCCTCTTGTTTTGGACTCTAATTTGCATGATTTGAATGAAACTAACCCAGACTAACACTATTTTTAGCAGAACTACCATGGTGTTGTTTTTGTGCAGAAATAAAAGTTCTCGGAATGGAACAAAACTTTGCGAGGACTTTTTATACAATAAAAGAAAAATAATGGAGCCAAGAACCACAGGAGGGGGGCCACCTGGGTGGGCACAACCCACCAGGGCGCGCCACCCCCTCCAGGCGCGCCCAGGTGGGTTGTCCCCACCTCGTGGCCTCGCAGACCCTGAAACTGACGCTATAAAATCCTATTTTTCCAGAAAAAATCAGGGAGAAAGAATTATCGTGTTCCGCGAGACGGAGCGGCCGCCACCTCCTGTTCTTCATCGGGAGGCCAGATCTGGAGTCCGTTTGGGGCTCCGGAGAGGGGGATCTTCAATCTTTGTCATCACCAACCCTTCTCCATCGCCAATTCCATGATGCTCCCAACCGGGAGTGAGTAATTCCTTCGTAGGCTCGCTGGTCGGTGGGGAGTTGGATGAGATTCATCATGTAATCGAGTTAGTTTTGTTAGGGCTTGATCCCTAGTATCCATTATGTTCTGAGATTGATGTTGCTATGACTTTGCCATGCTTAATGCTTGCCACTTTGGGCCCGGGTGCCATGATTTCAGATCTGAACCGTTTATGTTATCACCATTATATCCATGTTCTAGATCCGATCTTGCAAGTTATAGTCACCTACTACGTGTTATGATCCGGCAACCCTGGAGTGACAATAGTCGGGACCACTCCCGGTGATGACCGTAGTTTGAGGAGTTCATGTATTCACCGTGTGTTAATGCTTTGTTCCTGTTCTCTATTAAAAGGAGGCCTTAATATCCCTTAGTTTCCAATATGGACCCCGCTGCCACGGGAGGGTAGGACAAAAGATGTCATGCAAGTTCTTTCCATAAGCACGTACGACTATTTACGGAATACATGCCTACATTATATTTATGAAGTGGAGCTAGTGCCATATCACTCTATGTTATGACTGTCACATGATGAATATCATCCAACAAATCGCTGATCCAATGCCTACGATTTTCATACATATTGTTCTTGCTAAGTTACTACTGCTATTGTTACTATTGCACTTGCTACAAAATTACTGCTATCACTGTTATCGTTACTATTGCTGTTGCTACTACTATCAAAACTATCATACTACTGTGCTACTGTTCACTTTGCTGCAGATAATTAATCTCCAGGTGTGGTTGGATTGACAACTCAGCTGCTAATACTTGCAAATATTCTTTGGCTCCCCTTGTGTCGAATCAATAAATTTGGGTTGAATACTCTACCCTCGAAAACTGTTGCGATCCCCTATACTTGTGGGTTATCAAGACCTTTTTCTGCCGCCGTTGCCGGCGAGCATAGCTATATTTGTTGAGTCACTTGGGATTATTATCAAATTATCACTATGAAGAATCTGAAGGATGCTAAGACTAAGATTTTTCCCTCTAAGACGAGGGGAGGTAAGGAACTACCGTCCAGCTCCGCACTAGATTCACCTTCTGTTATAAGTAGACTTGCAACACCACCACATGCTATCAATTATGATATGTCGCAAGTTATTGATGATGCTACTTCTGCTACGAATGCTACTCATGATGATGCTAGTACCTTGCTTGATGATAATGTGCCACTAGGTGAATTTCTTGATGAACAAATTGCTAGAGTAAGACAGCATGATATTGTTGAAACTGATGATGAGCTTGAAACTGAAAATCTTGAAACACCTGTTAGAGCTAGCCCTCCTAGATATGAATTGCCTAAGGTACCGGAAGGTTATGTTGTGGGTGAGGAGGCAACTAGAGATATTCTTGCTTGTAAGGATAGAGAAGATCTAGAAAAATTATTAAGCAAGTATAAAGAAAAGACTCTTAATGCTAGAATGAAACGTGATCCTAAGTTTGCTACTTCACCTATCTTTATTGATGATAAGGACTATGAATTCTCTGTCGACCCATAGTTAATTACTTTGGTTGAATCTGATCCTTTCCATGGTTATGAAACTGAAACTGTTGTGGCACATCTTACTAAGTTGAATGATATAGCCACCCTTTTTGCTCATGATGAGAAAATTCGCTACTATTATATTCTCGAATTATTTCCGTTCTCATTAAAGGGTGATGCTAAAGCTTGGTACAATACTCTTGCTCCTGGTTGTGTGCGTAGTCCCTAGGATATGATTTATTACTTCTTTGAAAAATATTTCCCTGCTCATAAGAAACAAGCTGCCCTGCAGGAAATATTTAACTTTGTGCAAATTAAAGAAGAGAGTCTCCCACAAGCTTGGGGGAGGCTTCTCCAATTGCTTAATGCTTTGCCTGATCATCCTCTTAAGAAAAATGAAATACTTGATATCTTCTATAATGGACTAACCGATGCTTCTAGGGACTTCCTAGATAGTTGTGCTGGTTGTGTTTTCAGGGAACGAACTATTGGGCAAGCTGAAGAACTATTGAATAACATATTGAAAAATTATGATGATTGGACTCTTCCTGAACCACCGCTTAAACCCACTCCGAAGAAGAGGGGTATTTTACATCTCGGTCCTGAAGATATGCAAGAGGCAAAGAAATCCATGAAGGAAAAAGGTATTAAAGCAGAGGATGTTAAAAATTTACCTCCTATTGAAGAAATACATGGGCTTGATACACCACCACCACCTGCGGTGGTAGAGGTAAATTCTCTAATGAAATTCAATGATAATGATAATCCTCACAATATGCACCCTAGCCAATGCCTTTATGAGTTTGATAATTACATTAGAAAGCAAGATCACTTCAATGCAAATGTTATGATGTTGTTGAAATACAATTCTGATATGATTGCTCGCTTGAGTGACTTGTTATTTAGAATCTAAAATGATGTTAGAGGTGCAGGAAAGCATGCTTCTATGGTTCAAACTCAGTTAGAACAAGTTGCTAAATCTCAAAGAGAGTTGTTAGATGAAATGAATAATAATATCCATGATCATGATGTTAGAGTAATGACTAGGGGAGGTAGGATGACTCAGGAACCACTTTATCCTGAGGGACACCCAAAAAGAATTGAACAAGACTATCCAAGAGTTGACACAGATGCACGTAGTACTTCTAAAAAGAAAAAGAAGAAGAAAAATGATAGGACTTTGCATGTCCCTAGTGAACCTGAAGTAGAAAAACCTCCTGATAATGATAATGAAGTTTCTATCTCTGATGCTGAAACTCAATCTGGTAGTGAACACTCACCTTCTAATAATGAAAAAGATAATGATGAGGTTCATGAAGAAACTCAAACAAATAATAAAGAACCAGACAATGATGTTGAGATAGAACCAGCAGTTGAACTTGATAACCCACAACCCAAGAATAAAAGATATGATAAAAGAGACTTTGTTGCTAGGAAACACGGTAAGGAAAGAGAGCCATGGGTTCAAAAACCTATGCCCTTTCCACCTAAGTCAACTAAAAAGAAAGATGATGAAGAATTTGAATGTTTTGCTGAAATGCTGAGGCCAGTCTTTTTGCGTACCCGCTTGATTGATATCTTAAAAATGCCTCCTTATGCAAAGTACATGAAAGACATCATCACCAATAAGAGAAAAATACCGGACGCTGAAATCTCCACCATGCTTGCTAATTATACTTTTAAAGATGGAGTACCTAAAAAACTTGGAGATCCGGGAATACCAACTATACCTTGCTCCATTAAGAGAAATTATGTGAAAACTGCTTTATGTGATTTGGGAGCTGGTGTTAGTGTTATGCCTTTCTCTTTATATAAAAGACTTGATTTGAATAAACTCACACCTACTGAAATATCTTTCCAAATGGCTGACAAATCAACTGCCATACCTATCGGTATTTGTGAGGATATGCCCGTTGTTGTTGCTAATGATACTATTTTGACTGACTTTGTTATACTTGAGATGCCCGAGGACGACAACATGTCGATTATCCTTGGTAGACCCTTTTTGAATACTGCAGGGGCTGTTATTGATTGCAATAAAATCAAGGTCACTTTTCATATCAATGGTAATGAGCATACGATGCACTTTCCGAAGAAACAATTCCAAGTGAATGGTATTGATGTTATTGAAAAATCTCCGACAATCACTATTGGAAGTTTTCAACTACCTCTACCCACTGTCAAAAAGAAATATGAAACTCTTATTGTCGGGGACATTCATATCCCCATTGAGGTAACTTAGTGTTTTACGAAAGTTCTTCCGTTTCATGCTAATCGAAAGTGGTTGTTAATAAGACCTGATCAACCTTATTAATGGATCATTTTTGAGAGGTATGAAGTTGATGAATTTAGTGAGCACTACTTTCTATCCCTACCTTTTGTTTTCTATTTTTATTAGTTAAATAAAATAAAATGCCATGTTTTGTCTGTTTTCTGAGTTTTTCGTGCAATAAAAAATGACCCAAAAATAAAAGTTCTCAGAATGCTCTGAAAATTTAATACGATTTTTTCTGAATATTTAAGAATTTTTGGTGCAAATAATATCAGAGGGAGGTGCACCAGGTGGGCACAACCCACCTGGGCGCGCCAGGACCCCCAGGCGTGCCCTGGTGGGTTGTGGTCCCCATGTGGGCCCCCTCACTTATCTCTTCATTCCATATCACTACCTACCTCCAGAAAAAAAATCACCTCTGCTCTCTCTCTCGTGTTCTTGCTCTCAAACCCGCGGATTTCGATCTCTTTGCTCGAAGCTCCGTTTCCGAAACTGTTTCGGGGGATTGTTGCTTGGTATGTGACTCCTCCGTTAGTCCAATTAGTTTTTGCTTTAGTGGTTTATATTTTGAATAATTAGCTACTCTTGGTGCTGCTGTAGATGTGCTTGCATGTTGAATTCTTAGAGTTCTAAGTAGTTTGAATGCTTGTTATGGCCTCTATGCATCTCTATGAATAGATGTTTTCAATCTTACAAAGTTTTGTTGACAAAAATTTGTAACACAAAAATTTTCCGAAAATTGTACGCGAATATTATGAACTTCTTTGGAAGGAGTTCTTCGAGGCGGAGGTCCTCGGAGGCATCTTCTAGTAGCAGCTCTGCTCGTCGGTCTTATGTTGAGCCAAGTGAAAGTTCTATACGAGATGCCACCACCAAAACATGCTTATGGCCATGCGATGATTATATGGTGAGCGTGGGCATTAAGGAAGAATTTGAGCAATATGTTCACAATGCCGAGCTCGGTCCTTACATTTCAGATAAGTGCAACCAACACCTCACTCTCACTGAATCATTTGTCAAAGGATTTAAATTCCATCCCCGTGAGTCTAGGCTGTCATTTAAATTATATGAAAATCCATTTACCATTTCTTTAGAGAGATTTGCTCACCACTGTAAAATCCCATTTTGGGGTTCGCTTGACGAACCACCAAGGTCTGAGTTTGAGATATTCTTGACTAGTCTTTGTTATGGTGAAAATAGGGGAGTGACGCAAGGTAGAATAAAGAGCATTCATTTTCCCGCAATCCAGTATTTCGCTTTATTCAATGGAAAATGCATTGTAGGCAAACAAGATTGCAGTACACTTTGTGCTCTAGACTTGAGCCTCATTTGCACCGTTCTCACCGGTGACAAAAGTTATAATCTTGGAGCGATTGTTGCACGTAGGTTGCAACACAACGCTGGTAGTGGATATTTTTATGGTGGAATTTATGCCACACGCTTAGCAAGAGAGCTGGGGGTTTCACCTTTGCTCTTTGATCCTATTTTACCCACGCAGTACCTAGACTTTGAAGCTATGAAACGTCATAAGATCCTTAGAGGTGAACCCCATAATTTCACTTATAAATTGCTGTTTAATAAGGATTCTGTTGTGGACACATATTTGCCTGCACCTGCTCTCTTTAATGTTCACAGTAGGGGAAGATATTATGTTCTCGAGAGCGAGGCCCGAGCTCATAACACGGCAGTGGTGGCCGCACGGCAGGCTGCATCTGCACCAAGAGCCTCCGTGAGTTATCACTCCGACCATTATGCAGGCTACTGAAGATTACCAAGTTAGGCCAAAAGCCTAATCTTGGGGGAGTACGTATTTCCACCAACATTACATTCATGTTCACACATTTCATTCCACTTGTCGGTGTTCACACTTTTTCATTTGTATTATCCATGTTAGATTTATTTTCTTGTTTTCTTCTTGTGTGTTTGAATTTTTTTGAGAAAATCCAAAAATATATTTCTTGCTTCTTTTTGATTTTTCTTCCTAGTTTAAACTGTTATAGCACTAAAAAGAAAACCCAAAAAGATTTCTTTGTTCTTCTTTTACTTGTTGGGAGCTTTCCCGTGTAAATAGTTTTTCTCGTTTTTGCTTTTCCCTTTTATTTGCTTGTTTACGAAAAACCAAAAACTCCAAAAATATTTCAGTGTGTTTTTCTGAATTTCTTTTTCCTTTTTATCGATTCATACCGAGGAGAAGACCACGATGAAAATGTTGAGTGGCTCTCATATGCATTATTGTTGATCTAACAAAGAGCACATTTTACCTTGTCTTCTCCTTTTGAATAAAATGTTTGCAGATTCCAGCTTAGTCAATGGCACTCTTGCACTATTATTATTTTCACATCATTCGGTCGTGCAAGTGAAAGGCAATAATGACGATATTCGATGAACTGGCCAAGGCAGAGAGAAACGGGTATGAAAGGATCGAGAAGAGGTGTCTAGAGGGGGGGTGATTAGACACCCAACTAACAAAAGTAGCAGATTTTAAGTTCCTCAAGTTGAGGTAGAGTTTTAGCACAACTTTAAGCATTCACATTACATTTCAAGCAAGCATGATAAGAGTATATGAGCAGCGGAAAGTAAAGCATGCAATTTGCAAGAAAGTAAAGAGATGGGATTGCAGTGTGCAAACGCAATTGGAGACACGGAGATTTTTGGCGTGGTTCCGATAGGTGGTGCTATCGTACATCCACGTTGATGGAGACTTCAACCCACGAAGGGTAACGGTTGCGCGAGTACACATAGGGCTCCACCCACGAAGGGTCCATGAAGAAGCAACCTTGTCTATCCTACCATGGCCATCGCCCACGAAGGACTTGCCTCACTCGGGTAGATCTTCACGAAGTAGGCGATCTCCTTGCCCTTACAAACTCCTTGGTTCAACTCCACAATCTTGTCGGAGGCTCCCAAGTGACACCTAACCAATCTAGGATACACCACTCTCCAAAAGGTAATAAATGGTGTGTTGATGATGAACTCCTTGCTCTTGTTCTTCAAATGATAGTCTCCCCAACACTCAACTCTCTCTCACAGATTTGGATATGGTGGAAAGATGATTTGAGTGGAAAGCAACTTGGGGAAGGCTAGAGATCAAGATTCTTGCGGTTGGATTGGAATGTCTTGGTCTCAACACATGAGTAGGTGGTTCTCTCTCAGAAAATGAGTAGTGGAAGTGTAGGAACGTTCTGATGGCTCTCTCTTGAATAGAGAAGGGGGTGGAGGGGTATATATAGCCTCCACACAAATTCTAACCGTTACACACATTTGACCCAACTCGGTCAGACCGAATAGAAGAACTCGGTGAGACCGATTCAGTTCAAAATGTGAACGTTAGGATTTTCGGTGGGACCGATAAGATCAACTCGGTGGGACCGATGTGCTAGGGTTAGGGCAAAACCTCATCTCGATGTGACCGATTGCATGAACTTGGTGAGACCGATTTCAGCAATGAGCAACCAGAGAGTTGGTCAGGCAAACTCGGTGTGACCGGTTGCACGTCTCGGTGAGACCGAAATAGTTGCAACAGGAAACAGAGAGTTTGCAAGGCGAACTCGGTGAGACCGATCGCTCATCTCGGTAAGACCGAAATGTTACGAAGGGAAACAGAGAGTTTGCATTGCCATCTCGGTGAGACCGAGATACCTGTCGGTGAGACCGAACTGATTAGGGTTTTTGGTAGTGGCTATGTCAAAGGAACTCGGTGGCGCTGGATAGATCAAATCGGTAGGGCCGAGTTTGACTTTAGGTTGAGGACATACCTGGAATTGAGAGAGTGGTTGAGGGCTTTGGAGCATATCACTAAGCACTTTGAGCAAGTAGACCATTAAGCAACACCTCATCCCCTTTTAATAGTATTGTCTTTTCCTATGGACTCAATGTGATCTTGGATCACTAAAATAGAAATGTAGAGTCTTGAGCTTGTGCCAATCTTTGTCCTTAGCATTTTGAAGATGTTCCACATCCTCTTGTCCAGGCCATGCCATCGTTGAACTATCTGAAATATACTAGATGAAAGTATTAGTCCAACAAGAGATATGTTGACATTAATTACCAAAATCACCCAGGGAGCACTTGTGCTTTCATAGAGAGCACTTGTGCTTTCAATCTCCCCCTTTTTGGTAATTGATGACAACATACATCAAAGCTTTAGATAATGATATGAAAGGTAGCAAGTAAAGCTTTGGAAGGACATGTAAACATGCATAGGCTCCCCCTACATGTATGCAATCATGTAAAGATAGTATGAAAGATCATGTGAATGCATAAGCATGTCAGAGCAAGCAATGATTTACTTGTATCTTGGCTATATGCACCAGAGTAGATGATGTAGATACAGGAAGTGTACCTTCATGTTCATGGGTCCTTCTTGCAAACAATATGTACATCAGCAAGAGATCATCATGCACATGAGTGTGATGCATATACTTACCTTGTGGTCTTGAGCTGGCTTTGGAAGAGATGACTCTGAGAAAACAGGGTTAGATAACACAGAAACACTACTAAACAAAGCAAGTTTAGAAAACCACAAGAGTACCAAGACTGGGATGACATGAAGTAAGTGAGTACTTAGTACTCTATTTGGGTATAGACATGTCCCCAAAGGTTAAAGATATGCAATGAATTCCAAAGATTTTCTTCCCTTAGATATGAACTCCCTCTCCCCCTGAATCTGATATTGGATAATGGGAGAAGGTAGGGTAAAAGAAAATCAGAGCAAGAAAAATCAGAGCAAAAATAAACATACATTAACATGTCTTTCCCCTCTTAAAGACATGTGACTTCTCTCATCTATTGTTAATAAGCATCTGGAGATGTGCTTTTCTCTCCCATGTGATAAGCTTTGATGTGCTCTCTCTCCCCCTTTGACATCAATTTCCAAGAAGGGTCTTCTGGAGCATGAGTCAAATAGGATTGGTCCTTGAGCCACATTATAAAGCAGCATGTAGTTTAAGATGCGAGTAGAGGATAAGAATCATCGAGTGGAGCTGGAGAAGAAATGACGTTTGTAATGGCAAAAAGTTTTCTCAGTAGTGAAATCGGTAACGCTGATTCATTTTCATCGGTGACACCGAGTTGGCAGTGTCATACATGATGCAAATCGGTCAGACCGGGTTAGTCCTTGTCGGTTGCACCGATGAACTATCTACAAGGTGTTCATGTGGTTCGGTCTAGCCAATTGGTGTGAATCGGTGAGGCCGAGTTCAGTACAGAGGAAAATTTTGTCACCTCAGCTCACTTGGCAAATAAGATCTCACAAAGATTTGCAAGGAATTATCTAAAGGATTTGCAATGAATTAGATGCAGAAAATGCAGAGAAAAATAAAAGAAAGGATCTAGATGAAGTTTTTTTTTGAAAAGGGGAACAAACAAGCAAGAAACATATGCAAGAACACAAAGAAACAATAGATAACTTCATCTAGAAGGTGACGATGACAAAGTCACCTATGTTAGAGTATATTGACTGAGGAGTCAAGTGATAACACTTGATCGTAGGTCATACTCATCGTTTGAGCTCAAAATGGGGTTACCAGTTTTTGTTTAAGCATTTTAATGTAATCTCATCTTGTTGAGTTGCTTTGACCCATGACTTGTGGTAAAGCTTCTCTAAGATGGAATAACATACCTTGGGTGGTGGTGTTGATCTTGATCATGTAGTCGAACTTGTATTGGATGGTCAAGGTTGATGTAGTTCATCAAGAGTTGGGAGCACCACTTCTAGTTTGAGTTCATCTTCCTACATGGGTTAGTCTTGCAAGGAAGAGCACTTGTGTATCCAAAATGACAATCATGAAACTTGATACCAAATGAAATTTGATATATAGAAATTGTCAAAGGATATGTTGAGTGAATTCAAGCTTCCTTGTCTTCAACCACCATATCGTAGAGACTTGGTAACGTAGAGATCGCTCTAGATGTGAGTGGCTTGCAATCTCATAGATTTGGGCTTATCCAAGTACCTACAAGGGTTAGATAACATGCAAGGGTACAAGTATAGATTCTAGACATATGATCATCATCATAAGAGAAATATCAAGGATTAGTCAAAAGCTCATGCCTTGCATGTATCCACATGCAGTTTCTACTCCAAGTTTGAGGCATCAATGATGTTCAATTCACCTCTCAAACGGCAAAATACTTTCTCATCAAGCGGTTTGGTGAATATATCTGCCAATTGCTTATCGGTACGAACATGCTTAAGATCGATGTCTCCTTTAGCAACATGATCTCGAATGAAATGATGACGAACTTCAATATGCTTAGTTCGAGAATGTTGCACGGGATTGTGAGCAATCTTAATAGCACTTTCGTTATCACAAAGCAATGGAACATGTTTCACATATATCCCATAATCTTTAAGAGTTTGGGTCATCCAAAGTAATTGAGCACAACATGAACCGGCGGGAATGTATTCCACTTCGGCGGTGGATAAGGATACCGAGTTTTGTTTCTTGGAGGACCAAGACACAAGAGATCTACCAAGAAATTGACAAGTTCCCGAACTGGACTTTCTATCAACCTTGTCACCGGCATAGTCCGAATCGGAGTAGCCAACAAGATCAAAACAAGACCTCTTAGGATACCAAATGCCAAAGTTTGGTGTATGAATTAAGTATCTCACTATCCTTTTCACAGCCTTAAGATGACATTCTTTAGGGGCCGCTTGATATTGTGCACACATGCACACACTTAGCATAATATCGGGATGGGAGGCACATAGATATAACAATGAACCAATCATAGAGCGGCAAACCTTTTGGTCAACCGGTTTGCCATCCTTTGTCAAGTCATGATGTCCATTAGTAGGCATGGGTGTTTTCATACCTTTGCTCTCTTGCATATTGAACTTCTTGAATAAGTCCTTGGTATACTTTGTTTGGGAAACAAAGGTACCCTCCTTAGTTTGCTTGATTTGCAAACCAAGAAAGAATTTGAGTTCACTCATCGTAGACATCTCAAACTTCTTCGACATTAGCCTTCCGAACTTTTCACTAAAATGAGGGTTAGTCGAACCAAATATGATATCATCCACATAAATTTGGCACACAAATAATTCACCATTAACCCTTTTAGTAAAAAGTGTAGAATCAATCTTTCCAATCTCAAAGCCTTTTTCAATAAGAAACTTAGTCAAGCATTTATACCATGCTCTAGGAGCTTGTTTAAGACCATAAAGAGCTTTGTGAAGTTTGTAAACATGATTAGGTTTCTTGGGATTAACAAAGCTGGGAGGTTGTTTAACATAGACTTCCTCCTCAATTTCACCATTTAGAAAAGCACTTTTAATGTCTATTTGGTATAATGTGATATCATGATGATTGGCATAAGCAAGTAAGATGCGTATGGACTCAAGTCTAGCAACGGGGGCATATGTCTCACCATAGTCCATACCTTCGACTTGTGTGTAACCTTGGGCGACGAGACGGGCCTTGTTGCGTACAACTTGTCCATCTTCATCTTGCTTATTCCGAAACACCCATTTGGTTCCAATGACATTGTGCTTTTCATCGGGCTTTTCAACAAGCGTCCACACTTGATTCCTCTCGAAATTGTGTAGCTCTTCATGCATAGCGTTCACCCAATCCAGATTATCAAGAGCTTCTTCAACCTTCATAGGTTCAATGTTAGAAATGAATGAATAATGTTCACAAAAGTTAGCTAAACGAGACTTAGATCGAGTAATTCTCCCGGTTTGAATATCATCGAAGATTTGTTCAACAGGATGATCTCTTGAAACTCTTGCTCTAACTCGCGAGAGCTTTTGTTTGGGTTGGGTTGGAACATCCTCTTCATCATCTTGTTCTTCCTCTTGTCTTTCTTCATTGTTGTTGGTGTTGATGTTCTCTTGTGGAGGTGGAGAAGGAGGTCGATGAGGTTCATCTTGATGTACTTCCTCGTTTCCTTCATCTTGACATGTTCCACTTGTGGATGCCTCCAAGTCAACTTGTGGTTCACCTTGGCGTGAAGTTGAGGCTTCCACTTGAACGGACGAGGTTCTCTCCTTCACCTCCGTTGGGTGAATCTTGCCAATATACAAGTCTTGTATTGCTTCTGAGGGATCTTTATCACCTACATCAATTGGCAATTGCTCTACTTGCGAGCCGTTAGATTCATCAAACTTCACATCTACCGTCTCTTCAACCTTTCGGGTGAAATTGTTGTAGACACGGTAAGTGTGAGAGTTTGAGCCATAACCGAGTAGGAAACCTTCATGAGATTTAGGAGCAAATTTTGAACGACGATGCTTATCAAGAATGTAGCACTTTGAGCCAAATACTCGAAAGTATCCAACTAGGGGTTTGTTACCGGTGAGAAGCTCGTATGCCGTCTTGCCGAGTAGCTTGTGAAGATATAGTCGGTTTGTTGCATGACAAGCTGTCTCAACCGCTTCCGCCCAAAAGTGTTTTGGCGTCTTGTATTCATCAAGCATCGTTCTCGCCATCTCAATGAGTGTTCGGTTCTTCCTCTCAACAACTCCATTTTGTTGAGGTGTGTACGTAGCCGAGAACTCATGTGAAATCGCTTCTTCGTCAAGAAAGGTATCCACATTTGCGTTCTTGAACTCCGTTCCGTTGTCGCTGTGAACCTTCTTGATCTTCACTTCAAATTGATTTTGGGCCTTCCTAGTGAAGTTCTTGAAGATCTTTTGGACCTGCGATTTATCATCCAGAAAGAACACCCACGTAAATCTTGAAAAATCGTCAACAATGACCAAACCAAACGAGTTACCACCGAGACTCTTGTATGCATTGGGACCAAAAAGATCCATATGAAGTAGCTCAAGCGGTCTTCTCGTGGTCATGATGTTTTTCACGGGATGACTTCCTCCAACTTGTTTTCCTGCTTGACAAGCACTGCAAAGTCTATCCTTGTCAAATATAACATCTTTAACACGAAGGATATGATCACCTTTAATAAGCTTATCAAGACTTCGCATGCCCACATGACCTAACCTTCTATGCCACAACCAAGCTTTAGAAGATTTAGCAATTAAGCAGGTTCTAGGTCGAGCCTTTTTAGTGAAGTCAACAATGTATAGATCACCTCTACGTATACCGGTAAAGACCATATTATGATTATCTCTTCGAAACACTTGGCAATCTACTTCAGTGAATAGAACATTGAGACCGAAATCGGCTAGTCTAGATACGGAAAGTAAATTGTACCCAAGAGATTCAACGAGCATAACATTTTGGATGGAGCTGTCATGTGAGATGGCCACCTTACCAAGGCCAACCACCTTACCCTTTGAGTTATCACCAAAAGTGACATACTTTCGAGGGCCGTCGTTTTCAGCAAGCTTACGAAACATATCCTTGTCTCCGGTCATGTGATCTGTACATCCACTATCAAGAACCCATTCCTTTCCTCCGGCCATGTAACCACGAAGGTTAGCCATAAGACCAAAGTGCCTCATAGACTCTTCAAGATCAAAGTCACTATCATCATCCTCGTCATAATATCCATGTTCAACATCATCATATGAATGATCATTACCTTGAGAAGGTAATTCATTAGATTTATGACCATGACAATGTTCATATTTATGAATTCTAATAACTTGAGAGATGATGTCACTAATGATTCGAACATCTCCTTTGGCTTTCATGAGGTCATGAAGCTCTAATAAACAATCACCAAAATTAAGATCACTAGAATTCATCTTATTTAAAGCAATGGACTTTTGAAGAATCTCATCTAGATTTTTCAAGGAATAGTTTGGAAAGCGTTTCTCGAGATATCTCCATATAGTGTAAGCACATTCAAGTGTAGGCAAGCACACAATCAAGTTTCTAGGCAATCCTCTAATGATAAGATTAACAGCTCTAAGATTGCGGATCATGTCAAGAGACTCATCAGGGGTTGGATGCAAAGGATCAATAGGAGGTGCACAAGTGCAAGTAATATACTTGTTCAAATTATATTCATTGAAAATCACAAGCATCTTATTTTTCCAAGCATGATAGAACTCTCCATCAAGTAAAGGTACTCTACGTCTAATACTCCCAATCGTAGACTCATCCATCTTCCTCTAATGGTGATTAAATCAAAGCAATGGAGACCAATGCTCTGATACCAATTGAAAGGATCGAGAAGAGGTGTCTAGAGGGGGGTGATTAGACACTCAACTAGCAAAAGTAGCAGATTTTAAGTTCTTCAAGTTGAGGTAGAGTTTTAGCACAACTTTAAGCATTCACAATACATCTCAAGCAAGCATGATAAGAGTATATGAGCAGCGGAAAGTAAAGCATGCAATTTGCAAGAAAGTAAAGAGATGGGATTGGAGTGTGCAAACACAATTGGAGACACGGAGATTTTTGGCATGGTTCCGATAGGTGGTGCTATCGTACATCCACGTTGATGGAGACTTCAACCCACGAAGGGTAATGGTTGCGCGAGTCCACGGAGGGCTCCACCCATGAAGGGTCCACGAAGAAGCAACCTTGTCTATCCCACCATGGCCATCGCCCACGAAGGACTTGCCTCGCTCGGGTAGATCTTCACGAAGTAGGCTATCTCCTTGCCCTTACAAACTCCTTGGTTCAACTCCACAATCTTGTCGGACGCTCCCAAGTGACACCTACCCAATCTAGGAGACACCACTCTACAAAAGGTAATAAATGGTGTGTTGATGATGAACTCCTTGCTCTTGTGCTTCAAATGATAGTCTCCCCAACACTCAACTCTCTCTCACAGATTTGGATATGCTGGAAAGATGATTTGAGTGGAAAGCAACTTGGGGAAGGCTAGAGATCAAGATTCTCGTGGTTGGATTGGAATGTCTTGGTCTCAACACATGAGTAGGTGGTTCTCTCTCAGAAAATGAGTAGTGGAAGTGTAGGCATGTTCTGATGGCTCTCTCTTGAATAGAGAAGGGGGTGGAGGGGTATATATAGCCTCCACATAAATTCTAACCGTTACACACATTTGACCCAACTCGGTCAGACCGAATAGAAGAACTCGGTGAGACCGATTCAGTTCAAAATGTGAACGTTAGGATTTTCGGTGGGACCGATAAGATCAACTCGGTGGGACCGATGTGCTAGGGTTAGGGCAAAACCTCATCTCGGTGTGACCGATTGCATGAACTCGGTGAGACCGATTTCAGTAATGAGCAACTAGAGAGTTGGTCAGGCAAACTCGGTGTGACCGGTTGCACGTCTCGGTGAGACCGAAATAGTTGCAACAGGCAACAGAGAGTTTGCAAGGCGAACTCGGTGAGACCGATCGCTCATCTCGGTAAGACCGAAATGTTACAAAGGGAAACAGAGAGTTTGCATTGCCATCTCGGTGAGACCGAGATACCTGTCGGTGAGACCGAACTGATTAGGGTTTCTGGCAGTGGCTATGTCAAAGGAACTCGGTGGCGCCGGATAGATCGAATCGGTGGGGCCGAGTTTGACTTTAGGTTTAGGACATATCTGGAATTGAGAGAGTGGTTGAGGGCTTTGGAGCATATCACTAAGCACTTTGAGAAAGTAGACCGTTAAGCAACACCTCATCCCCTTTTAATAGTATTGGCTTTTCCTATGGACTCAATGTGATCTTGGATCACTAAAATAGAAATGTAGAGGCTTGAGCTTGTGCCAATCTTTGTCCTTAGCATTTTGAAGGGGTTCCACATCCTCTTGTCCAGGCCACGCCATCGTTGAACTATCTGAAATATACTAGATGAAAGTATTAGTCCAACAAGAGATATGTTGACATTAATTACCAAAATCACCCAGGGAGCACTTGTGCTTTCAGGGTATGAACTTGACTTGTTCTGTTTTTGTAAATATGTTTAACCTAGTATCCCTGATTCAACCTATTATGATCAAACATGTTTTCAATGACAATTAGAGATTATAGTTTCTCATGCCATGCATTAGTAGCTAGGAGTGGATAATGATTTATCTTGGATGCCAACATTGCGTTAAAATGATTGTGATGTAGTATGATGATATGGTATCCTCCTCTGAATTTTCGAGTGGCTTGACTTGGCACATGTTCATGCATGTAGTTGAATCAAAACCAACATAGCCTCTATGATATTTATGTTCATGGTGTTCATATCCTACTCATGCTAGTATCCAATGTTACTTATGCATAATGCATGTTCATGACCGTTGTTGCTCTCTAGCTGGCCGCTTCTCAACCTATTTGCTAGCCTTCGCCTGTACTAAGTGGGAATTCTGCTTGTGCATCAAAAACCTGAAACCCAAGTTATTCCAGATGAGTCCACCATACCTACCTATATGCGGTATTACCCTGCTGTCCTAAGTAAATTTGCATGTGCCACATCTAAAAACTTCAAATAAATATCCTTTTTGTGTGCATGGATTGTTCATAGAGTGACAGGAGGTAGTTGGTATCTTCCATGCTAAGCGGGTTATTCTCATGATGAGTGTTTATTCACTCGTCCTTGCATGAGAGGGGCAGTAATAGGGATTCCAGGTCCCGAACTCAAAATGCAAATAATTATACAAAACTCCCTCGAGACTGTTGTTGGTATGGACGGCACCCGTTGTTTCGGACAAGCCGTGGAGTGTGATTGTTGGTGGAAGGGGAGTAAACCTTTACTTTTATCGCTTGGGAACCACAACTAATGTGTTTAGCATGGAAGATATTGATAACTGATGGTCGCGAAGTAAACAAGAAGGGTGCATCTCTCAAAATTTCATTTACCTTTTTTTTAAAACTTGAGCTCTGGCACCTCTGCAAATAACTGCTTCCCTCTGCGAAGGGACTATCTATTTACTTTTATGTTGTGTCATCACCTTCTCAAATAAGCGCCAGAACCTGAGAGCACTGCTGTCATGCTTATGCATTGTGTGTAACTAATGTTGGGTGCATCATGACTGGATCTTTTCTACCATGAATTACAATGTTTAGTCGCTGCTCGGACTTTGGAGGTGCTCTGCATTTATGTTTTGCGGTCTCAGAAAGGGCTAACAAGATACCACTATTGTCATATTATATCATGGTTGTTTTAATAACGTTATGTTGTTCGAGATATCTTATTATTGCTCGCTAGCTGATTATGTCATTGTTATGAGTTAATGTAATTTTTAAGAGTTATTGTCAACATGATTAGTTATAATCTTTGCTGAAAACCTGGGTGCTACTTAAGCTTATTTATGCAAACAAGAGCAAAAGAGTTCGTAAAAGTTTTTCTTTTTCACTTTCAGTTTATCAACTGAATTGCTTGAGGACAAGCAAAGGTTTAAGCTTGGGGGAGTTGATACGTCTCCGTCGTATCTACTTTTCCTAATGCTTTTCCTCTTGTTTTGGACTCTAATTTGCATGATTTGAATGAAACTAACCCGGACTGACGCTGTTTTCAGTAGAACTACCATGGTGTTGTTTTTGTGCAGAAATAAAAGTTCTCGAAATGGAACGAAACTTGGCGAGGAATTTTTATACAATAAAAGAAAATACTGGAGCCAAGAACCATCGGAGGGGGGCACCTGGGTGGGCACACCCCACCAGGGAGCGCCACCCCCTCCAGGCGCGCCCAGCTGGCTTGTCCCCACCTGGTGGCCCCACAGACCCTGAAACCGACGCTATAAAATCCTATTTTTCTAGAAAAATATCAGGGAGAAAGAATTATCGCGTTCCGCAAGACGGAGCCGCCGCCACCTCCTGTTCTTCATCGGGAGGTCAGATCTGGAGTCCGTTTGGGGCTCCGGAGAGGGGGATCTTCGATCTTCGTCATCACCAACCCTTCTCCATCGCCAATTCCATGATGCTCCCCACCGGGAGTGAGTAATTCCTGTAGGCTCGCTGGTCGGTGAGGAGTTGGATCAGATTCATCATGTAATCGAGTTAGTTTTGTTAGGGCTTGATCCCTAGTATCCATTATGTTCTGAGATTGATGTTGCTATGACTTTGCCATGCTTAATGCTTGTCACTATGGGCCCGGGTGCCATGATTTCAGATCTGAACCGTTTATGTTATCACTATTATATCCATGTTCTAGATCCGATCTTGCAAGTTATAGTCACCTACTACGTGTTATGATCCGGCAACCCCGGAGTGACAATAGTCGGGACCACTCCCGGTGATGACCGTAGTTTGAGGAGTTCATGTATTCACCGTGTGTTAATGCTTTGTTCCAGTTCTCTATTAAAAGGAGGACTTAATATCCTTTAGTTTCCAATATGGACCCCGCTGCCATGGGAGGGTAGGACAAAAGATGTCATGCAAGTTCTTTCCATAAGCACGTATGACTATTTACAGAATACATGCCTACATTATATTTATGAACTGGAGCTAGTGCCGTATCACTCTAGGTTATGACTGTCACATGATGAATATCATCCAACAAATCGCTGATCCAATGCCTACAATTTTCATACATATTGTTCTTGCTAAGTTATTACTGCTATTGTTACTATTGCACTTGCTACAAAATTACTGCTATCACTTTTACCGTTACTATTGCTGTTGCTACTACTATCAAAACTATCATACTACTATGCTACTGATCACTTTGCTGCAGATAATTAATCTCCAGGTGTGTTTGAATTGACAACTCAGCTGCTAATACTTGCAAATATTCTTTGGCTCCCCTTGTGTCGAATCAATAAAATTGGGTTGAATACTCTACCCTCGAAAACTATTGCGATCCCCTATACTTGTGGGTTATCACATACACTTATAGCTCTAGTGCATCCGTTGCATAGCAATCCCTACTTACTTGCATCGATACCAATTGATGGGCATCTTCATAGCGCATTTATTTGCCTAGTTGATGTGAGACTTTCTCCTTCCTTTTTGTCTTCTCCACAACCACCATATTCTATTCCACCTATAGTGTTATATCCATGGCTCACGCTCATGTATTGCGTGGAAGTTGAAAAAGTTTGAGAACACCAAAAGTATGAAACAATTGCTTGGCTTGTCATAGGGGTTGTGCATGATGAAATACTTTGTGTGATGAAGATGGAGCATTTCCAGACTATATGATTTTGTAGGAATAACTTTCTTTGGCCATGATATTTTGAGAAGACATGATTGCTTTATTAGTATGCTTGAAGTATTATTATTTTTATGTCAATATTAAACTTTTGTATTGAATCTTATGGATCTGAATATTCTTGCCACAATAAAGAAAATTGCATTGATAAATATGTTAGGTAGCATTCCACATCAAAAATTATGTTTTTATCATTTACCTACTCGAGGACGAGCAGGAATTAAGCTTGGGGATGCTTGAGACGTCTCCAACGTATCTATAATTTTTGATTGTTCCATGCTATTATATTATCTGTTTGGATCTTTTATTTGCATTAATATGCTATTTTATATTATTTTTGGGACTAACCTATTAACCTAGAGCCCAGTGCCATTTTCTGTTTTTTTTTCTTGTTTTTGACTTTTACAGAAAAGGAATATCAAACGAAGTCCAAACGGAATAAAACTTTACGGTGATTTTTCTTGGACCAGAAGAAATCCACAAGACTTGGAGAGGAGGCCAGAAGACCCACGAGGCGGCCACAAGTCGTGGGGGCGTGCCCCTGGCTTGTGGGCCCCTCGTGCACCGTCTTGACCTAATCTCTGCACTATAAATCCTCAAATATTCCCCCTATACAAGAGGGCACACCGAAAATACTTTTCTGCCGCCGCAAGCTTCTGTTCATGTGAGATCCCATCTAGGGGCCTTTTCCGGAACTCCGACGGAGGGGGTTTCGATCACGGAGGGCCTCTACATCAACCTTGCTGCCCTTCCGATGAAGCGTGAGTAGTTTACCAAGGACCTAAGGGTCCATAGCTAGTAGCTAGATGGCTTCTTCTCTCTCTTTGATCTTCAATACAATGTTCTCCTCGATGTTCTTGGAGTTCTATTCGATATAATCTTCTTTTGTGGTGCGTTTGTTGAGATCCGATGAATTGTGGATTTATGATCAGATTATCTATAAATATTATTTGAGTCTTCTCTGAACTCTTTTATGCATGATTAAGATATCTTTGTATTTCTCTTCGAACTATCGGTTTAGTTTGGCCAACTAGATTGGTTTTTCTTGCAATGGGAGAGGTTCTTAGTTTTGGGTTCAATCTTGCGGTGTCCTCACCCAATGACAGAGGGGGTAGCGAGGCACGTATTGTATTGTTTCCATCAAGGATAAAAAGATGGGGTTTATGTCATATTGCTTTAGTTTATCCCTCTACATCATGTCATCTTACTTAAAGCGTTGCTCTGTTCTTATGAACTTAATATTCTAGATGCAGGCAGGAGTCGGTCGATGTGTGGAGTAATAGTAGTAGATGCAGAATCGTTTCGGTCTACTTGTCACGGACATGATGCCTATATTCATGATCATTGCCTTAGATGTCTTCATAATTACGCGTTTTTCTATCAATTGCTCAATAGTAATTTGTTTACCCACCGTATGTTTTCTTCAAGAGAGAAGCCTCTAGTGAAACCTATGGCCCCCGGGTCTATTTTCCATCATATATTTTCCGATCTATAAACCAAAAAACCCAAAAATACCTTGTTACAATTTATTTATATTTACTTTAGTTTGCTCTTTTAGTTATCTTTTATACCTATCTCTATTAGATCTCACTCTTGTTCATGGCCGTGAAGGGATTGAGAACCCGTTTATCGCGTTGTGTGCAAGTGTTTGTTAGTTTGTGCAGGTGCATATATTCGAGACTTGCTTGTGCCTCCTACTGGATTGATACGTTGGTTCTTAACTAAGGGAAATACTTATCTCTACTTTGCTGCATCACCCTTTCCTCTTCAAGGGAAATATCAACGCAAGCTCAAGAAGTAGCATTGAGTGCTCTGAAGGAGGTTCCCAAGCCTGCACGTCATAATTTTGACACCATAATCATCCTTCTTCACTTGAGAATCTGGAAAGAGCAGAATGCTAGGATTTTTGAGCTGGTGGCTAGCAGTCTTGACAAGGTGCTTGATATAATCAAAGCAGATATTAGAGCTTGGAAGGCAGCTGGGTGTGTTGGTGATCACCTTTGAGTTGTTTTTCTCTTCTTTTGTGGTTTTTAGCCTGTTGTAGGCCTTCTTTTGTCATGCTTTATGTTTCTCTGAGCTTAGGCTCTGCTGACTGCCAATTCAAGATCTCCTAGACTATGAGCCTTTATTTTAGTCCCCCCTTTGCTAATAAAAGTAGGACCATTTACATTTGTGCCCCTAACTCGAACCCACTACTCATATTTGCCCCTAATTTCGAAGCATGCTCAAATTTGCCCCTCTTCCGTTAGTTGCACTTATAAAAATGCCCTTCTGTGTCGTTTCCGTCCTGTCAAAGGGCTTTGACCGTTTTCCTGACGTTGGCTGGACATTTTTGCCCCTCTCTGCACATGCCACTTACATGTGGGACCAACGAAAAAAATCTCTTATCCCCTCTCTCTGACTTACACATGGACCCCAAACAAAATTAGTACAAAATAAAAAAAACACTCTCCTCTCATAATCCCTCTCTCTCAACCTAACATGTGGGCCATGGGACCCACTGTCAGGGTCAACTGGTCCACGCGTTCGCGGCCGTGAGCGGCTGCGCTCGC
Organism: Thinopyrum elongatum; assembly: GCA_011799875.1. Classification (NCBI taxonomy): domain Eukaryota; kingdom Viridiplantae; phylum Streptophyta; class Magnoliopsida; order Poales; family Poaceae; genus Thinopyrum; species Thinopyrum elongatum. Next base: position 106,391,847 of record CM022299.1, read on the forward strand.
CGGCGGCTCGCCGGAGGGGGCCGTACGACCGCAGGAGGAGGTCGCGAGGCACGCGATCTGTGTGACGCGCTAAGCACGGCAGGAGTAAATGGGCGCGCGCACGGCCGACCAGTCGAGGTCTGTCATGGCGGTCGGCTTCGGGCAGGTGGCTCCGGCCACGGAATCGAGTGGGAGAAGACCTGAGTAGGTGTGTGACCCTTCTGCGACGACGACACAAAGGTCGGATAGGTCAACGGTGGCCCGGTGAGGCCGGATTTAAGAGGGGAAGAGGGAAAACTCTTCTTTTCAACCGGATGAAAACAACGAAACTTCATCCGCCTTGCTCTTCCGACACGTGGCTCTGTGAACCGACGCACCGCTTTTCCAATCTCTCTCCATCCATCTTATCTCTTCCAACAGCCACATCCGTCTCCAAAGCCCAGCGAGACCACATGTGTTTCCTCTCTTCGCCTCCAGCATGGATCTCATCGGTGTTTGCTTTCTCCTCCTCTTTTTTTTTGCCGCAGCCGCCATGTGCTTCATTTTCCTAAGCGCTAACGAAGGCCATGCTGCTGTCCAAGGGAAGTTTGCCGCTGCGGCGAGCGGGGCGGTGGTTGGTGCTGCGAGGTAGGTTGCCGCCACTCCTGCGAGGGTATGGTCGTGGATGTCTCGCTGCAAATGTATTGCGAAGGGCGACACTTCTACGCAGCACCCAGGAAGAGGCTGGGGCTGGGTTGCTCGCCGTCGGTGTTGCAACGTAGCGTGAAGGCCATAGGCGCCGCTTGCCGCCGGCGCTGCAGCGGAGCACGTAGGGGAGGCTGGGCTATTCACCATTGACTGCTCGAGTTTTTTGTGGCGGCGCCGGGGCTGGAATGAAGCTTTGTCGGAGACGTCGTCGGTGCTGCATTGAAGTTTTTTTGCGGCGCTTGGTGTTGCCATGGACGAGCACGCCCGTGCTCCGGGCACTGCTCGGGGCTGCAATGGAGCGGCGTCGGCCGCCGGAACCTTGCTGGTTTTACGATGGAGCATCGCCGGTGCGGCAATGGAGGATCGTCGGGGCCGCCGGAGCATTGCCGGTGTTGCAACGAAGCATCACCGGTGTGTGTTGGAGCATTGCCGACCTGTCGAAGCATCACCGGTGCGGCAATGGAGGATCGTCGGGGCCGCCGGAGCATCGCCGGTGTTGCAACAAAGCATCACCGGTGTTGTGTTGGAGCATTGCCGGCCCGTCGAAGTGTCGTCGGTGTGGCAATGTAGGATTGTCGGGGCGCCGGAGCATCGCTGGTGCTGCAACGAAGCATCACCGGTGTTGTGTTGGAGCATTGCCGGCCCGTCGAAGCATCGCCAGTGCGGCAATGGAGGATCATCGGGGCCGCCGGTGTTGCAACGAAGCATCACCAGTGTTGTGCTGGAGCATTGCCGGCCCGTCGAAGCATTGCCGGTGCGGCAATGGAGGATCGTCGGGGCCACCGGAGAATCACCGGTGTTGCAACGAAGCATCACCGGTGTTGTGTTGGAGCATTGCCGGCCCGTCGAAACGTCGCCGATGCTGCAATGGAGCATCGTCGGGGCCGTCGGAGCATCGCCGGTGCGACAATGGAGCATCGCCGGTGCGGCAATGGAGCATCGTCGGGGCAGCCGGAGCATCGCCGGTGTTGCGAACAATGCACCACCGCTGTTGTGCTGGCCCACCAGAGAATGTCGGTGCTTCAAGGGGTGGTCCCAGCAGCGTCGTTGCTGCACCCATGGCCGCGCATGGTGAGCTCGTCGGCGTTATGTGTGTGGGATGACCGGTGACGCGGCTGCTGCAACCTGAGCGCTACGGCCTATACATGTTGGCCAACTGCAGCTCCTCGCACAGGAGCGATGATGCACCAGTCGATGTTAGAGAGATATAGGCTTTGTTGGGATGGAAGTGTTGTTATGGTTCAGGGATCAAACGGCCGGAATTAACACAGATCAACGGCTGGCAAGGCGGTTTAAAAACCCATACCATCAGCCGGTTTACGCGTAGCAGTGGCCGGGGAAGAGCGACGGCCATGGCGGAGTTAGCGGTCCCGCGCGTCGTCAATGGGCGGCCCCAGGCTCGATTGACTGCGTAGGGCGGAGGAGAGACGACCGAAGGAGCTCATGGACATGCTCATCCTGCTCGATCTGGACTTGTGCCGCGGTGGCTAGTGACGGTGTCGTCGGTAGAAGCTCTCAGGCGCTCTCAGCTAATAGCTTCGACATTAGCAATGATGATAGCTGCGGGCGGCGGCTCCACCCCCTCCGCCAGACCAGTCCGAGCCTGCCTCCCTGGTCCTCACGAGCAGGCGCGCTGCCCCTCGCTGGCGCCGGCCATCGGCCGAGCCGCACCATGGCCATGTGTGGACCGGCATTGACCCAGGCATGTGGGCCCCCCATGGCCCACATGTCAGGCAGAGGGAGGGAGAGAGTTTTTTTATTTATTCTTTTATGTTGGCTGGGGTCCAGTTGTAAGTGAGAGTCAGGGGGTGAGAGAGAGTTTTTTTGTTTTTCTTGAGCCGGTCCCACAAGTAAGTGGCATGGGCATATAGGGGCAAAAACATCCAGCAAATGTTAAGAAAACGGTCAAAGACCTTTGACTGGACGGAAACGGCACGGAAGGACAATTCTGTAAGTGTAACTGACGGCAGAGGGGCAAATTTGAGCATACTTCGAAATTAGGGGCAAATCTGAGTAGTGGGTTCGAGTTAGGGGCACAAATGTAAATGCCCCATAAAAGTACGACCTATGGCCCTTCCACAGTCAACCTCCTTTGTGTCTAGGCTGTTCGAAGATGAATAGTACTTTAAAAAACTTAGATGGTTAACAACAAAACGTTCTCTTAAGATTAGATTTATTTTTTCAAATTCATCACTTCTAAATGAAAATATATGCTCTCTGCCCCTAAATGTGGGTTTCACACACACATATTCTGCCTAGCACAATAAAACATGTTCTCTAACTAAAATTTGTCTTTTAGGTTACGTAACTAGTTTGGAAAGTTCTAAGGGGAATATTTCTTTTTGCCCAACTGATCCAAACGATTCGAAGCCGCCTAGAGCGATCGACATGCGTCCCATGGGTTGGGCCCAATGCAACGTTTATTCCTCTCCCTTATCCCACGCAGTGACGCACACAACCACACATTTCCTCTCCCCTGTCCTTCATCTTCGTCGTTCGATTTCCCCCCTCCCGCAGACCTCTGCTCTCCTTTGCCTTCCCCTTCCTCTAAATCAGGACAAACACCGACAAGTCGACGACCACCGTTGCTGCAAGCTTCTACTTCCTATTTGTGTGCATCGTCAGGAGGAACCACCCTTTTAGGTAGCTACTGCTCCTGCCCGTTGCTACAAAGCAAAAGGAAGTCCTCCACTCGTCTGCATGGGCAATGACGACCGCTGGAGGTGTTGCAAGGGGGTGTTGCCACAACACCACCTACGATGCAGATTGCTAGAAGGGCAATCATCAAGGCTGCAGCGGGGGGTCGCGCTCGCGCACCGGTGCAGGAGACGGCTCTCGGAGTTATGATGCAGCGCTCGATGATGCAATGCAGCCCTCGCTGGTGGCTCCGATGCTGCGATGCAGCGCTTGCCGGCATCTATCGGAGCTACGATGCAGTGCTTGGTGTTGCAGTGGAGCGCTCGCCGGCGGCTGTGGTGCTGCGATGTACCGCTCGTCGGCGTCTATCGGAGTTGTGATGTAGCGCGTGGTGCTGCAATAGAGCGCTCGTCGGCAGCACCGGTGCTTTGTTGCAGCGCTTGGTGTTGCAGCGGAGTGCTCGTCGGTGGCTTCCCGGTGCTGCAATGGAGCGCTAGGCGGCGGCTCCCTGCAACGCTTGCCGGTGGCAGCCCCTGTGCTTTCCAACAGAAACGGCGGGGATGCTACGCAGCAGCGGTGAGTAGTTACCTTGCTACAGCTTGACCAGATCGAAGCAGGAGGGCTGATTGGAGTGATGGGAAGAAGATCATTATGCATGCGTTGACCTATCCAAGGGATGAGAGGAATTGGATCAGACGGTTGGCGACCCGAGCGATTTCTCTAGAAAATCATTCGGTCGATGCCTAGCAGCGTCCAAGATATATGCCCCTCCCCAAACATGGGTCCCACATGCAAACGATTATACCAAATACATATCCTATATATGTGGAGGACATATGCTATATATGTGGAGAAGTTTATATGTAGGACATCGACGGTCCAGAGATCCTGAAAACATGTGCCTTCTGCATTCGTCTACTCTATGATTAATCCACCAAGTTTTAATTGTTAGGGTGCTCACATATACATACAGGCAAGTACACTCGGTAGGAGTGATCTATTCCTAAATAATTGCAACTCATTATATATTTTTCCTCTCCATGTAGGCATGCCACATCAACAAGTCATGTGTGTTGTCACAAGTAATATATTTTTTGCACTAATCTATCCATGCAGGCATGCCACCTCATCAGTTATGCATATCAATCATAAGTTAATATGTTTGCATGGGTTATTGTGTAGTCACGATCTCATGGGTGGTATGTGTTGGAAGCTTCGACAAAATTTATGTAGTTCATGATTCAAATTGTTGCTAAAAAGCAGAGGTTTTCTGTTTTCATCCATCATTTTGCCACATACTTAATATAATTTATTATTTTCAAAATCTAAACCGATTGCACTCTCACATTTGATTTTGTAGTAGTTTGAGTTTTTTTAGCATCTATTTATGGATTTGTTTAACAAAATTTCTACAACAACGCTCGGGGTATCTAGTTTAGTAGATTTCGCCAACCGGTTTTCGTACTAGCATGTGATTTGAAGGCACAGTTTTGTGACTGCGTGCATGAGTAGTAGATGTGTTTATATAAGCGTCCTTTTCTTAATTGAAATAAAAATGTTATCATGGGCCATAGCTATAGCTAGCTAACTAACCAAAAGAGTATATTATCATGGGCCATAGCTATACCCAGCTAACTAACCAAGCACGATTAACATAAAAAAAACAGTAGGAGGAAGGTGCTGTTTTCTTCACAGATCCCAACATGTAAAGATTCCTTCTCTTTTCAGGTGGCTGGATGGATGGCTCCAAGTGTGGAGGTCCGTCTATGGGCACATAGGAGGTAGCAAGTAATAGTTGTACTCTCTCCAATATTTGGACAAGGGATACCCCAAAGGAACCATGCAACCCTATGCTTTTTCTATTATTGGCCGCATGTACGGCCATTTGGAAACATGTTAGGTGTCGTAATGCAGTTGGTTAGAATTAATGTTGACTGTGAAGGAACAATATGTATATGCATGCTTTTCCAATAATGTATCCTTTGCAAAGTTAAATTAATCTTGAAAAGAAAGACTTGGAGAATGTGGTGTGCAATTAAATTGAGCTAAGCACAATTGTATCTTTTTAGCTTTTGTGAGTTACTGATTTTTTTTTTAGTTCTCACTTTTGTTGAACTATTGTTTTTTTTTCCTTAGCTTGCTTGAATTTGTAGTGGGGGGTGGGGGGGGGGGGGGGGGGGGGGTAGCTAAATAATGTAGTTACTGTATGGTGTTCGAGATAACAAGAACAAAATGTGCCTTTACATTAAGGTTTGAAATTAATACAATAAACTATACAATTACTAAAAAAACAATAGTTTGTCGGCCTTTGATCTGAGTCGTTCAAAATCATTAACCCAATTATATAATTATCCATCCAATAGCTATAGATAAATTAAATGTGATACTCTTTTGTACACATGAGATTGTTGTTCTTGTGCTTACAATTTTTTACAAAAAAATGTGACACTTTGTTTTAAAAAGTTGCATGTCTTTGGTCTCCAGTTTTTAATATTATCTTCCTGACAATGTTTTTAGTTTTGTCATGATGCTAGATATACATATGTGGGCTTAAAATGCTTTGTGCTTGTGATATGTTTGATACTTTTTTTTTGCGGGGGTGATATGTTTGATACAATCGAGCATTCCTTAGAGAAGTGCCAAATTTCATGTTGTTTTAAAAATTATTTCATGTCAAAATATTGAAGTCAGAGTACATGTAAAAATTTGGTAAGTTCACTTGTAAATATCAAGCGAACTGTATATTTCCCATATGCCAATTATGTTAGTCAAAGGTGACTTGCATGTGAATGGTTGCTGGTAACTTGTAAAATAGTAATAAAGTTTGTAGATAAATCCCCACTATGTGCAATCATTGGTCATTTATGTTATATTAAGCATGCAAGGGTGAGATCTCACGGTGGGTCCCTATTACACGCTACCACCCATCCAATTTTATGTTAAGACAAGAGCACAGACAACCGTCCATGCCAATTCAGATCTGCACTCTCGACATTCCAAGGCGCTTATCCACGCACAGTTTTAGAGTTTTTCTATTTTGTACTGTTGCAGTTCGTCCAATGTGTAGTTGCGTATGAGTATCTAATAGAATAAACAGATGTGGCGCAAACCAATCTGATTAGATGGTTAGAACAATGGTATATCCAGCCCACAAGAGTTCAAGTGCTAAACTTAACACTGGTGTTCGTATTTTTCTTTATTTTATTGTAGGTCTCCTGGTGATCTGCGTTCACTGGAAAGAGACGTTCCCATTGACTACGAAGACTTCTTTGGCGAGCGTCTGCATTTGTACTGTGTTAAAAGAAATAAGCACAGTGAGATCCCTAAAGCATCTAATTAGAAAATAATGTAGCACAGTCTGTCCTCAGGTCATATAAGAAACACTTGGTTTATATTTTCTATTCCAAAAGAAAATAAATAAGGTTTTTGTTAAAAAAAATGCATCCTAAACTAGGGAGTCACTTTGCCAGTAAATGTCCAATTCAGTTTTACAAAATGGTGCACATGCTTATGTGCATGAGATGATAAGAAGAGAACAGGGGCAAGTTTGTAGATGTTGTACAAAACAAGGGTATATTTCCACTAATCCAAAGGCATACAATGTCAACACTACATGGTGTAGTACTACTATTTCTGGTAAACAAAATTTTCTATTGCACAGTCTTATCCCATTCAGTAGCGTGTCGCGGTTTCTTGCAAAGTGGGTTCATACCAGCAAGACACTGGACGTATGGTTGCAGTGATGTCTGAAAGCTATTTTTTAGACGACCAAGCAAGAAAGAATGGAATATACCTAACAAACAACTTGCTCGTTTTGAACATTTTCTGTCCCACAAACAGAATCGTCACCCGCTAGATCACTCAACGAGGCACTGTTTAAAGCGCCGGCATTAATTTCCATTCTAAGAAATGCGACGATTCTTTTCACCGTTCTCTGATTTGTAGGAATTTTTTGCATTGCGTACGGTCTCATCTCGTACAAAAACCTTAATATTTGATTTTTTATAAAGGGTGTTTTTATTATCGCAAAATATAGTATCAAGCGGATACAAAACATTATGAGTAACACCCGGCCTCTGCATAATTAGGATGCACACAACCAAACAACAAAAGTCTGACAAAAAGAAAAGTAACAAAAATGACAAGTCGGCAACAGTAGAGTCCTATAGACCGGCACTATGCCTATGTAAAAAATGGAGGTAGGTCGATTCCGAGGTTACGCTGCCATCCATGTTGCGAAAAAACCTTCATAGCCGCCTGCTCCAACCGCGTACACATAGCATTGAACAGCGGTTGGTGCTCTGGTCGTTGTAGTGTAGACCACGTACGAAGCAAGAGCGTATAACGGAAAATAACCTCGAGAGGAGAAGCATTTTTATCATTAAAAATTAAATCATTTCTACATAGTCAGAGCGACCACAGTAAGGCATATGCTCCCACCCTTATTAGCGTTTTAAACCTATTTGGAATACCGTCCAACAAATAACCAAATATATTGACAACACTTGTGGGCGGATACAAATTTGAGACTATTTGAAAGACTGACCATGTAGAACATGCAAACTTGCATTGGAAAAAAAGGTGCTTGATTGTCTCATCATGAGCACAAAAGCAACACTGCTTACTTCCTGGCCAGTTGCGTCGTGCAAGGTTGTCTTTGGTTAGGACAACTCCCCTATGAAGATACCACATGAAGATTTTAACTTTTAGTGGAATCTTTGACTACCAAATTTTCTTGTTATTACTCACTGGTATCTCAGAATGCATTAGCACACAATAAGACCCCGATGTAGTAAGGTTCCAACGAAAAACATCCCGGCCTTGTGTCAGGTTAATTGAATCCAGTCGAGATAAAAGATTATGCCATGACATAAGTCGGGGGCCAATCAAATCCCGCCTGAATGAAATATTCGGCGGGGATGAACTGAGCACGTGCACGATAGTATTATTTTTATCGCGAGCAATGGTGTATACGGCAGGGTATTGTTCTCGGAGACTGGCATTGCCTAGCCATATGTCTTTCCAGAAACGAATTTCCGACCGGTCCTTTATCACGAAAGACCCAAAGCGAAAGAGATGTTTCTTTCCTACCATTAGGCCAGCCCAAAAGTGCGAGTCACCAGGTTTCCAATAGGCCCGAGCCACTGTCTTTTGGCCTAGATACTTGTTGCGCAACATGGTTTGCCAAACACCATCCTCGGTAAGAAGTTTGAATAACCATTTACTAAGTAGCTAGGACCACATTTTTGACCTGCAGGTCATGAATTCCAAGGCCACCTTGGTCTTTCGGCCTACAAACCACACTCCATTTGGCCAGCCTGTATTTTTTCTTTTCACCATCTTCTTGCCAAAAGAATCTAGATCTAAAATAGTACAGGCTTTGCAGCACCCCTTTTGGGAGTTGGAAAAAAGAAAGCATATAGAGAACCATATTTATGAGGACAGAGTTAATCAAAACTAGTCGTCCTCCAACTGAGAGCATCTTGCCTTTCCAACTACTCAACCATTTCTCTAAACACTCATCTACATGTTTCCACTCCGCAATGGTGAGACGCCGATAGTGAATCGGTATTCCCAGATATTTAATCGGAAATTTGCCATGTGCGCAACCAAACAGATTGGCATAATCGGCAGCAGCTTTAGTAGCATCTCCAAATCAGAAAAGTTTGCTTTTTATGGAAGTTAATTTTGAGACCCGACATTTGCTCAAATGCTGAAAGTAAGAGTTTCAGGTTTCGAGCCTTGTCCAGGTCATGTTCCATAAAAAGAATTGTGTCATCGACATATTGCAGAATAAAGAGGCCACCATCCACAAGGTCTGGCACTACTCCGGCAACCTGGCCGTCCTGCTTGGCGCGCTCAACCTAGTCGTCCTATAATATTTTATGCCTATTGTATTTTGGTTTTTGAAGACAATGTTTAACTATTCGATGATGTCATTTGTGGATAGAAAAACCAGAACATGTGATGTGGTGATGTGTAGTTTATTTGAGCGGGGGAAGGAAGGCGAGCAGTGACGCCCATGGCATCCGCAACAAGGAGAACACAGTGGTGGCTTGCGCTGTGCGCGCGAGTCCTGTTTGTCCCAGCTGAGGCAGCAACCTCGGGATCCTCACCACCATCACAAAGTCGCTCGCTCGATCGGGTCAAAATCACTGTTCTGACCTTGTCAGTGATCTATGTCGCAAACTGAACTCAACATAGAAGTATTTCATGATCTGACCCTTTTAGCAACGGCAGAGCCAGCGGCGTTTCTTCCAAACATAGAAACGCCAAGCTAGGTAGTGTTTCTGGCCTGGCCCACTGCCAGGCCGAGCACGATTTAATCACTGATGTGGCAGGCCAAAAACGCCGAGCTAGCGTGCGTTTCTAGAAACGCCAGGGTATGGCGTTTCTGGTCCAGATATTTTAGGTGGTCGTGGGGCTCTGACCCACCACTCACCACTCACTCTCTTCTCCCCCATTGGCCTATCCCGAGCTCTTGCCCTTTTCCCCCTATGTGTCCCTCACTTGGTCCCTCTCAAATCCTTCCAAATCGATTAGGTTGGTCCGTGGATCCGGTGTCATTTCTGTTCCTTGAGGTAACCTCGTTCATCTCACAAATTTTTATTGGTTGGGTTTGTCTATTTGGATTGTTTTGTTTATGTGGTTCCTAACCCTAGTTTTGATCATGGTTCTATAATATGATGTTCTTGAGTATTGTTGTTCCAATAGTGTTGCATTGTGCCTTATTGTTTGGGTTATGCCTAATGTTAAGATTTAGGGTTAGTGTTATGGTTTGGGTAATGCTTAATTTGGATGGACAAAGTTGTTCTTAGTTCATTTCTTAGCAATCTGGTATATTTAGCATTGTTCATTTCGTGTACTTATGTTCCTCTTTCTTAGATGGACAAGACTGTGAATATTCATTATGTTGACAAAGAGGCATTCATGAATGTGGATATTGTTGACAATTATGAGGAAGTATTGATACTTCTTGAGAATCCTATTTATGAAGAGGTTGTGGAAGAAACACGGATAAGATTAAAGTGGGTGGATGCAAGTGAGCAAGTTGAATTAGTAGGAAGATATGATGTTGGGTCGACACACAAGTGTCGAATGAAGACAATGCCTATCAAGTCCAATTTGCATTTGGTTGCATATAAAGAGGTTGTTGCATCCTCGGTAGTCAAGTCACTCGAAGTGTTTGCAAGTAAGGTGGTCAAGGCTCCTCTCTTTCATGTTGACTTGAACCAAACCTTATTAGATGATGCGTGAGCCCGATTAGTAGTGTGCCGCCTATTGTTGAGCATAAAGTTGAAGTGGAAGCCAATGAGTATCCCCAATATGAGTTCGGAGGTAGTGCACCAATCAATGATGATGGTCATGACTCCGACGAAGAGATTGAGAGGCACCACAACATTGTTGGTGACGTAGAGGCTCAAGTAAGGCATAAGGACATGGATCCTGACATTATCTATCATCATGCTTGTGTGGATGACTCGGATGATGAAGGCCCGGTGAATGAGTTGGACCAGGATGGCCTCACTGAGAGTAAAGCGGCTAGTGTGCAGCAATGATTCACGACCTTCTGCACAAGGAAAGACATTGACATGTCAATATGCAAAAATAATTACAATGAAAGAAAGCACATGTTCATATTACAAAGGCCTCTAACCTGCAGAGTACACCTAACAAGCCCATCCATTTCTGCACCAGGGGCACGGCCCAAGCACCACATTACTATCATTGATACATCTCCATAGCTCCATGCCCTAAATAAAACATATGTGACACACCACTCAGGAAGAAATGACACATGTTCATATTTCAAAAAAGAGACAAAAGAGGGACATACCACTTGGTCATTGATGTCTACTACACAACTTTATTCTTGTAGACTCGTGTTGGGCCTCCAAGTGCAGAGTTTTGTAGGACAGTAGCAATTTTCCCTCAAGTGGATGACCTAAGGTTTATCAATCCGTGGGAGGCGTAGGATGAAGATGGTCTCTCTGAAACAACCCTGCAACCAAATAGAAGAAATCTCTTGTGTCCCCAACACACCCAATACAATGGCAAATTGTATAGGTGCACTAGTTCGGCGAAGAGATGGTGATAAAAGTGTAATATGGATGGTAGAAATATATTTTTATAATCTGAATAAATAAAAACAGCAAGGTAGAAAGTGACAAAAGTGAGCATAAACGGTATTGCAATGCTTGAAAACAAGGCCTAGGGTCCGTACTTTCGCTAGTGCAATCTCTCAACAATGCTAATATAATTGGATCATATAACCATCCCTCAACGTGCGATGAAGAATCACTCCAAAGTTCCTATCTAGCGGAGACCATAAGAATAAATTGTTTGTAGGGTACGAAACCACCTCAAAGCTATTCTTTCCGATCGATCTATTCAAGAGTTCGTACTAAAATAACACCAAAGCAAATTCAGATTCGTAATGCTCAATCCAACACAAAGAACCTCAAAGAGTGCCCCAAGATTTCTACCGGAGAAACAAAGACAAGAACGTGCATCAACCCCTATGCATAGATTACCCCAATGTCACCTCGGGAATCCGCGAGTTGAGTGCCAAAACATATATCAAGTGAATCAATATAATACCCCATTGTCACCACGGGTATTCGTATGCAATACATATATCAAGTGCTCTCAAATCCATAAAAGTATTCAATCCGATAAAATGAAATCTCAAAGGCAAAACTCAATTCATCACAACAAGATAGAGGGGAAAACACCATATGATCCGACTATATTAACAAAGCCCGCGATACATCAAGATCGTGCCATCTCAAGAACACGAGAGAGAGAGAGAGAGATTAAACACATAGCTACTGATATAAACCCTCAGCCCCGAGGGTGGACTACTCCCTCCTCATCGTGGTGGCCGCCGGGATGATGAAGATGGCCACCGGAGATGATTCCCCCCTCCGGCAGGGTGCTGGAACGGGGTCTAGATTGGTTTTTGGTGGCTATAGAGGCCTGCGGCGGCGGAACTTCTGATCTAGGGTTACCCCGAGGGTTTTTGGAATATTTGATGATTTATAGGGCGAAGAGGCGGTGCGGGAGGCCACCGAGGTGGGCACAACCCACCTGGGTGTGCCTGGGGGCCCAGGCGCGCCCTGGTGGGTTGTGCCCCCCTCGGGGCACCCCCGAGGTGCTGCTCTGGCCCATTAGATGTCTTCTGGTCCATAAAATATCCACAAAAAGTTTCGCGGTGTTTGGACTCCGTTTGATATTGATTTCCTGTGATGTAAAAAACAAGCAAAAAAACAACAACTGGCACTGGGCACTGGGTCAATAGGTTAGTCCCAAAAAATGATATAAAGTTGCTATAAAATGATTGTAAAACATCCAAGAATGATAATATAACAGCATGAATACTTCATAAATTATAGATACGTTGGAGACGTATCATCTGTTGGAAATATGCCCTAGAGGCAATAATAAAATGGTTATTATTATATTTCCTTGTTCATGATAATTGTCTGTTATTCATGCTATAATTGTGTTATCCGGAAATCGTAATACATGTGTGAATACATAGACCACAACATGTCCCTAGTAAGCCTCTAGTTGACTAGCTCGTTGATCAACAGATGGTTACGGTTTCCTGACCATGGACATTGGATGTCATTGATAACGGGATCACATCATTAGGAGAATGATGTGATGGACAAGACCCAATCCTAAGCCTAGCACTAGATCGTGTAGTTCGTTTGCTAAAGCTTTTCCAATGTCAAGTAACTTTTCCTTAGACCATGAGATTGTGCAACTCCCGGATACCGTAGGAGTGCTTTGGGTGTACCAAACATCACAACGTAACTGGGTGGCTATAAAGGTGCACTACGGGTATCTCCGAAAGTGTCTGTTGGGTTGGCACGAATCGAGACTGGGATTTGTCACTCCGTGTGGCGGAGAGGTACCTCTGGGCCCACTCGGTAGGACATCATCATAATGAGCTCAATGTGATCAAGGAGTTGTTCACAGGATGATGTGTTACGGAAACGAGTAAAGAGACTTGCCGGTAACGAGATTGAACAAGGTATCGGTATACCGACGATCGAATCTCGGGCAAGTATCGTACCGATAGACAAAGGGAATTGCGTACGGGATTGATTGAATCCTCGACATCGTGGTTCATCCGATGAGATCATCGAGGAGCATGTGGGAGCCAACATGGGTATCCAGATCCCGCTGTTGGTTATTGACCGGAGAGTCGTCTCGGTCATGTCTACGTGTCTCCCGAACCCGTAGGGTCTACACACTTAAGGTTCGATGACGCTAGGGTTGTAGGGAAAGTTTGTACGTGGTTACCGAATGTTGTTCGGAGTCCCGGATGAGATCCCGGACGTCACGAGGAGTTCCGGAATGGTCCGGAGGTGAAGATTTATATATGGGAAGTTGTCATACAGTCACCGGAATAGTTTCGGGGGTTATCGGTATTGTACCGGGACCATCGAAAGGTGTCCGGAGGTCCACCGGGTGGGGCTGATTTACCCGGGAGGCCTAATGGGCTGTATATGGGAGGGAACCAGCCCCCTAGTGGGCTGGTGCGCCCCCCCCAAGGGCCCATGGCGCCTAGGGTTGGGAAACCCTAGGGGAGGGAGCCTTCCACCTTGCTTGGGGGGCAAGTTTCCCTCCCCTGGCCGCCTCCCCTCCCCTCAGATTGGATCTGAGGGGGCCAGCCCCCTCTCCTCTTCCCCCTATAAATAGTGGAGGGGTGGGAGGGAGGCCATACCTCATCCCTGGCGCAGCCCCTCCCCTCTCCAACACCTCCTCCTCCTCCCGCGGTGCTTGGCGAAGCCCTGCAGGAATACCACACAGCTCCAACTCCACCACGCCGTCGTGCTGCTGCTGGAGCTGTCCTCCCCAACCTCTCCTCCCCCCTTGCTGGATCAAGAAGGAGGAGACGTCTCCGCTCCGTACGTGTGTTGAACACGGAGGTGCCGTCCGTTCGGCGCTCGGTCATCGGTGATTTGGATCACAACGAGTACGACTCCATCAACCCCATTCTCTTGAACGCTTCCGCTCGCGATCTACAAGGGTATGTAGATGCACTCCCCTCTCTCTCGTTGCTAGATGACTCCATAGATTGATCTTGGTGATGCGTAGAAAATTTTAAAATTCTGCTACGATCCCCAACAGTGGCATCATGAGCTAGGTCTATGCGTAGTATCTTGCACGAGTAGAACACAAAGTAGTTGTGGGCGTCGATTTGTCAATCTTCTTGCCGTTACTAGTCTTATCTTGATTCGGCGGCACTGTGGGATGAAGCGGCCCGGACCGACCTTACACGTACGCTTACGTGAGACAGGTTCCACCGACTGACATGCACTAGTTGCATAAGGTGGCTAGCGGGTGTCTGTCTCTCCCACTTTAGTCGGATCGGATTCGATGAACAGGGTCCTTATGAAGGGTAAATAGAAATTGGCATATCACGTTGTGGTTTTGGCGTAGGTAAGAAACGTTCTTGCTAGAAACCTATAGCAGCCACATAAAAACTTGCAACAACAATTAGAGGACGTCTAACTTGTTTTTGCAGCAAGTGCTTTGTGATGTGATATGGCCAAAGGATGTGATGAATGATATATGTGATGTATGAGATGATCATGTTCTTGTAATAGGAATCACGACTTGCATGTCGATGAGTATGACAACCGGCAGGAGCCATAGGAGTTGTCTTAATTTATTATATGACCTGCGTGTCATTGAAATTCGCCATGTAATTACTTTACTTTATTGCTAACCGTTAGCCGTAGTAGTAGAAGTAATAGTTGGCGAGACAACTTCATGAAGACACGATGATGGAGATCATGGTGTCATGCCGGTGACGATGATGATCATGGAGCCCCGAAGATGGAGATCAAAAGGAGCGAAGTGATGATGGCCATATCATATCACTATTTTGATTGCATGAGATGTTTATCATGTTTTTGCATCTTATTTGCTTAGAACGACGGTAGCATATAAGATGATCCCTTACTAAAATTTCAAGAAAGTGTTCCCCCTAACTGTGCACCGTTGCGAAGGTTCGTTGTTTCGAAGCACTACGTGTTGATCGGGTGTGATAGATTCTAACGTTCGAATACAACGGGTGTAAGCCAGATTTACACAGCAATACACTTAGGTTGACTTGACGAGCCTAGCATGTACAGACATGGCCTCGGCCAACAAGAGACCGAAAGGTCGAACATGAGTCGTATAGAAGATACGATCAACATGGAGATGTTCACCGTTGATGACTAGTCCGTCTCACGTGATGATCGGACACGGCCTAGTCGATTCGGATCATGTATCACTTAGATGACGAGAGGGATGTCTATCTGAGTGGGAGTTCATTACATAATTTGATTAGATGAACTTAATTGTCATGAACTTAGTCTAAATGTTACATATCTATCTTGTAGATCAAATGGCCAACGCTAATGTTACCCTCAACTTCAACGCGTTCCTAGAGAAAAACAAGCTGAAAGACGATGGTAGCAACTATGCGGACTGGGTCCGTAACCTGAGGATTATCCTCATAGCTGCCAAGAAATCATATGTCCTTGAAGCACCGTTAGGTGACCCACCTGCTCTCCCAGCACTGCCAGACGATTTGAACGTTTGGCAGACACGCACCGATGATTACTCCTTCGTTCAGTGCGGCATGCTCTTCAGCCTAGAACCGGGGCTCCAAAAGCGTTTTGAGCATCACGGAGCATATGAGATGTTCGAAGAGCTGAAAATGGTTTTCCAAGCTCATGCCCGGATCGAGAGATATGAAGTCTCCGATAAGTTCTACAGCTGTAAGATGGAGGAAAATAGTTCTGTCAGCGAGCACATACTCAAAATGTCTGGGTTGCACAGCCGCTTGTCTCAGCTGGGGATTAATCTCCCGGATGACGCGGTCATTGACAGAATCCTCCAGTCGCTTCCACCTAGCTACAAGAGCTTTGTGATGAACTTCAACATGCAGGGAATGGAAAAGACCATTCCTGAGGTATACGCGATGCTGAAGTCAGCGGAGGCAGAGATCAGAAAGGAACATCAAGTGTTGATGGTGAATAAAACCACTAAGTTCAAGAAGGGCAAGGGTAAGAAGAACTTCAAGAAGGACGGCAAGGGAGTTGCCGCGCCCGGTAAGCCAGCTGCCGGGAAGAAGTCAAAGAATGGACCCAAGCCTGAGACTGAGTGCTTTTATTGCAAGGGAAACGGTCACTGGAAGCGGAATTGCCCCAAGTACTTAGCAGATAAGAAGGCCGGCAATACCAAAGGTATATGTGATATACATGTAATTGATGTGTACCTTACCAGCACTCGTAGTAGTTCCTGGGTATTTGATACCGGTGCGGTTGCTCATATTTGTAACTCAAAGCAGGAACTGCGGAATCAGCGTAGACTGGCGAAGGACGAGGTGACGATGCGCGTCGGGAATGGTTCCAAGGTCGATGTGATCGCCGTCGGCACGCTACCTCTGCATGTACCTACGGGATTAGTTTTAAACCTCAATAATTGTTATTTAGTGCCAGCTTTGAGCATGAACATTGTATCTGGATCTCGCTTAATGCGAGATGGCTACTCATTTAAATCTGAGAATAATGGTTGTTCTATTTATATGAGAGATATGTTTTATGGTCATGCCCCGCTGGTGAATGGTTTATTTTTATTGAATCTCGAACGTGATGTTACACATGTTTATAATGTGAATGCCAAGAAATGCAAGGTTGATAACGATAGTCCCACATACTTGTGGCACTGCCGCCTTGGTCATATCGGTGTTAAACGCATGAAGAAACTCCATGCAGATGGACTTTTGGAGTCTCTTGATTATGAATCATTTGACAGATGCGAACCATGCCTCTTGGGCAAGATGACCAAGACTCCGTTCTCCGGAACAATGGAGCGAGCAACCAACTTATTGGAGATCATACATACTGATGTGTGTGGTCCAATGAGTGTTGAGGCTCGCGGTGGTTATCGTTATGTTCTCACCCTCACCGATGATTTGAGTAGATATGGGTATGTCTACTTGATGAAGCACAAGTCTGAGACCTTTGAAAAGTTCAAGGAATTTCAGAATGAGGTTGAGAATCAACATGACAAGAAAATAAAGTTCTTACGATCAGATCGTGGAGGAGAATATTTGAGTCATGTATTTGGCACGCACTTAAGGAAATGTGGAATTGTTTCACAACTCACGCCGCCTGGAACACCTCAGCGTAACGGTGTGTCCGAACGTCGTAATCGCACTCTATTGGATATGGTGCGATCTATGATGTCTCTTACTGATCTACCGCTATCTTTTTGGGGTTATGCTTTAGAGACTGCCGCATTCACTTTAAATAGGGCACCGTCAAAATCCATTGAGACGACACCGTATGAATTATGGTTTGGGAAGAAACCTAAGCTGTCGTTTCTGAAAGTTTGGGGATGCGATGCTTATGTGAAGAAACTTCAACCAGAGAAGCTCGAACCCAAGTCGGAAAAATGCGTATTCATAGGATACCCTAAGGAAACTATTGGGTATACCTTCTACCTAAGATCCGAGGGCAAGATCTTTGTTGCCAGGAATGGATCCTTTCTAGAGAAAGAGTTTCTCTCGAAAGAAGTAAGTGGGAGGAAAGTGGAGCTTGATGAGATGACCCTCGAACCGGAGAGTAGCGCAGCACAGGAAAATGTTTCTGTGGAGCCTGCACTGGCTAGAGAGGAAGTTAATGATAATGATCATGATCAAGCTACCACTGAACTTCGAAGGTCCACAAGGACACGTTCCGCACCAGAGTGGTACGGCAATCCTGTCCTGGAAATCATGTTGTTAGACAACAGTGAACCTTCGAACTATGAAGAAGCGATGGCGGGCCCGGATTCCGACAAATGGCTTGAAGCCATGAAATCCGAGATAGGATCCATGTATGAAAACGAAGTATGGACTTTGACTGACTTGCCCGATGATCGGCAAGCCATAGAAAATAAATGGATCTTTAAGAAGAAGACTGACGCGGATGGTAATGTGACCATCTATAAGGCTCGGCTTGTCGCTAAGGGTTATCGACAAGTTCAAGGGGTTGACTACGATGACACTTTCTCACCTGTAGCGAAGCTGAAATCCGTCAGAATCATGTTAGCAATTGCCGCATACTATGATTATGAGATATGGCAAATGGACGTCAAAACGGCATTCCTTAATGGTTTTCTTAAGGAAGAGTTGTATATGATGCAACCGGAAGGTTTTGTCGACCCTGAGAATGCTGACAAGGTATGCAAGCTCCAGCGCTCAATCTATGGGCTGGTGCAAGCATCTCGGAGTTGGAACATTCGCTTTGATGAGATGATCAAAGCGTTTGGGTTCACATAGACTTATGGAGAAGCCTGTGTTTACAAGAAAGTGAGTGGGAGCTCTGTAGCATTTCTCATATTATATGTGGATGACATACTGCTGATGGGAAATAATATAGAATTCTTGGAAAGTATAAAGGCCTACTTGAATAAGTGTTTTTCAATGAAGGACCTTGGAGAAGCTGCTTATATATTAGGCATCAAGATCTATAGGGATAGATCGAGACGCCTCATAGGTCTTTCACAAAGCACATACCTTGATAAGATATTGAAGAAGTTCAATATGGATCAGTCCAAGAAGGGGTTCTTGCCTGTATTGCAAGGTGTGAGATTGAGCACGGCTCAATGCCCGACCACGGCAGAAGATGTAGAAGAGATGAGTGTCATCCCCTATGCCTCAGCCATAGGGTCTATTATGTATGCCATGCTGTGTACCAGACCTGATGTAAACCTTGCAGTAAGTTTGGTAGGTAGGTACCAAAGTAATCCTGGCAAGGAACACTGGACAGCGGTCAAGAACATCCTGAAGTACCTGAAAAGGACTAAGGATATGTTTCTCGTATATGGAGGTGACGAAGAGCTCGTCGTAAAGGGTTACGTCGACGCTAGCTTCGACACAGATCCGGATGACTCCAAGTCACAAACCGGATACGTGTATATTTTGAATGGTGGAGCGGTAAGCTGGTGCAGTTGCAAGCAAAGCGTCGTGGCGGGTTCTACATGCGAAGCGGAGCACATAGCAGCCTCGGAGGCAGCACACGAAGCAGTATGGATGAAGGAGTTCATCACCGACCTAGGAGTCATTCCAAATGCGTCGGGTCCAATGGCTCTCTTCTGTGACAACACTGGAGCTATTGCCCTTGCCAAGGAGCCCAGGTTTCACAAGAAGACCAGGCATATCAAGCGTCGCTTCAACTCCATACGTGAACATGTTCAAGATGGAGACATAGATATTTGTAAAGTGCACACGGATTTGAATGCAGCAGATCCGTTGACTAAACCTCTTTCACGAGCAAAACATGATCAACACCAGAACTCTATGGGTGTTCGATTCATCACAATGTAACTAGATTATTGACTCTAGTGCAAGTGGGAGACTGTTGGAAATATGCCCTAGAGGCAATAATAAAATGGTTATTATTATATTTCCTTGTTCATGATAATTGTCTGTTATTCATGCTATAATTGTGTTATCCGGAAATCGTAATACATGTGTGAATACATAGACCACAACATGTCCCTAGTAAGCCTCTAGTTGACTAGCTCGTTGATCAATAGATGGTTACGGTTTCCTGACCATGGACATTGGATGTCATTGATAACGGGATCACATCATTAGGAGAATGATGTGATGGACAAGACCCAACCCTAAGCCTAGCACTAGATCGTGTAGTTCGTTTGCTAAAGCTTTTCCAATGTCAAGTAACTTTTCCTTAGACCATGAGATTGTGCAACTCCCAGATATCGTAGGAGTGCTTTGGGTGTACCAAACGTCACAACGTAACTGGGTGGCTATAAAGGTGCACTACGGGTATCTCCGAAAGTGTCTGTTGGGTTGGCACGAATCGAGACTGGGATTTGTCACTCTGTGTGACGGAGAGGTACCTCTGGGCTCACTCGGTAGGACATCATCATAATGAGCTCAATGTGATCAAGGAGTTGTTCACAGGATGATGTGTTACGGAAACGAGTAAAGAGACTTGCCGGTAACGAGATTGAACAAGGTATCGGTATACCGACGATCGAATCTCGGGCAAGTATCGTACCGATAGACAAAGGGAATTGCGTACGGGATTGATTGAATCCTCGACATCGTGGTTCATCCGATGAGATCATCGAGGAGCATGTGGGAGCCAACATGGGTATCCAGATCCCGCTGTTGGTTATTGACCGGAGAGTCGTCTCGGTCATGTCTACGTGTCTCCCGAACCCGTAGGGTCTACACACTTAAGGTTCGATGACGCTAGGGTTGTAGGGAAAGTTTGTACGTGGTTACCGAATGTTGTTCGGAGTCCCGGATGAGATCCCGGACGTCACGAGGAGTTCCGGAATGGTCCGGAGGTGAAGATTTATATATGGGAAGTTGTCATACAGTCACCGGAATAGTTTCGGGGGTTATCGGTATTGTACCGGGACCATCGAAAGGTGTCCGGAGGTCCACCGGGTGGGGCTGATTTACCCGGGAGGCCTAATGGGCTGTATATGGGAGGGAACCAGCCCCCTAGTGGGCTGGTGCGCCCCCCCCCAAGGGCCCATGGCGCCTAGGGTTGGGAAACCCTAGGGGAGGGAGCCTTCCACCTTGCTTGGGGGGCAAGTTTCCCTCCCCTGGCCGCCTCCCCTCCCCTCAGATTGGATCTGAGGGGGCCGGCCCCCTCTCCTATTCCCCCTATAAATAGTGGAGGGGTGGGAGGGAGGCCATACCTCATCCCTGGCGCAGCCCCTCCCCTCTCCAACACCTCCTCCTCCTCCCGCGGTGCTTGGCGAAGCCCTGCAGGAATACCACGCAGCTCCAACTCCACCACGCCGTCGTGCTGCTGCTGGAGCTGTCCTCCCCAACCTCTCCTCCCCCCTTGCTGGATCAAGAAGGAGGAGACGTCTCCGCTCTGTACGTGTGTTGAACACGGAGGTGCCGTCCGTTCGGCGCTCGGTCATCGGTGATTTGGATCACGACGAGTACGACTCCATCAACCCCGTTCTCTTGAACGCTTCCGCTCGCGATCTACAAGGGTATGTAGATGCACTCCCCTCTCTCTCGTTGCTAGATGACTCCATAGATTGATCTTGGTGATGCGTAGAAAATTTTAAAATTCTGCTACGATCCCCAACATCATCATCCCCAAGCTTAATTCCTACTCGTCCTCGAGTAGGTAAATGATAAAAGAAATAATTTATGAAGTGTGAATGCTAGCAAAGTGCATAAGTTTGATCAATGATAATTTCAATCACTTCTCCTAGCATCATATCAATAATTCTTTCTAATAAAACTTCTCATGTTAAAGTAGCAACCAATTCACATGTTAAGGTTCAAACAATGAATTCTCTTGAAACTCAACAACCTATGTTCTCAGTCACCAAGCAATTGCAATTCAACTTATTCAACAAATTCTAAGTAAGAGCTCCACATACTCAATCATCATATAGTCTTCCATGATTGCTACTACTCAAAGCATATTCTTAGAACAAATGCATCCATCGAACACAGAGAAAGATAGGGGCTTAATATTTCGCCGCCCAACTCATTTATCATAGAGATAATTATCAACAATAATAAATCATGATCAAATATATTTGACTGGTCATATGTTTCTAGATCTTTCCCCACCACATGATGCTTGCCAACTAGAGAATAATTGAGGTTGAAATGAGAATTTATACTATTGATTCTTTGCATAAAAGTAAATACTGAAAAGTAAAAGATAGGCCCTTCGCGGAGGGAAGCAGAGGTTGCCATGCCCTTTTTATTTGGATGCCCAAGCTCTTAATGCAAAGGAACGTCACGTTATATTGCCCCTTATGATAGCAACCTTTATTATGCAGTCCGTCGCTTTTATTACTTTTCCATCACAAGTTCGTACAACGCTCAATTTTCCCTTACATTAAAATATCAAACATATTTAGGAGCAATTTTTATTGCTTTATTGCACCGATGACAACTTACTTGAAGGATCTTATTCAATCCATAGGTAGGTATGGTGGACACTCATGGAAGAAATTGGGTTTAAGGGGCTTTTGGATGCACAAGTAGTATCTCTACTTAGTACGATTTTTTGGCTAGCAAAAGATCCTAGGCAAACACCACATGTTGGAGGATCCATGACAATATAACTTCTATGCAAATATACCCAAAGATAACTCATTACGTTGTCTTCCTTGTCCAACTTCAACTAATTTGCTCAAGTTTGAAAATAATTAATGGGTATTCACAATCATAGAAGATGTCCAAGATAATATATTTGCATGTGAAAGTTCTATTCCTTATTGTAATCATTCATGAATTGCTTGTATGACCAATATTGTGATTGTCAAGCTTCAAAAGATTTCACTTTATAAACCCAATGTGAAGCCACTACTAGGCATGATATGAAAATATGAAGCACATATAATTTCAACTTTAGGATATTCAATTCATTCAACAATTTACTCATAGGATATAAGTGAAGCACGAGAGGAAATGACAAACTACTCCAAAAAGATATAAGTGAAGATCAAACAAGTAGTCATGTAAATGGGTAGCTATTTGAGAACTCTCTTTTATTTAAAAACTTTCAGATCTAAGTACTTTATTAAAACAGCAAGCAAAACAAAATAAAATGACATTCCAATAATAGCACAACTCATGTGAAGAAGCAAAAACTTAGGCTCAACCGATACTAACCGATAATTGTTGAAGAAGAAAGGTGGGATGCCTACCGGGGCATCCCCAAGCTTAGATGCTTGAGACTTCTTAAAATATTATCTTGGGGTGCCTTGGGCATCCCCAAGCTTGAGCTTTTGTGTCTCCTTAATTCCTTTTATATCACGGTTTCCCTAAATCTAAAAAACTTCATCCACACAAAACTCAACAAGAACTCGTGAGATAAGTTAGTATAAACCAATGCAAAAACCTTATTATTCTCTACTGTAGCAAATCACTAAAATTATTATTCAACATTGCATACTAAATTCCTCTGCATATTTAATACTCCTATCCTCAAATAGAATCATTTAAACAAGCAAACATATGCAAACAATGCAAACATAACAGCAATCTGCCAAAACAGTACAGTCTGTAAAGAATGCAAGAGTATCAATACTTATTCAACTCAAAAAATTATGAAAATTTAACACACTGTAGAAAACTTATCAGATCTTATTGTGCAAAAAGTTTCAACATTTTATTACATTCTGACTTTTCTCGGGAATTTTTGTAACAGCAACATGTAGATTTGCAAAATAAGCATGGCAAAGGATATCATTGCCACTTTTATTGAAATAAAAGATGCAAAACATTATTATAAATAACATAAAGCAAGTCCTAACAAAATAAAATGACGCTCCAAGAAAAACACATATCATGTGACGAATGAAAACATAGCTCCAAGTGAGGTTACCGATAATGTTGGAGACGAAAGAGGGGATGCCTTCCGGGGCATCCCCAAGCTTAGTTGCTTGGATCTTCCTTGAATATTACCTTGGGGTGCCTTGGGAATCCCCAAGCTTAGGTTCTTGTCACTCCTTATTCTCCTCATATCGACATCTCACCCAAAACTTGAAAACTTCAATCACACAAAACTTAACGGAACTTCATGAGATAGGTTAGTATGATGAAGAGCAAACCATTTCACTTTGGTACTATCAAAGACAAGATTCATAATTGTTTTTACACAATGACTACTGTAGAATATCATTTCCACAATTTATATTGAGCAATATAAGCCATAGAAACTAGGAAACAAGCAAACTATGCATTGAAAACAGAATCTGTCAAAAACAGAACAGTCTGAAGTAATCTGTACTCCAACCATACTTCTGTAACTCCAAAAATTATGAAAAAATAGTACAACGTAGAGAATTTGTATATATATCATCTGTAAAAAATTCAGATCAAAATCACGTTCCAGTGAATTTTTAAATTTCCTGAACTGAGCACAAAAGTTTCCGTTTTTGCACAGAATCAAGTCAACTATCATCCACACTATCCCAAAGGCTTTACTTGGCACTTTATTGAAACAAAAGCAATAAAACATGATTACTAAATTAGCATAATAATGTGAACACAAAAAAACAGTAGGTAAAAGTGTTGGGTTTTCTCCCAACAAGCGCTTTTCTTTAATGCCTTTTAAGCTAGGCATGAAGATTTCAATGATGCTCACATAAAAGATAAGAATTGAAACGCAAAGGGAGCATCATGAATCATAAGTTACTCTCTCATAATAATTTTCATTAGCATCATGAATAGATTCATCAATATAACCATCACATAAATCATTCTCTTCATGATCCACAAGCATAGAAATTTTATTACTCTCCACATAAGAAAATTTCTTCTCATTCACAATGGTGGGAGTATCATATGAAACTTGAATACTATAAATTGTTTCCATATTAAAAGAGTAATGTTCAGGAAAAGGGTAATCATAACTATGATAAGTTTTATAAATATAATCATCACTACTTTTTATAACATTAGTATCATCACAATAATCATCATAAGTAGCAACTTTGTTCTCATCATAGATAGGAGGCATGCAATCATCATAGCAAATTTGATCATTCAAAGTAGGGGGACTAAAAAGATCATCTTCATTAAGAATAGCATCCCCAAGCTTGGGACAAACATTAATTGCAGCAAATAAATTCTCAAACATGTCATTCTTATCAAACATAGCATCCCCAAGCTTGTGGCTTGGCATATCATAAGCATAATCACCCTCATCATTAATAGTATGAATAGCACCAACGGTATAACAATTGTTATCATCATAATTTCCCAAGTTGGTGCCAAAAAGATTTCCAAGATTATAAGAAGTATCATTATCTTCCCAATCATAATCATCACAACAAGCAATAGGCATAACAAAATCATCATCAAGTGCATCGTCTTCCATAATTAATTTTGATTCATTTTCATGAGGCACAACAATAATAGAGCAACATCGTTTGGGAGAGATACCTTTTTACCTTTATTCTTTCTTATTTTCTTCTTCTTCACCACATCATGTGTGGGTTTAATAAATCTTTTCAAGCTTCTTATTGATGAGATTGGTTGAACAGGGAGCTCCTCCTCGTTACCTGATTCATCATAATAAACACTAGGAGGGTATTGGGAAATATTTTCCCTTTCATTAGTACTCTCTTCATATTCTATTTGTTTTCTTGTCTTTAGATAGTTGGCAATATAAGGATCCTCAATGCAATTTACCGCACAAAACATATAAATTTCCTCTAGATCAAAATCAAGAAATCTCTCGAGATTAAATTTTGGAATACCCTTAGTTATACATTTCATTTCTTCATACCCGAAAAGAAGACTAAGCTCTTTATGATGCTCAAGGGTAATCAAGTTATCACAATTTTTGGACACGATTTGATCATGAAAGAATTTGCATTGGAGATTTAAATGACCATGTTCATTGCAAAGTTCACAAGGATGGCGAAAAAAATTAAATCTTTGAGCACAATCATCTAGCCTATCTTGCAATTTTTTCGTTTCTAAATATGTATGCCTCTTACAAAATCTATCTTTCCTTTTTGGTGTGAAATTGCACTCCAAATTCACTCTGCAAAAATTGACATTCTTATAGGAGACATTTTTCTCATGACTAGTGCAATAATCATTAGCATTTTGGATATTCAAGGAATTCATACTAACAACATTGCAATCATGCTCATCATTCAAATATTTTGTGCCAAACATTTTATTGACTTCTTCTTCTAACAATTGAGCACAATTTTCCGATCCATCATTTTCAAGAAAGATATTATAAAGATGATCATAATATGATGCAACCTCAATTCATTTTTTATGTAGTTTTCTTTTATAAACCAAACTAGTGATAAAACAAGAAACTAAAAGATTCAATTGCAAGATCTAAAGATATACCTTCAAGCACTCACCTCCCCGGCAACGGCGCCAAAAAAGAGCTTGATGTCTACTACGCAACTTTATTCTTGTAGACTCGTGTTGGGCCTCCAAGCGCAGAGTTTTGTAGGACAGTAGCAATTTTCCCTCAAGTGGATGACCTAAGGTTTCTCAATCCGTGTGAGGCGTAGGACGAAGATGGTCTCTCTCAAACAACCCTGCAACCAAATACAAGAAATCTCTTGTGTCCCCAACACACCCAATACAATGGCAAATTGTATAGGTGCACTAGTTTGGCGAAGAGATGGTGATAAAAGTGTAATATGGATGGTAGAAATATATTTTTATAATCTGAATAAATAAAAACAGCAAGGTAGCAAGTGACAAAAGTGAGCACAAACGGTATTGCAATGCTTGAAAACAAGGCCTAGGGTCCGTACTTTCGCTAGTGCAATCTCTCAACAATGCTAATATAATTGGATCATATAACCATCCCTCAACGTGAGATGAAGAATCACTCCAAAGTTCCTATCTTGCGGAGAACATAAGAATAAATTGTTTGTAGGGTACGAAACAACCTCAAAGCTATTCTTTCCGATCGATCTATTCAAGAGTTCGTACTAAAATAACACCAAAGCAAATTCAGATTCGTAATGCTCAATCCAACACAAAGAACCTCAAAGAGTTCCCCAAGATTTCTACCGGAGAAACAAAGACAAGAACATGCATCAACCCCTATGCATAGATTACCCCAATGTCACCTCGGGAATCCGCGAGTTGAGTGCCAAAACATATATCAAGTGAATCAATATAATACCCCATTGTCACCACGGGTATTCGTATGCAAGACATCTATCAAGTGCACTCAAATCCATAAAAGTATTCAATCCGATAAAACGAAATCTCAAAGGGAAAACTCAATTCAGCACAACAAGATAGAGAGGGGAAAACACCATATGATCCGACTATATTAACAAAGCCCGCGATACATCAAGATCGTGCCATCTCAAGAACACGAGAGAGATAGATTAAACACATAGCTACTGATACAAACCCTCAGCCCCGAGGGTGGACTACTCCCTCCTCATCTTGGTGGCCGCCGGGATGATGAAGATGGCCACCGGAGATGATTCCCCCCTCCGGCAGGGTGCCGGAACGGGATCTAGATTGGTTTTTGGTGGCTACAGAGGCCTGCGGCGGCAGAACTTCTGATCTAGGGTTACCCCGAGGGTTTTTGGAATATTTGATGATTTATAGGGCGAAGAGGGGGTGCGGGAGGCCACCGAGGTGGGCACAACCCACCTGGGCGTGCCCTGGTGGGTTGTGCCCCCCTCGGGGGACCCCCTAAATGCTGCTCTAGCCCATTGGATGTCTTCTAGTCCATAAAATATCCACAAAAATTTTCACGGTGTTTGGACTCCGTTTGATATTGATTTCCTGTGATGTAAAAAACAAGCAAAAAAACAGCAACTAGCACTGGGCACTGGGTCAATAGGTTAGTCCCAAAAAATGATATAAAGTTGCTATAAAATGATTGTAAAACATCCAAGAATGATAATATAACAACATGAATACTTCATAAATTATAGATACGTTGGAGACGTATCAGTCATGCAGAGGGCCATAATCTAAGTGCGCTCCGATGGTCTCCCTAATAGAGTTGTTGAATGCACCATCAGCAGCCTCACTTGGCATTACGTCCAAGCAATCGACACGAGTCCAAGCACCCTTATGGGTAACTCTGTACCCTTTGCGAAGCTACTCAAAATGCTTTAAATATGCCCCCTCATCATTGTCGGGTGTGCGATCATTTTCAACTCGATCATTCCTCTGAGCATTTCACATGTCCACTCACATAAGATGGTGATCCTCCCAATTAGTGAGATTCTTGTTGTTTTGTAGGCTCGTCCTACAAAGCGTGAGAAGAATCAGAATCAGTTTCATTTTTTCGTGTTACACATTGATCAACATGTGCTACAAAAAATGCTCACCTATGTAGCACCACACTTGTCTCAACATACTCCGGCGGGATGCGTTGTTGTACTCCAAATTGCTTCGAAACACGATGTGGAAGATGCCACTCGACTGCAAAAAAGCATATCATGGGGCAACGCACACGCCAAAGATGTTGGTCACGAAGGCACATATTGCTCAAAGGGAACTGCCTAAGTACCATGTACGGCCTCCAATTGACCTACATCACAACATGTCACTCGCTCATGCACAAAAAAAATTTGGAATGATGGCAAAGCATTTGGATAATTACCTGATTATAACTAAGCATGTCAAGCTCACTTATGTATGCCTTTTACTGCCCCATGGCGGCGATACTCGACACTTTCAGATTAGCCCACGTGTATGCGATAGTGGGGTACCACTCCTCATCCCCGTCATAAGGCCACTCCCAAGGTTCTTCTGGAGCAATGGTGACGTTACGGCCTATAGGGATACGCTCCCACATCCAAATCTGTAGGGCCCAAACGAAACCACCAAGACAAGATTTCGGCTTACTCCTCATACATGCTCCATCCAACTGCACATTTGTACATACATTAGACGATCACACGCAAAAATCTATTTCATATAATGAGAATGCATCATAATAAGCATTACCTGACGGTACAAGAAGGCTAGTGCCGCCGACCCCCAACTCCACTTAACATTGCAGTTATGAAGAGGGTACAAGAACATCCGCGAGGCTGTGTCTCCTGTGCACTCTGGAAACACCACTTGGGTCAAAAGATTCCATAAGTAAGCCCTGGCGTACCTCTCCATAACAGCCAGACTGGCATCCTCTGGGCACTCGTAAAAATGTTCTCGTTGCCACGAGAACAACACACCGAATGGCCTAGGATCCTTATTTGTTTCATGAATCCACGTGGGAGGTTCAACACCAACCAATCCTGCAACCCGTTGTCACCACCCCTTAGACTTCACATTCCCGGTAAGAGCCCTGCCCTCGATCGGAAGCCTGGAGATCATCACAATATCCTCCGAAGTGACAGTCATCTCACCAAGAGCAAGGTGGAAAGAGTGCATCTCCGGCCTCCAACGGTCCGTAAGGGCGGTAATGGCCGTCGAGTTCAGCCATGGTGGTGTGCCTTTAAAGTTGAGCACGAAATGAAGAAGATCCATTTTTATAAAATAAGGCTCGTAGCGACGGTCATACTATAGAGATTCACGTGGGTTGTGGCCTCTCAACCGAAGTATTGGAGGAACCTACAAAAAACATAGGCACAATTTTGATACTTCTCTCAACTAGTCACAATATGAGAATCAAACGATGTAGATACATAATTATCTCCCCTCTTTCCACTAGCTCAACACGATGCTTCTTCCCTTAATAATCATCAAGGCCGGGATATTTATCCGGCTCAAACATCCTAAAAAATAAGGTGAATGGATTTGTTATGACATATGCTTAAAATTATGACCACATTGCATACAAAATCATGTGAGAAACTACTACAAATCCCGAACCACATCACGAACACCAATTCTTTTCAACCAATTTTATCCCAAAGAATTTATTAAAACTAATTATGAACAAATAATCATAGGTTCAACCTAATCCAAAATAAGGTCTATCTCTAAATCCAATACTACACAAGTTCACTAAGAATACTTCAACACAAGTAGTACATGTCTTCTTTCTAAACATAATCTAACACAAATATTCATCAAACAAATCACAAACAACTCATCTTAGGGTTCCACCATGTTTGAAAAAATGCATCTACAATAGCCAACCTTGACTGAAAAAATGGAGGATTGGGGGGAGAATACCTCAAGCAACTCGGGGATGGTCCGATCTACTCGTTTTGATGGTCAAAATCGAAGATTTGAGAGGGATTTCGTGAAGAAGAGAGAGGGGCGTTCGCCAGTTCTTCGTTGCGGGCTGGGGACGAACTGCCCAACCGGGGCTACGAGTGGGCTGGGTCCCACCCGTGGACCGGTGTGCATTACTTAATCCAGGCCAGCAATGCCATGGACCTTGGCGTTTCAGGCGTAGCAACGCCATGACTCATGGCGTTTCAAGCCTGTCACGTCAGCGAGAAACGCTCGCTCGGGCTGAACGTGTGCTAGGGCCGAAACGCGAGCTTGCTCTGCGTTTCTACGTGCCGCAGCAATGCTACCTAGCTTGGTGTTTCTATGTTTGTTAGAACCGCCGCTGTCTTTGGCGTTGCTGAAAGGGTCAAATCGTGAAATACTTTCATGTCAAGTTCAGTTTGCGACAAAGAACGCTGACAAGGTCAGAACAGTGATTTTAGCCACTCGATCGTGTGTCACCCTCTTTGTTGTGTTTCTTTCCCTGTCCCCAACACCATTGCAACCGGTTTTTCTGCACATAAGATACTGCCCAGTGCCCACTGAAGGGCCATATGGGTTACACAGGGATCGTGTGCTTTGTTTGCTAGCCCTCGAGCAGCAATATAAGAGCGTTTAGATCATTTTAATAATACAAAATAGAGGAAGTGTTACCTTTTGTTTTACTCTTCGCCTTTTCATAAGACCTACATGAATGACAAATATCGTACAGATGCCACCGCACGCGCCAATATTCCTTCATATATTATTGTTTCTCGAAAGAAAGAACGCGCTTTGTCGCCGACGACGACGACGCTCGCGGGCGCTATTATCTTCTTGAAGACGTCGTGGTGCTCCTCTCCGTGTCCTAGTTCAGGGTGAAAACCTATGTCTATCGGGACTTGGCAACGGTGATGCCTAGCATCGTTTTCCCTCCTGGGGGCGTTGTCGTGGAACTTACGTATTGTAGGGCTTAGGGTGGTGTTGTTCTCATTTACTCGTGTACTTTTTTTTGGTTGCGTAGCCGCATTCGTGTTGCGTGATCAGGTTAGCCTGGGATCGGCATTGTTTGAGGGCTACCCCATCCCCTTGTATCGTTCGGCCGTGTACTCTGTGTGGTTGATGCTTTATATATAAAGCAGGGCAAAAGCCTGTTTCAAGAAGAATACTCCCAACCTATGTATCATGTGATGCATACAACCATAATCCTTTATATATTTGGAACCTGTTCAAAATGCTAGTAAGGGTGGGAGCATATGTTTTATTATGACCGATTTGGCTATGTAAAAATGATTTTTTATGGCAAAAACTCTACTCCTTTGCAGGTTATTATTTTTCCATTATATGCACTAGCTTCATACGTGGTATATGCTACACCGAACGGAGTACCAACTACTCTTCAGGGTTTTGTGTATGCGGTTGGAGCATGTGGCCAGGGAGGTTTTTACCGAACATGGGTGGCAGTATAATCTCCGGATTGGTCCACCATCTCCTTCGACATAGGCATAGTGTTGGTCCTATATGACACTACTTTTTGCTGGTATGTCGGTTATTATTTTTTTTTGCTGGACTGTTAGTGTTTGGCTGTGTACATCCTAATTATACAAAGGTTGGGTGTTGCTCATTATGTTTTGTATACCTCTTGATGTCACATTTTGATTTAATAAAAGAGCCTTTATCAAAATATATTTGGAACATGTTATCTGGCAATATTAAATATCAAACAACAAGATTAGAGATAGAATTGTTAGGATCCTACTAACGTTAACTTTTATACTAAGTATGAACCTCTCTCTCCACATATACACAACATGTATGTATCGATCTATGACCTTATCCATATATTAGAGGCAGCCTGCTCCCTTATGAGCACCAGTCAAAAACACAAAAACACCAATCTCCTCTTTGTTTTACATTGTACAAGAGCTATCTTCCACATAAGTGCCATTTCTTCGTCTTTATCAAGCACTACAATGATCTCTTTTGCTTACTCATCAACATCAAGCTCACATGGGACATTTTTGTCCTTCAGAAGGCACATTGCTTCCCTGCCTCCGTGGTTATCATCTGTTCGGCTACATAGATGGGTCAACTGGCACCCATGAAGCATATAAGACGAGACTTGTCTACCCAACCTGTCTTAAGATGCTCGGTATGAGTAGGACCAACCATCGTTAGCTCCATGCTCTCTTTCGCTGCCGCCTCTAGCACAAGCAGCAAGTGCACCCATGTTTGCGGGACTCTGTACTCTTATTGGGAGTATGTACGCTTCTCAATGAAAAGCCAAGACCATGAGGTGTGCATGCACCAAGACACACTAAGCGGGGACCTCGCAGTGACTGAGTACTCCGGCAAGGTGAAGGGACTCATCGGTTCACTCGCAACAGTGAGGAATCCCTTATCGGGTGAGGATATTAGCTCATGCATCCTTCCTAGCCTCGACACGGGACTTCAATTTGTTCATCTCGTTCATCTATCCAGGACCGACAAGGCGCCCCTCAGGGAGCTCTACTACCAACTCCAGAGTCCTAAGGCGGTCTATCACTAGAACCTGAAAACACAGGGCAGACATCAGTCGTCCGCGAATGTTGTGTAACAAGGGTGCAACAACAAGGGAAAGTATGGGGCATTGGTCGTTGTCAGTGATAACTCAAATCACTATCGACCTGCCTCCATTCAATGCCAAAGAGGGCTCCAAAAAGCCCAAGGACACTCAACCGACATCAAGAGGAGGTCCACTGCCTCACGAGGAGGCTTGCCATCATAAGACCTCAAGGAATGTGGAAACACTCTACAAACATAGGAAAATTATCAAATCTGTTGTATACCACACCATTCCGACTCCTATACATGTACGCCTCAATGCACCAACTTGCATGCCTTCCATAACCAGTGCTATATAAGGGGTACCATTGGCACCATGAAAAGGGAGCTCTCCCTCCCCTTAGCTTCGCCTATACCACGTAGAAGGATACTGACGCTTAATGATCCAATCTCTGCCATCTTTAGAACTCGCTGAGTCCCTCCCTCGACATTGTAATCCTTTGTAATACCCACACATATAAGGAAAGATCAAGGTTGGAAGTAGGGCTTTTAGTCATCTAACCCATCCTGGGGGCGTGAAGCTAGGTAAATCATATGTAATTATGTTATGTGTCCAAAACTTGGCCGGGTCTACAAACATGGTGTCCCCTCAACTACAAATTCCATGTACTCCCTCCCCAGTACCACTGTTAGGATCTATGTGAAATTCCTCAACAGTCATGGCTACAGCCAAAGTTAGGGCGACGGCGATAGGTGTAACACCCCCAGTGTTATCTACGGTGACCTCACACTAATGGTGCCATGTCATCAAGTTTAACTAAGCCAAATTGCCACTTGAAAAAAATCAAAGCCACTTTGAAAATTAAAATTAAAGTCAAATAAATTATTTCTTCAAACATGAAAATAAAAATGTTCATTATTTGTAAAATAATTCATAGATAATTATGGTGGAGAGACCAACATTTTATAAAGTGTTTAAGTGCCCTAAAACATTTAAGCTGAGGCAAAAACAATAATTTAAATGCTTTTTAAATTATAAAAATTCTAAACTAATTTAAATAAGTGCCAAACTTTTTGTGGCAGTGGCCTAATTTATAATACTATTTTAGGTGCTAGTTATATTTTTATAAAACTAAAATAATTTGAAATAAAAAGAAAAGTGGAAATGGAAAAATAAATAAAAGGAAAAAACAAAAAGAAAAGAAAAGGGAAAAGAGCCCAATTGGGCCTTGGCCGACTGGACCGGCCCAACCCAGCCAGCCCAGCTCCCCTGCCCCGGGTCGTCTTCTCCCTGTTCCTCCAAACAGGCGCGACCGCGCGCACGCGTCACCGCCGAACCACCTCGCCGGCAGCGCCGGCGAGGGGATAAGGGTGTCACGCCCTGACGCCTCAAGCTCCACCCCTGTCCCCCCACTCACTCTCCCCCTCCGCCTCGCTCGCTCCCCTGCTCCGCCTTGGCCGAACGCCCGCGTCGCCGCCTACTGCCACCACAGCGGCGACTGCCTCCCCCGAGCCCCTCCGACAAGTCCGGCAGCTCCCACCGTGGTCGGCTACGTCCTCTACGCCTGCGCGGACGAGCTCTGCGCCTCCACAATGACCGGATCGACCCGCCCCTCTTTCACTTTGGTCACGGCCGACCACCGTCCCCCCAGCCTTCCCCGGCCGCTACTAAGCCTTTCGCCGACCTCCTTGCGCCACTAGGTGAGCACGTGCGTGTTTTCCCCAACTCCCCGCCCGTTTGCTGCCTCTAGATGCCGTGGCCGCCATTATCGGAGCTCGGGCTCCGCTGTCGAGCTCGCCGCCGATGTTGTAGGCCCTGCCATGGCCAAACGAGCACATGAACATGCTCAGGGCTACCCCTTGGTACTCCCCAGGGCTTTAATTCGCACGAAAACGAACTAGGACAGTGTTTTCGCAGAGCTTCGATTCTGGCCGCCGCTACACATCGACGCAGGCGTCGCCACAGGCCGTCCCGGGGGCTGCTGCTGTCGCCATTCGACTCGGCTCATCGCCTGCATTCGAATGCCGCAAACCACGCGACGAACGGAACCCCGTGGTGCAATCCCGAAGCTGGCCGGAGCCCTCCTCCGCGAGAAGAGGTCGCCGGAGCCGTTCTCCAGCGCCACGCCGACATGGCGCTACTGGGGCCCACCCCTAGGCAACTGCCAGTGGATCCCAGGGGGCCCAACTGACACGTTAACCCCAGTCAACATGCTGACTGGACTGGGTCCAGACACTGACGTGTGACCCACCGCAAATGTAATTAACTAAACTAATTAAACAAATTAATTTAACCTAATTAGAGACTGACTAGTGGGCCCTGCCAGCTAATTAACTTTTTAGTTAAAAATAAACCCCTGATTAACTCCTCTTTCATTGACATGTGGGACCCTGCCGTCAGGTTTGACTTGGACCAGCTAGGTTGACTGCTGACGTCAGCCTGATGTGCTGCTGACACAGTAAAGCTATTTTTTGAATTAAAATAAATCCAGTAAGTTTCAAAAAATATTTAAAACTTTGAAAATTAATGTAAAATAATCTATAACTCGGATGAAAATAATTTATATATGAAAATTGCTCAAAAAATATGACAAATCCGAATATGCAACCCATTCATCCGTCACACGCCTTTAGCATGATGAACATGGATCCTTCCCCTCTGATTCATCTGTCCGAAAAATGCCAAACGCCAGGAAAACATTCCCAGATGTTTTCCCGCTCTGTTTGTAACGTGTAGCACTACGTTAGGTCACCCCTAGCACTGCAAATTGCCATGTCATGCTTTCTGTTGCATTTGTATGCCTGTTATGTTTCTTCCCCCTCCTTCTTCTCCGGTAGACCCCGAGACTGCTGCCGATACCCCTGTGATCGTACATCGACGATGACCCCTCCTTCTCGTCAGTGCAACCAGGCAAGCAAACCCCCCTTGATCATTCCTATATCACCCATTTCCATTCTCTCTCATGCTTGCATTAGATTTTGCTACTGTATTTGATTGATCCTATTCTGATGCATAGCCTGATTTTGTAACCTGCTATTGTTACCTACCTGCTTACCCTATATGCTTAGTATAGGTTGGTTAGTGATCCACCTGTGACCCCTCACATTGTCCCTGTTGCCCCTGCTTTATGACCGATGACTCGATCAATGTGATCGACGTCCTGAGCCCGACACATCACCTCACACCCTCCTTCGTTGTACGACTCTGTAGAGTTACTATCGAGTGCCGAGGGTGATACCTCGTATAGCACTTCTGATGAGATCTCTGTAGTGCTGCTAGTCGGTCGTGGTCTACGAAGGGTGATTCCTCCTTCACCACTCCTGGTAATGACTCTGGCATGCAACACCTCAAGTGTGAACCCTCGAGGGTGATTCCTCCAAATTCACCTTGACGATTACATCAAGTGGAATCCATCGAGGGTGATTCCTCGGATTCCCCCTTGGTGCTATGGACACTCGGTTACATTGAATTTACCCCCAGAACCATGTTAAAGACGGGTCAGTCCCTAGGGGTACCCTCGAGAGTTACCGTTTCTGCGGGACTGGAGGGACAGGCGGTACCACCCCGGTAGAGGTGGACCTGAGTTCACAACAGTCTCTTGTGAGTCGGGTTGACCATGAGGGTACCCGCGATTGATGTGGAGTAGGTTGGCCTGGAGGGTACCCGCGAGATAGCTATGCGACACGGTTGGGCATTCTTAGCCCTTGCCGTAAGTCCGTGAGATGGGGCGCCGGGACCACAAATCATGGATCATTGATCGTCTCCGCACATTCCCAAGACACTAACGGGTTTGGATATGGGATCCGAGTAGGCCTCTGGCCTTTTCGCACTGACCACCACACGGGAATAAGTATGGGCACTGATACGTCTCCAATGTATCTACAATTTAAGAAGTATTCATGCCATGTTTACAACAATTTTATATGGTTTTGGTATGATTTGCATGGAACTAACCCGGACTGACGCTGTTTTCAGCAGAACTACCGTGGTGTTGTTTTTTGTGCAGAAATGAAAGTTCTCCAAATGAGCTGAAACTTTTTGATGATATTTTTTTTGGAACAAAAGAGACCCCTGAAGCTTCGTGGAAGGACCAGAAGGTGAAGGAGTAGGGCACAAGACACCGGGGTGCGCCTGGGCCCTTGCCCGTGCCCCCGTGGGTTGTCCTCACCTCGAGGCCCATCTTAGCGTGAAACCAATGCCTAAAATTCCTATAAATAGATAAACCATCAAGGGTAACCCTAGATCAGAAGTTCCACCACCGCAAGCCTTTGTAGCCATGAAAAAACAATCTAGACCCCGTTCCGGCACCCTGCCGGAGGGGGAAATCATCACCGGTGGCCATCTTCATCATCCCGGCGGCCACTGTGATGAGGAGGGAGTAGTCCACCCTCAGGGCTGAGGGTTTGTACCAGTAGCTATGTGTTTAATCTCTCTCTCTCTCGTGTTCTTGAGATGTCATGATCTTGATGTATCGCGGGCTTTGTTAATATAGTTGGATCATATGGTGTTTAATACGTCTCCAACGTATCTATAATTTTTTATTGTTCCATGCTATTATATTATACATCTTGGATGTTTTATATGCATTTATATGCTATTTTATATTATTTTTGGGACTAACCTATTAACCTAGAGCCCAGTGCCAGTTTCTGATTTTTCCTTGTTTTTGAGTTTTGTAGAAAAGGAATATCAAACAGAGTCCAAACGAGCTGAAAATTTATGGTGATTTTTTATGGACCAGAAGAAGCCCCCGAAGCAGAAGAGTTGGGCCAGAAGAGTCCCGAGTCAACAACAAGGGTGGAGGGCGCATCCACCCCCCTAGGGCGCGCCCCCTGCCTTGTCGCTGACTCGTGGACCCCCCTGATGTGAAACCGACGCCAAAAATTCCTATAAATCTAGAAACCCCCAGAAAGAAACCTAGATCGGTAGTTCCGCTGCCGCAAGCCTCTGTAGCCATGAAAAACCAATCGGGACCCTGTTCCGGCACCCTGTCGGAGGGGGAAACCATCACCGGTGGCCATCTTCATCATCCCGGCGGTCTCCATGACGAGGAGGGAGTAGTTCACCCTCGGGGCTGAGGGTATGTACCAGTAGCTATATTTCTGATCTCTCTCTCTCATGTTCTTGATATGGCATGATCTTGATGTACAGCGAGCTTTGTTACTATAGTTGAATCATATGGTGTTTTTCCCCTTTACCTTTTGTGATGGATTGAGTTTTACCTTTGAGGTTTCACTATTATCGGATTGAATACTATTATGGATTTGAGAACACTTGATGTATGTCTTGCGTGGGATACCCGTGGTGATAATGGGGCATTCTATTGATTCACTTGATGTATGTTTTGGCACTCAACTCGCGGATGCCCGAGGTGACATTGGGGTAATCTATGCATAGGGATTGATGCACATTTTTGTCCTTGTTTCTCCGGTAGGAATCTTGGGGCACTCTTTGAGGTTCTTTATGTTGGATTGAATATTATGAATCTGAAGTTGTTTGATGCATATCGTATAATTGATCCACGGATACTTGTGGTGACATTGGAGTATCTAGGTGACATTAGGGCTGATTGTTGTGTGTCATATGGTGTTATTTTACTACGAACTCTAGGGCTGTTTGTGACACTTATAGGAATAGCTCAATGGATTGATCGGAAAGAATACCTTTGAGGTGGTTTCGTACACTACAAGCAATTTCATCTTATGTTCTCCGCGATAGGAACTTTGGAGTGACTTTGGTCGCACGTTGAGGGATTGCCATATGATCTAATTATGTTATCATTGTTGAGAGAACTTGCACTAGTGAAAGTATGAACCCTAGGCCTTGTTTCCAAGCATTGCAATACCGTTTTTGCTCCGTTTTACTACTAGTTACCTTGCTTTTTTTATATTTTCAGATTACAAAAACCTATATCTACTATCCATATTACGCTTGTATCACCATCTCTTCGCCGAACTAGTGCACCTATACAATTTACCATTGTATTGGGTGTGTTGGGGACACAAGAGACTCTTTGTTATTTGGTTGTAGGGTTGTTTGAGAGAGACCATCTTCATCCTACGCCTCCCACGGATTGATAAACCTTAGGTCATCCACTTGAGGGAAATTTGCTACTGTCCTACAAAACTCTGCGCTTGTAGGCCCAACACGAGTCTACAAGAAGAAGGTTGCGTATTAGACATCAAGCTCTTTTCTGGCGCCGTTGCCGGGGAGAGCTACGCCAAGTCAAGACATACCAAGTACCCATCATAAACTCTCATCTCTTGCATTACATTATTCGCCATTTGCCTCTCCTTTTCCTCTCCCCCACTTCTAAAACGATTTTTGAAAAGATTTGCCTTTTTAATCGCCCTTCTTCCGTTCGTCTTTTTCATTTGCTTTTTGTGTGCTCATGTGTTGGCTTGCTTGCTTTGTCACGATGGCTCAAGAGAATACCAAATTGTGTGATTTTTCCAACACTAATAACAATGATTTTATTAGTACTCCGATTGCTCCCGCCACTAGTGCGGAATCTTATGAAATTAATGCCGCTTTGCTGAATCTTGTTATGAAAGATCAATTTTCTGGCCTTCCTAGTGAAGATGCCGCATCCCATCTAAACAATTTCGTTGATTTGTGTGATATGCAAAAGAAAAAAAGATGTGGATAATGATATTGTTAAATTGAAGCTATTGCCGTTTTCACTTCGAGATCGTGCTAAAACTTGGTTTTCATGTTTGCCTAAAAATAGTATTGATTCATGGAATAAGTGTAAAGATGCTTTTATTTCCAAGTATTTTTCCTCCTGCTAAGATCATCTCCCTTAGGAACGATATTATGAATTTTAAGCAACTTGATCATGAGCATGTTGCACAATCTTGGGTGAGGATGAAATTGATGATACGAAATTGCCCTACTCATAGTTTGAATTTGTGGATGATTATACAAATTTTTTATGCCGGATTGAATTTTGCTTCTAGAAATCTTTTAGATTCGGCCGTGGGAGGCACTTTTATGGAAATTACTTTAGGAGAAGCTACTAAACTCCTAGATAATATTATGGTTAATTATTCTCAATGGCACACCAAAAGATCTTCCACTAGTAAAAAAGTGCATGCAATTGAAGAGATTAATGTTTTGAGTGGAAAGATGGATGAACTTATGAAATTATTTGCTAGCAAGAGTGCTTGTTTTGATCCTAATTATATGCCTTTTTCTACTTTGATTG
Source organism: Thinopyrum elongatum (assembly GCA_011799875.1). NCBI lineage: Eukaryota > Viridiplantae > Streptophyta > Magnoliopsida > Poales > Poaceae > Thinopyrum > Thinopyrum elongatum. The sequence goes on from CM022299.1 coordinate 106,431,588, forward strand.
AGAATAATAATGAATCTATGGATGTGAATTTTGTTGGTAGGAACAATTTTGGTAATAATGCGTATAGAGGTAATTTTAATCCTAGGCCGTTTCCTTGTAATTCCTCTAATAATTATGGTAATTACTACAATAATGCTTATGGAAATTATAATAATATGTCCTCTGATTTTGAGAATAGTGTTAAAGAATTTATGATTTCGCAAAAGAGTTTCAATGCTTTGATTGAAGAAAAAATGCTTAAGATTGATGATTTGGCTAGGAACGTGGATATAATTTCTCTTGATGTTGATTATTTGAAACTTAGATCTATTCCACCCAAGCATGATATTAATGAAACTCTAAAAGCTATGAGAACCTCCATTGATGAGTGCAAAGAAAGAACCGCTAAGATGCATGCAAAAAAAGATTGGTTTGTAAGAACATGTTCTTCTAGTTTCCGTGAAAATAATGATGAAGATCTTAAAGTGATTGATGTGACTCCTATTGAATCTTTTTTTTCCAATATAAATCTTGTTAAATATGGTACTGGAGATGAGTCAACTTTAGTTAAAAGGCGTCCCAATGATTCGGAGTTTTTAGATCTTGATGCAAAAATTGATAAAAGTGGGATTGGAGAGGTCAAAACTTAAGTAGCAATGAACCCACTCTTTTGGATTTCAAGGAATTTAATTATCATAATTGTTATTTAATAGATTGTACTTCCTTGTTGCAATCCATGTTGAATTCTCCTCATGCTTATAATCAAAACAAAGCTTTTACTAAACATATCGTTGATGCTATCATGCAATCTTTTGAAGAAAAGCTTGAATTGGAAGTTTCTATCCCTAGAAAACTCTATGATGAGTGGGAACCTACTATTAAGATTAATATTAAAGATTATGAGTGCCATGCTTTGTGTGATTTGGGTGCTAGTGTTTCCACGATTCCAAAAACTTTATGTGATGTGTTAGGTTTCCGTGAATTTGACGATTGTTCCTTAAACTTGCATCTTGCGGATTCCACTATTAAGAAACCTATGGGAAGGATTAATGATGTTCTTATTGTTGCAAATAGGAATTATGTGCCTGTATATTTCATTGTTCTTGATATAGATTGCAATCCTACATGTCCTATTATTCTTGGTAGACCTTTCCTTAGAAGGATTGGTGCAATTATTGATATGAAAGAAGGAAACATTAGATTTCAATTTCCGTTAAGGAAGGGCATGGAACATTTTCCTAGAAAGAAAATTAAATTGCCATATGAATCTATTATGAGAGCTACTTATGGATTGCATACCAAAGATGACAATACCTAGATCTATTCGTGTTTTTATGCCTAGCTAAGGGCGTTAAACAATAGCGCTTGTTGGGAGGCAACCCAATTTTATTTTTGTTTTTGCTTTTTTGTTCCTGTTTTGCTTTGAATAATTCATATAGCCTCTGGTTATATGTGGTTTTGTGTTTTAATTAGTGTTTGTGCCAAGTAAAACCTTTGGGATGGCTTACGGTGATAGTTGATTTGATCTTGCTGAAAAACAGAAACTTTTGCGTCCAGTCACAGAATTTTAATACTTCACTAGTGCGTTTAAAAACCCTGAATTTTTTATAATAGATTTATATATAAATTTCCTATGTTTTCCTCATTTTTCAGAATTTTTGGATTTACATAAGTATTATAACATTCAGATCTTCGCAGACTGTTCTATTTTTGACAGATTCTGTTTTCTTTGTGTTGTTTGCTTATTTTGATGAATCTATGGGTAGTATCGGGGGGTATGAACCATGGAAAAGTTGTAATACAGTATATATTACACCAATATAAATAAATAATGAGTTCATGACAGTACCAAAAGTGGTGATTTATTTTCTTATACTAACGGAGCTTATGAGATTTTCTGTTGAGTTTTGTGTTGTGAGGTTTTCAAGTTTTGGGTAAGGATTTGATGGACTATGGAATAAGGAGTGGCAAGAGCCTAAGCTTGAGGATTCCCAAGGCACCCCAAGGTAATATTCAAGGACAACCAAGAGCCTAAGCTTGGGGATGCCCTGGAAGGCATCCCCTCTTTCGTCTTCGTCAATCGGTAACTTTTCTTGAGGCTATATTTTTATTCACCACATGATATGTGTTTTGCTTGGAGCGTCTTGTATGATTTGAGTCTTTGCTTTTTAGTTTGCCACAATCATCCTTACTGTACACACCTTTTGAGAGGGAGACGCATGAATCGTGATTTATTAGAATACTCTATATGCTTCACTTATATCTTTTGAGCTAGGCAATTTTGCTCTAGTGCTTCACTTATATCTTTTTAGAGCACGGCGGTGGTTTTATTTTATAGAAATTGTTGAACTCTCATGCTTCACTTATATTATTTTGAGAGTCTTTAAACAGTATGTTAATTTTCTTTGGTTATAAATTTAGTCCTAATATGATAGGCATCCAAGAGGGATATAATAAAAACTTTCATATAAAGCGCATTGAATACTATGAGAAGTTTGATTCCTTATGATTGTTTTGAGATATAGAGATGGTAATATTAGAGTCATGCTAGTGAGTAATTGTGAATTTTAGAAATACTTGTGTTAAAGTTTGTGATTCCCGTAGCATGCACGTATGGTGAACCGTTATGTGATGAAGTCGGAGCATGATTTATTTATTGATTGTCTTCCTTATGAGTGGCGGTCGGGGACGAGCGATGGTCTTTTCCTACCAATCTATCCCCCTAGGAGCATGCACGTAGTACTCTGTTTCGATAACTAATAGATTTTGCAATAAGTATGTGAGTTCTTTATGACTAATGTTGAGTCCATGGATTATACGCACTCTCACCCTTCCACCATTGCTAGCCTCTCTAGTGCCTCGCAACTTTCGCCGGTACCATATACCAACCATATACCTTCCTCAAAATAGCCACCATACCTACCTATTATGGCATTTCCATACCCATTCCGAGATATATTGCCATGCAACTTTCCACCGTTCCGTTTATTATGACACGCTTCATCATTGTCATATTGCTTTGCATGATCATGTAGTTGACATCGTATTTGTGGCAAAGCCACCGTTCATAATTCTTTCATACATGTCACTCTTGATTCATTGCACATCCCGGTACACCGCCGGAGGCATTCATATAGAGTCATATTTTGTTCTAAGTATCGAGTTATAATTCTTGAGTTGTAAGTAAATAAAAGTGTGATGAACTTCATTATTAGAGCATTGTCCCATGTGAGGAAAGGATAATGGAGACTATGATTCCCCCACAAGTCGCGATGTGACTCCGGACGAAAAAAAAGAGGCCAAAAAAAATGAGAAGGCCCAAATAAAAAAAATGAGAGAAAAGAGAGAAGGGACAATGTTACTATCCTTTTACCACACTTGTGCTTCAAAGTAGCACCATGATCTTCATGATAGAGAGTCTCCTATGTTGTCACTTTCATATACTAGTGGGAATTTTTCATTATAGAACTTGGCTTGTATATTCCAATGATGGGCTTCCTCAAACTGCCCTAGGTCTTCGTGAGCAAGCGAGTTGGATGCACACCCACTTAGTTTTCTTTTAAGCTTTCATAAACTTATAGCTCTAGTGCATCCGTTGCATGGCAATCCCTAGTCACTCAAATTGATATCTATTGATGGGCATCTCCATAGCCCGTTGATACGCCTAGTTGATGTGAGACTATCTCCTTCTTTTTGTCTTCTCCACAACCACCATATTCTATTCCACCTATAGTGCTATGCCCATGGATCACGCTCATGTATTGCGTGAAAGTTGAAAAAGTTTGAGAACATCAAAAGTATGAAACAATTGCTTGGCTTGTCATCGGGGTTGTGCATGATTTGAATATTTTGTGTGATGAAGATGGAGCATAGCCAAACTATATGATTTTGTAGGGATAAGCTTTCTTTGGCCATGTTATTTTGAGAAGACATAATTGCCTTGTTAGTATGCTTGAAGTATTATTGTTTTTATGTCAATATTAAACTTATGTTTTGAATCTCATGGATCTGAACATTCAAGCCACAATAAAGAAAATTACATGGATAAATATGTTAGGTAGCATTCCACATCAAAAATTATGTTTTATCATTTACCTACTCGAGGACGAGCAGGAATTAAGCTTGGGGATGCTTGATACGTCTCCAACGTATCTATAATTTTTTATTGTTCCATGCTATTATATTATCTGTTTTGGATGTTTTATATGCATTAATATGCTATTTTATATTATTTTTGGGACTAACCTATTAACCTAGAGCCCAGTGCCAGTTTCTATTTTTTTTCTTGTTTTTTAGCTTCGTGGAAAAGGAATACCAAATGGAATAAAATCTTCGCGATGATTTTTCTTGGACCAGAAGACACCCAGGAGACTTGGAGATGAAGTCGGAGGAGCCACGAGGCGGCCACAAGGGTGGAGGGCGCGCCCAGGGGGGTAGGGCGCGCCCCCTGCCTTGTGGGCCCCCCGTGAACCCCCTGACCTAATTCTTTCGCCTATATATTCACATATGTTCCCATCCCACGAGAAGCATCCACGAAAACACTTTTCCACCGCCGCAACCTTCTGTACCCGTGAGATCCCATCTAGGAACCTTTTCCGGCACCCTGCCGGAGGGGGATTCGATCACGGAGGACTTCTACATCAACCCTATTGCCCTTCCGAAGAAGCGTGAGTAGTTTATCTCAGACCTACGGGCCCATAGCTAGTAGCTAGATGGCTTATTCTCTCTCTTTGATTCTCAATACCATGTTCTCCTCGATGTTCTTGGAGATCTATTCGATGTAATACTTTTTGCGGTGTGTTTGCCGAGATCCGATGAATTGTGGATTTATGATCAGATTATCTATGAATATTATTTGAATCTTCTCTGAATTCTTTTATGCATGATTTGATATCTTTGTAATTCTCTTTGAACTATCGGTTTGGTTTGGCCAACTAGATTGGTTTTTCTTGCAATGGGAGAAGTGCTTAGCTTCGTGTTCAATCTTGCGGTGTCCTTTCCCAGTGACAGTAGGGGCAGCAAGGCACGTATTGTATTGTTGCCATCAAGGATAAAAAGATGGGGTTTACATCATATTGCTTGACTTTATTCCTCTACATCATGTCATCTTACTTAATGCGTTACTCTGTTCTTCATGAATTTAATACTCTAGATGCAGGTAGGAGTCGGTCGATGTGTGGAGTAATAGTAGTAGATGCAGAATCGTTTCGGTCTACTTGACACGGACGTGATGCCTATATTCATGATCATTGCCTTAGATATCGTCATAACTTTGCGCTTTTCTATCAATTGCTCAGTAGGAATTTGTTCATCCTCCGTATTATTTGCTATCTTGAGAGAAGCCTCTAGTGAAACCTATGGCCCCCGGGTCTATTTTCCATCATATAAGTTTCCGATCTACTATTTTCCATCATATAAGTTTCCGATCTACTATTTTCCATCATATAAGTTTCCGATCTACTATTTTCCATCATATAAGTTTCCAATCTACTATTTTGCAATCTTTTACTTTCCGATCTATAAACCAAAAATACAAAAAATATTTACTTTATCTTTTTTTTTAGTTTCATCTATATCTATCAGATCTCACTTTTGCAAGTAACCATGAAGGGATTGACAACCCCTTTATCGCATTGGGTGCAAGTTGTTTGATTGTTTGTGCAGGTATTTGGTGATTTGTGCGTTGTCTCCTACAGGATTGATACCTTGTTTCTCAAACTAAGGGAAATACTTATCTCTACTTTGCCGCATCACCCTTTACTCTTCAAGGGAAAAACCAACGCAAGCTCAAGAAGTAGCAGGAAGAATTTCTGGCGCCGTTGCCGAGGAGGTTAGTGCTTGAAGGTATATCTTTAGATCTTGCAATCGAATCTTTTAGTTTCTTGTTTTATCACTAGTTTAGTTTATAAAAGAAAACTACAAAAAATGGAATTGAGGTTGCCTCATATGCTTCATCTTTTTAATGTCTTTCGTGAAAATGATGGGAAGGATAATTGTGCTCAAGTGTTAGAAGAAGAAGTCTATAAAATGTTTGGCACTATATTTTTGAATGATGAGCATGATTGCAATGTTGTTGGTATGAATTCTTTGAATATCCATGATGCTAATGATATGCAAAGCCATAAGCTTGGGGATACTATGTTTGATGAAGATGATATTTTTTGTCCCCCAAGTTTTGATGAGGAAATTTATTATGATGAAAGCATGCCTCCTATCTATGACGATTATTGTGATGACATGTATTCTATAAAGAATAATGATAACCATGAAACTTGTCATCTTGATTTTAATGTTCAATCCAATGATAGTTATTTTGTTGAATTTGCTCCTCCCACTAAAATGAATGAGAAGAATTTTGCTTATGTGGAGAGTAGTAAAATTTCTATGCTTATGACTCATGAAAAGAATGCTTTATGTGATAGTTATATTGTTGAATTCATTCATGATGCCACTGAAAATTACTATGAGAGAGAAACATATGCTTTTACATATTGCAATAATATCAAGTTTCCTCTCTATGTGTTGAAAGTTTTGAAGCTATGCTTGTTTTGCCTTCCTATGCTAGTTGATTCTTGCTCCCATAAATTGTTTGCTCACAAAATCCCTATGCATAGGAAGTGGGTTAGACTTAAATGTGCTAGTCATATGCTTCATAATGCTCCCATTATGTTTCAATTCTTCTCTTTGATGTGAGCATCATTGACATCGTCTTGCCTAGCTAAAACGGCATTAAAGAAAAGTGTTTGTTGGGAGACAACCCAACATTTACCCCTACTTTTTTTGTGAGTTCACATGATTAAGCTACTGTATTAATCATGTTTTATAGCTTTTGTTTGAATAAGGTGCCAAGTAAAGCCTTTGGGATAGTGTGGTTGATAGTTGACTTGATTCTGTGCAAAAAACAGAAACTTTTGCGTCCAGTACAGAAATTCCTGTCTTTTAATGGAACATGGAAAAACTCTGAAATTTTTACAGAGCATTGATTTTCAAATTTTCTACGTTGTCCTAAGTTTTCAGAATATTTTGAGTTACATAAGTATGACCTTAATTCAGATCTATACGTACTGTTCTGTTTTTGACAGATTCTGTTTTCAATGCATAGTTTGCTAGTTTTCTAGTTTCTATGGCTTATATTTCTCAATATAAATTGTAGAAATGATAGGGTACAATATGCATAATGAGAGAAAAATTATGAATATTGTATTGACAGTACCAACGTGAATGATTTGTTTTATTATACTAACGGATCTCACGAAGGTTTTGTTAAGTTTTGTGTGATTGAAGTTTTCAAGTTTTGGGTGAGATATCGATATGAGGAGAACAAGGAGTGACAAGACCCTAAGCTTGGGGATTCACAAGGCACCCGAAGGTAATATTCAAGGAATACCCAAGCAACTAAGCTTGGGGATGCCCCGGAAGGCATCCCCTCTTTCGTCTCCAACATTATCGGTAACCTTACTTGGAACTATATTTTTATTCGTCACATGATATGAGTTTTGCTTGGAACGTCATTTTATTTTATTAGGATTTGCTTTCTGTTATTTAGAGTAATGTTTTGCATCTTTTATTTCAATAAAAGTGTCAAGTTTAGCCTTTACCATGCTTATTTTGCAAGTCTATATGTTGCTGTTTTGAAAACAGAAAGTTTTCTATCGTTGTCTGAATTCTTCTGGAAAGTCAGAACATGATAAAATCTTGAAATTTTTACACAATTAGTAACAACAAATTTTATACAGTTTGGAAATTTTCGAGAATTTTTGGAGTTAGATAAGTATTAGTACAGTTGCACTCTTTACAGACTGTCCTGTTTAGATCGATTGCTGTTATGTTTGCATTGTTTGCATATGTTTGCTTGTTTAATGATTCTATTTGAGGATAGGAGTATTAAATATGCAAAGGCATTTAGTATGCAATGTTAATAATAATTTTAGTGATTTGCTACAGTAGAGAATGATAAGGTTTTGCATTTGATTTATACTAACTCATCTCACGAGTTCTTGTTGAGTTTTGTGTGGATGAAGTTTTTAAGATTTAGGGAAACCGTGATATAAAAGGAATTAAGGAGACACAAAAGCTCAAGCTTGGGGATGCCCAAGGCATCCCTAGTTAATATTTCAAGAAGTCTCAAGCATCTAAGCTTGGGGATGCCCCGGTTGGCATCCCACCTTTCTTCATCAAGAATTATCGGTTAGTATCGGTTGAGCCTAAGTTTTTACTTCTTCACATGATGTGTGCTATTCTTAGAATGTCATTTTTTTTGTTTTCTGTTTGAATAAAATACTTAAGATCTGAAATTCTTAGATGAGAGGGTCTTCACACAGCTACATAATTATTTGACTACTCATTGATCTTCACTTATATATTTTTGGAGTAGTTTGTCAGTTGCTCTAAGTGCTTCATTTATATCTTTTTAGAGCACGACGGTGGTTTTATTTTGAAGAAATTGATGAACTCTCATGCTTCACTTATATTATTTTGAGAGTCTTAAACAGCATGGTAATTTGCTTAGGTTATGAATTTAGTCCTAATATGATGGGCATCCAAGAGGGATATAATAAAAACTTTCATATAAAGTTCATTGAATACTATGAGAAGTTTGATTCCTTATGATTGTTTTGAGATATGAGGATGGTGATATTAGAGTCATGCTAGTGAGTAATTGTGGATTGTAGAAATACTTGTGTTGAGGTTTGTGATTCCCGTAGAATGCACGTATGGTGAACCATTATGTAACGAAGTTGGAGCATGATTTATTTATTGATTGTATTCCTTATGAGTGGCGGTCGAGGACGAGCGATGGTCTTTTCCTACCAATCTATCCCCCTAGGAGCATGCGCATAGTACTTTTTTTTCGATGACTAATAGATTTTTGCAATAAGTATGTGAGTTCTTTATGACTAATGTTGAGTCCATGGATTATACGCACTCTCACCCTTCCACCTTTGCTAGCCTCTCTAGTGCCGCGCAACTTTCGCCGGTACCATACACCACCATATACCTTCCTCAAAACAGCCACCATACCTACCTATTATGGGATTTCCATAGCCATTCCGAGATGTATTTCCATGCAACTTTCCACCGTTCCGTTTATTATGACACGCTTCATCATTGTCATATTGCATTGCATGATCATGTAGTTGACATAGTATTTGTGGCAAAGCCACCGTTCATAATTTTCATACATGCCACTCTTGAGTCATTGCACATCCCGGTACACCGCCGGAGGCATTCATATAGAGTCATATTTTGTTCTAAGTATCGAGTTGTAATTCTTGAGTTGTAAGTAAATAAAAGTGTGATGATCATCATTATTAGAACATTGTCCCATGTGAGGAAATAAAAAAAAAGAGTCCAAAGAAGCCAATAAAAAAATGAGAGAAAAGAGAGAGGGGGCAATGTTACTATCCTTTTTTCCACACTTGTGCTTCAAAGTAGCACCATGATCTTCATGATAGAGAGTCTCATATGTTGTCACTTTCATATACTAGTGGGAATTTTTCATTATAGAACTTGGCTTGTATATTCCAACGATGGGCTTCCTCAAATTGTCCTAGGTCTTCATGAGCAAGCAAGTTGGATGCACACCCACTTAGTTTCTTTTTTGAGCTTTCGTAAACTTATAGCTCTTGTGCATCCATTGCATGCCAATCCCTACTCACTCACATTGATATCTATTGATGGGCATCTCCATAGCCCGTTGATACACCTAGTTGATGTGAGAATATCTCCTTCTTTTTGTCTTCTCCGCAACCACAATATTCTATTCCACCTATAGTGCTATGTCCGTGGCTCACGCTCAGGTATTGCGTGAAAGTTGAAAAGGTTTGAGAAGATCAAAAGTATGAAACAATTGCTTGGCTTGTCATCGGGTTTGTGCATGATTTGAATACTTTGTGTGATGAAGATGGAGCATAGCCAGACTATATGATTTTGTAGGGATAGCTTTCTTTGACCATGTTATTTTGAGAAGACATGATTGCTTTATTAGTATGCTTGAAGTATTATCGTTTTTATGTCAATATTAAACTTTTTTTTGAATCTTATGGATCTGAATATTCTTGCCACAATAGAGAAGATTACATTGATAAATATGCTAGGTAGCATTCCACATCAAAAATTCTGTTTTTATCATTTACCTACTCGAGGACGAGCAGGAATTAAGCTTGGGGATGCTTGTTACGTCTCCAACGTATCTATAATTTTTTATTGTTCCATGCTATTATATTATCCTTCTTGGATGTTTTATATGCATTTATATGTTATTTTATATTATTTTTGGGACTAACCTATTAACCTAGAGCCCAGTGCCAGTTTCTGTTTTTTCCTTGTTTTTGAGTTTTGTAGAAAAGGAATATCAAACGGAGTCCAAATGAGCTGAAAATTTATGATGATTTTTTATGGACCAGAAGAAGCCCCCGAAGCACAAGAGTTGGGCCAGAAGAGTCCCGAGTCAATGACAAGGGTGGAGGGCGCGCCCCCCCTACCTTGTCGCTGACTCATGGACCCCACTGACGTGAAACCGACGCCAAAAATTCCTATAAATCCATAAACCCCCAGAAAGAAACCTAGATCAGGAGTTCTGCCGCCGCAAGCCTCTGTAGCCACGACAAACCAATCAGGACACTGTTTCGGCGCCCTGCCGGAGGGGGAAACCATCACCGGTGGCCATCTTCATCATCCCGGTGGTCTCCATGATGAGGAGGGAGTAGTTCGCCCTCGGGGCTGAGGGTATGTACCAGTAGCTATATGTCTGATCTATCTCTCTCTCGTGTTCTTGATATGGCACGATCTTGATGTACAGCGAGCTTTGTTACTATAGTTGAATCATATGGTGTTTTTCCCCTCTACCTTTTGTGATGGATTGAGTTTTACCTTTGAGGTTTCACTATTATCGGATTGAATACTATTATGGATTTGAGAACACTTGATGTATGTCTTGCGATGGGATATCTGTGGTGACAATGGGGTGTTCTATCGATTCACTTGATGTATGTTTTGGCACTCAACTCGTGGATTCCCGAGGTGACATTGGGGTAATCTATGCATAGGGGTTGATGCACGTTTTCGTCCTACATTCTCCAATAGAAACTTTGGAGTGATTCTTTGTTGCACGTTGAGGGATTGTTATATGATTCAATTATGTTATCATTGTTGAGAGAACTTGCATTAGTGAAAGTATGAACCCTAGGCCTTGTTTCCAAGCATTGCAATACCGTTTTTGCTCACTTTTGTTACTTGCTACCTTGCTGTTTTTATATTTTCAGATTACAAAAACCTATATCTACCATCCATATTACACTTGTATCGCCATCTCTTCGCCAAACTAGTGCACCTATACAATTTACCATTGTATTGGGTGTGTTGGGGACACAAGAGACTCTTTGTTATTTGGTTGCAGGGTTGTTTGAGAGAGACCATCTTCATCCTATGCCTCCCACGGATTGATAAACCTTAGGTCATCCACTTGAGGGAAATTTGCTACTATCCTACAAAACTCTGTGCTTGGAGGCCCAACACGAGTCTACAAGAATAAGATTGCGTAGTAGACATCAAGCTCTTTTCTGGCTATGGACCCATAGGTCTGAGATAAACTACTCACGCTTCATCGGAAGGGCAATAGGGTTGATGTAGAAGCCCTCCGTGATCAAATCCCCCTCCGGCAGGGTGCTGAAAAAGGTCTCTAGATGGGATCTCACGGGTACAGAAGGTTGCGGCGGTGGAAAAGTGTTTTCATGGATGCTTCTGGTGGTTTGGGAATATATGTGAATATATAGGTGAAAGAATTAGGTTAGGAGGGTCATAGGGGGCCCACAAGGCAGGGGGCACGCCCTACCCCCCTGGGTGTGCCCTCCACCCTTGTGGCCGCGTCGTGGCTCCTTCGACTTCATTCTCCAAGTCTCTTGGGTGTCTTCTGGTCCAAGAAAAATCATCGTGAAGATTTTATTCCGTTTGGACTCCGTTTGGTATTCCTTTTCCACGAAGCTAAAAAATAAGGAAATAACAGAAACTGGCACTGGGCTCTAGGTTAATAGGTTAGTCACAAAAATAATATAAAATAGCATATTAATGCATATAAAACATCCAAAACAGATAATATAATAGCATGGAACAATAAAAAATTATAGATATGTTGGAGACGTATCAGTGTTTTCCCCTCTCTATCTTGTTGTGATGAATTGAGTTTTCCCTTTGAGATTTCGTTTTATCGGATTGAATACTTTTTTGGATTTGAGAACACTTGATGTATGTCTTGCTATGAATACCCGTGGTGACAATGGGTTATCATATTGATTCACTTGATATGTGTTTTGGCACTCAACTCGCGGATTCCCGAGGTGACATTGGGGTAATCTATGCATAGGGGTTGATGCACGTTTTCGTCCTTGTTTCTCCAGTAGAAATCTTGGGGCACTCTTTGAGGTTCTTTGTGTTGGATTGAGTATTATGAATCTGAATTTGCTTTGGTGTTATTTTAGTACGAACTCTTGATAGATCGATCGGAAAGAATAACTTGTGTTATTTTAGTACGAACTCTTGATAGATCAATCGGAAAGAACAACTTGGTGTTATTTTAGTACGAACTCTTGGATAGATCAATCAGAAAGAATAGCTACAAACAATTTCTTCTTATGTTCTCCACTAGATAGGAACTTTGGAGTGATTCTTCATTGCACGTTGAGGGATGGTTATATGATCCAATTAGATTAGCATTGTTGAGAGATTGCACTAGCGAAAGATGATATTTTTGGTCCCCCAAGTTTTGATGAGAAAATTTATTATGATGAAAGCATGTCTCCTATCTATGATGAATATAGTGATGACATGTATGCTATAAAGAATAATGATAACCATGAAACTTGTCATCATGATTTTAATTTCCAATCACATGATAGTTATTTTGTTGAGTTTGCTCCCACCACTATTCATGAGAATAAATTTGCTTATGTGGAGAGTAATAAAATTTCTATGCTTGTGGATCATGAAAAGAATGCTTTATGTGATAGTTATATTATTGAATTCATTCATGATGCTACTGAAAATTATCATGAGAGAGGGACATATGCTTTTACATATTGCAATAATATCAAGTTTTCTCTCTATGTGTTAAAAATCTTAAAGTTTTGCTTGTTTTGCCTTCCTATTCTAGTTGATTCTTGTTCCCATAAGTTGTTTTCTCACAAAATTATACTTAAATGTGCTAGTTATATGCTTCATGATGCTATCTTTATGTTTCAATTCTTATCTTTTATGCGAGCATCATTGAAATCATCATGCCTAGCTAAAAGGCATTAAAGAAAAGCGCTTGCTGGGAGACAACCCAACACTTTTACCTACTGTTTTTGTGTGTTTAGTATACTGTAGTGGTCTTGTTTTATAGCTTTTGTTCCAATAAAGTGCCAAGTAAAGCCTTTGGGATAGTGTGGATGATAGTTGACTTGATTCTGTGCAAAAAGCAGAAACTTTTGCGCCCAGTAAATGAATTGTTTAAATTCACTGGTACGTCCAAAAACTCTTAATTTTTTACATATATTATATATACAAAGGTTCTACGTTGTCCTAATTTTTCAGAATTTTTTGAGTTACATAAGTATGACCTTAATTCATATATTTACTTACTGTTTTGTTTTTGACAGATTCTGTTTTCAATGCATAGTTTGCTTGTTTTATGGTTTCCATGGCTTATATTGCTTAATATAAGTTGTATATATTATAGGGTACAGTAGCCATTGTGTGAGAACAATTATGAATCTTATCTTGACAGTACCAAAGTGAATGATTTGTCTTTATCATACTAACCCATCTCACGAAGTTCCGTTAAGTTTTGAAGTTTTCAAGTTTTGGGTGAGATGTCGATATGAGGAGAATAAGGAGTGACAAGACCCTAAGCTTGGGGATGCCCAAGGCACCCCAAGGTAATATTCAAGAAAGATCCAAGCAACTAAGCTTGGGGATGCCCCGGAAGGCATCCCCTCTTTCGTCTTCAACATTATCGGTAACGTCACTTGGAGCTATGTTTTCATTCGTCACATGATATGTGTTTTGCTTGGAGCATTATTTTATTTTATTAGTATTTTCTTGCTGTTATCTATAATAATGTTTTGCATCTTTTACTTCAATAAAAATGTCAAGTATAGCCTTTTCCATGCTTATTTTGCAAGTATACGAGTTGCTGTTTCAAAACAGAAAGTTTATTTCTGTTACAAAAATTCTCTATAAAAGTCAGAATGTGATAAAAGGTTGAAATGTTTTGCATAGTAATCTATAATAAATTTTATACAGTTTGGTAATTTTTCAGAATTTTTGGAGTTAGGGAAGTATGATGAATATTGCACTCTTTACAGGCTGTTCTGTTTAGACAGATTGCTGTTATGTTTGCATTGTTTGCATATGTTTGCTTGTTTAATGATTCTATTTGAGGATAGGAGTATTAAATATTCAGAGGCATTTAGTATGCAATGTTAAATTATAATTTTAGTGATTTGCTACAGTAGAGAATGATAAGGTTTTTGCATTGATTTATACTAACTTATCTCACGAGTTCTTGTTGAGTTTTGTGTGGATGAAGTTTTTAAGATTTAGGAAACCTTGATATAAAAGGAATTAAGGAGACACAAAAGCTCAAGATTGGGGATGCCCAAGGCATCCCAAGTTAATAATCCAAGAATTCTCAAGCATCTAAGCTTGGGGATGCCCCGGTAGGCATCCCACCTTTCTTCATCAACAATTATTGGTTAGTCTCGGTTGAGCCTAAGTTTTTTCTTCTTCACATGATGTGTGCTATTATCGGAATGTCATTTAATTTTTGTTTTGCTTGCTATTTTAATAAAATACTTAGATCTGAAAGTTTTTAAATAAAAGAGAGTACTCAAATAGCTACCCATTTACTTAACTACTCTCATGATCTTCACTTATATCTTTTTGGAGTAGTTTGTCGAACACTCTCATGCTTCACCTATATTATTTTGAGAGTTGATAATAGCGGTGACAATTTTCACAAGCTATGAAATTGGTTCCAAAGTGATGGATATCCAAGAATGATATAATAAAAACTTTCATATAGATCATTGGATATGATAAGTTCGATTCCTTGCAATAGTTTTGCGATATGGAGATAATAATATGTGAGTCATGTTGGTGAGTAATTATGCTTTAGTAAGAATATTGGTGTTAAGGTTTGTGATTCCCTATGCAAGCACGAAAGTCAATAGTTATGCAATGAAATTACATCCTACTTGTGGTGCATTATTCGGTGTTAGTTATGTTTAATGCTCGTTTATGAGAATTTTCGTTTCTTGGTTGGTTGCTTCTCAATCTTTTTGCTAGCCTCCATTTGTACTAAGTGGGAATATTACTTGTGCATCCAAATTCATAAACCCAAATTTGTGCCAAATGAGGCCACCATACCTACCTATATGCGGTATTTCCATGCTGTTCTAAGCAAATTTGTATGTGCCATCTCTAAATTTTCAAAATAATTTCCTTTTTGTGTGCTCGTACCGCTCATGAAGTGGCAGGGGGTGGCCAATATTTTCCATGCTAGATGTGTTATTCTCAAGATGAGTGTGACGACCCCGGCTTAATCGTGCACTAATCATACACGCAAATGCACACGATCAAGCCTAAGGACTCACTTGAAGATATCACAACACAACTCTAAAACATAAATAAAGTCATACAAGCTTTATATTACAAGCCAGGGGCCTCGAGGGCTCGAATACATAAGCTCGCGAACAAGCGTCAGCGGAAGCATCAGATATCTGAGTACAGATATGAAACGGAAACAGATAAGCCTCTAGAAAGGTGGGGCAAAACAAAAGCTACGATCGAAAGGCGCAGGCCTCCTGCCTGGGACCCTCCGAACCTACTCCTGGTCATCGGCAAGCTCGTAGTAGTAACCACCCTCGGGGTGGTAGTAGTAGTCGTCGGCGGGGGCAGCTGACTCCGGGGCTCCATCGTCTGGTTGCATCAAAAGGGAAAAGGGGAAAAAGAGGAAGCAAAGCAACCATGAGTACTCATCCGAAGTACTCAGCAAGCAAGGATCTACACTACATATGCAACATTATCAAAGAGAGGCTGTATATGTGGACTGGGCTACAGAAATGCAAGAATAGAGAGAAGACCTAGTCCTATCGAAGACTAGCATCTTCAGCGGTCTTGCGGAATAATCTTCAGCGGTCTTGCAGCATTAGAAGAGTGCAGAATAGCATAAAGTAAAGTAGTAATAGTAGTGTCATCAACCTCGGCCAGAGATCCTTTCTCGACTTCCTGCGAGAAAGCAATCCCAGAGCCCTAGTATCCATTTCTCATCACAAGTATCCAGTTCTAGTTGTATCGATCGGGATATAACTCCGTGCATCCGTTACCGAGGATCAGCTATGCATAGATAGTTCTTCCCTGCAGGGGTGCACCAACTTACCCACCACGCTAGATTAACTCCGGCCGGACACACTTTTCTAGGTCATGCCCGGCCTCGGCCAAACGATACGCTGCAACCCGGCCTAGGCTTAACAAAGAGGTCAGCACGCCGGACTAAACCTATTCGCCCAGGGGTCTTGGCCCATCGCCCCAGGAACTCCTGCACGTTGCGAAGGTGGCCGGTGAGCAGACCTAGCAGCCTCCAGTACAATGGAGGGTGCTTAACGTGGTCCAACCCAGCGCGCGCCGCTTAATCGCTGACGTCCATTAAGCTTCAGCTGATGCATATGACGCAGAGTGCCCATAACTATTCCCACGTGATGGTTAGCGCTATCGGGCCAGAGGCCCACTCAGATGAAATATCCAAACCGTTAGTGAATTAGGAGCGCGCGATAATGAGCAGAGACTCATGATCGATGTGACCCCATCACCCCGTCTCGAGGACTTGCGGCAAGGGCTAAGAATGCCTGGCCACGCCTCGTAATTATCTCGCGGGTACTCTCTCTAGTCACCCGACTACACATCAATCGCATCACTTGCTCGCGCGGGTACCCCTCAGGGCCGACCCGACTTTAGTATCATGGTTATGTGGTATAGTCATAGTATCCGTGTGTCTAGAACACCAAGGGGGAACCCTGAGGAATCACCCTCGATGGAATTCCACCTGATGTAATCGTCAAGGTGAACTAAGGAGGAATCACCCTCGAGGTCCACTCTTGAGGAGTTGCATGACAACGTCGTTACCGGGAGTGGAGAAAGAGGAATCACCCTCGATGACCACAACCGATGAACTAACCTACAAGGTTAACATCAGAAGTGCTGACGAGGTACCACCCTTGGCACTCGATAGTAACCTGGTAGTGTCGTACAACTAGGGGGGTGATGTGCGGTGCCGAGGCCTGGTCTTCAATCCTGCTGATCGGGTCTTCTGATAATCCAGCGGGGTAGTTGGGTCAAAATGGGGTCTCTGACGGGTCTCTAACCATCCTATGCTAAACAGTTTAGGAAAGCAGGTAATTATCAACAGCAGGTTACAAAATCAGGCTATGCATCAGAATAGGTAAAATAGTAGCAGCAGTAATTTCTAATGCAAGCATAAGAGAGAAGAGAATAGGCGATATCGAAATGTTCAAAGGGGGGGTGCTTGCCTGGTTGCTCGGTGGCAAAGGCAAGGTCGTCAGTGGTGTCGTCGGTCTCCGGAGCAGCGTCGGTGTCGGGGTCTACCGAAAGAGAAGAGGGGGAGGAAACAAATAAATACACAGCAATCATATGCAACATAGAGCATGCTATGCTATCGTGCAGTGCAGTGCAGGGTTGCCTAAAGACATGTCTAAATCATTTTAGTTATTTTAGGCTTCAAGTTGGAATTATTAACCAGTATATATGCACTATTCATCTACCGGAAATGGGCTAAAAGTTACGGGTTCACCTCCGTAGAGGGTCCCGTCACGGAAACATATGGCATGGTTGGATTCGTCTCGTCATTCTGATCAACTTTCATGTAGAAGTTTTTCGATCCGAGCTACGGTTTATTTTCTATGATTTTTCAAAGATTAAAGTATTTTCTGGAATTATTTATTTAACAGAAATAGATTATGACATCAGCATTGCATGGGGATGACGTCAGCAGTCAACAGGTCGACTGACCACGGTCAAACATGACCTTTGGGTCTAGTGGGACCCACATGTCAGCCTCTGTTAGCTTAACAGTGGATTAAATTAATTAATAGACTAATTAGAGGGGTGGGCCCCAGATGTCAGTGTGTAATTAGGCTAAACAAATTAGTTTTTAATTAAAACAGTTTAATTAGACTAATTATAAACGGGGGCCCACATGTCAGTGGTTGGGGGCTGCCTAGTCAGCATGTTGACTGGGTCAACCCAGTCAACGGGGCCCCCAGGGCCCACTGGTCAGCGACCCAGGGGCGGGGCCCACCGAGCCACGTCGGCGTTGGCACCGGAGATAACTCCGGTGACCAAAAACGCGACGACGCGTCGCCGGAGCGCGTCGGAATCGCTCCACATGGGTCCGTTTTGCGGGCGGCTACTTGCGTTCGATCGGGCGCACACTCACGCGTCGAACTGCGGTGGTGGCCCGGCCGGAAATGGCCGGAGACGGCGGTGGTGAGAGGCGGAGCGGACGCCGGAGTTCGGGCGTCGACGGATCCGGCGCTGCATGGCACGGGAAGGCACGCTAGGGGTCTCGTTGGACTTGCACGAGCTCCAGGAGCTCGATGCGAGGCTCGGCTGCGCGTGACGGTGACGATGGCCACGGCAGCGAGCTCGTCGGCGGCAGCGGGTTCGGGCGCAAGCGGAGCAATGGCTACGGCGCGAACTAGAGGGCCTAGAGGGCAGAGGAGGGAGGCAGCTCACCTAGTGGCACGCACATTGGCTGTTGGTGGTTTAGTAGCTGCAGGGGGCCGGCGTCGGAGACGAAGAAGAACGGCGGCAGCCGGAGATGTGGACGAAGGGGATCCGGTGCTGCATCGCCTCCGTGTTCCAGCTGAGGCCACCAGTCGACGAGGAAGACGAAGGCGGACCTCTACGGCATCACGGCGGGTCGAGGCGAAGATGGTGGCCGCGGTGGCGGCAGTCGGTCGTCGATGGAAATGGATGGGAGAGAGCGAGGGGAGAGGGGAGAAGTGAACGAGGAGGACCAGGGGGAGGCACTGGCCTCGGCCTTATCCCCTCGATGAGCCGCGGCATCGGTGGACGTCGCGATGTCGGTGTCTCACCGGCGCGTGCGCGCGGCGACCATGGGCGAGACGACACGCAGTGAGTGAGAAAGGGAGATGGGCCTGGTGGGCTGGGTTCGGGGCACTGTGCACTTAGGCCCAGTGCACAGTGCCTCTTTTTTTTTTCTGTTTCTGCTTTTTTTCTTTTTTTTACAAAGAGGGTTTTGCATTATTTTGAGCCACCAAATGAATATACAAGAATGTGAAACTTGCTCACATTAGTACATTGCAATATCCAGCACTGCCACAAAAAAGTTTGGGCATTTTTGAAGTTCATTTGAATTTAATCAAAAATGAATAGGGCATTTTAGGTGCTGATTTGGCTCTGTTTTAAATGCTCTGGCCCATTTCAAGTTGATGGTGATGTTGTGTTCCTTAACAACATTTGTTTTGGAATATTTGCTAGATAGTGAACATTTTTCCAGCAAATTTGGAGCAACTTTATTTTGCACTTTGAGTTTGAATTGATTTCAGAGAGAAATTTGACTTGAGTTGTTTAAGCACTATGATGAAGCATGGCAAATGGAGATGACATGGCATGTTTAGCTGAGGAACACAGTGCTTATTACACAGGGGTGTTACAATTCTCCTCCTCTAAAAGAAATTATCGTCCCAAGAATTCAGGAGGTAGAAGGGAAGAGGTCGGGATATTCTTCCCGAAGATGATCCTCGCGTTCCCAAGTGGCTTCATCTTTAGTAAGATTAGACCACTGCACTTTCAGGAACTTGGTCGTCTTCTGACGGGTCCGACGTTCAGCTTGATCGAGAATGCGGATCAGATGCTCCTTATAAGATAGGTCATCTTGCAATTCGAGCATCTCGTGATCCACTGCTCTGTGTGGAGATTCCTTGAAGCAACGACGAAGTTGTGACACATGGAAGACGTCATGAATATGAGAGAATTGCGGAGGCAACTCAAATTTATATGCCACCTGACCACGTCTAGAAACAATGCGGAATGGACTAATGTAGCGTGGAGCTAACTTGCCCTTGATTCTGAAATGGTGAGTGCCCTTCATAGGAGTGACACGCAGATAAGCTTGATCACCAGGTTGATAGGTCAAGCCCCATCGTTTGCGATCATAGTTGCTCTTCTGGCGGTCCTGAGCTGCCTTAAGATTTTCGAGGACTATACGGACTTGTTCTTCGGCGTGTTGGATAATGTCTGGACCCACAAGTGGTCGTTCCCCAGTTTCTGACCAATTCAGAGGGGTTCGACACTTACGTCCATAGAGTACTTCAAAGGGAGCCATTTCAAGTTGGCTTGATAGCTGTTGTTATAAGAGAACTTGGCATACGGGAGAGATTCTTCCCACTTCTTGCCAAAGGAAATAACACAAGCTCGAAGCATTTCTTCAAGCACTTGATTAACTCGCTCGACTTGGCCTTGGGATTGGGGATGATAAGCCGAACTCCAGGTAATATGAGTTCCCATGGCTTCTTGGAAACTTTCCCAGAACTTAGAGGTGAAAAGACCACCACGGTCCGAACTGATCTCCTTCGGAATACCGTGGAGTGAAACAATTCTGGAGATATACAACTCTGCTAACTGACTAGCAGTGATAGTCTCCTTGACAGGCAAAAAGTGTGCAACCTTAGAGAGTTGGTCGACGATGACTAGAATAGCATCGTGACCCTTCTGTGACTTGAGAAGGCCAGTAATGAAATCCATTTGCACTTTATCCCATTTCCATAAAGGAATAGGTAACGGTTGCAGAATTCCAGCAGGCTTCTGATGTTCTGCTTTAACGTGACGGCAAACGTCACATTCAGCAACACAGCGAGCAATATCCTGCTTCATTTTAGACCACCAGTACCTTTGACGGAGATCATGATACATCTTGGTGCTACCCGGATGGATAGACAGCGGTGTATCATGTGCCTCCTTCATGACCTTGTCAGTCATTAGTTCGAAGCGAGGTACCATAATGCGGTCTCTGAAATACAAGGTTCCATCTTCAGATAGCGAGAAATCCTTGTAGTTTTCCAGGTGAAGATCTTTCTTCATCAGATCAATTTCAGCATCTTTAGCTTGCGCATTCTTAACAGCTTTCTCAAGATCTGGTTGTACCACAAGGTTATTAAGAGAACCCTGGGGAACAATACGCAGATTCAGTTTGCGCAGTTCTTCATAAAGATGAGGTTGAGCTCGCCTAACCATGAGGTTGTTGCAATAGGACTTGCGGCTTAAGGCATCAGCCATGACATTAGCCTTGCCAGGGGTATATGAAATACCACAGTCATAGTCCGTAATTGTTTCCAACCATCGCTGTTGACGGAGATTAAGATCCGGCTGAATAAACAAATACTTCAAGCTTTGATGATTCGTATATACCTCACACCGGTTACCCAGAAGGTAATGCCGCCACAGCTTCAATGCATAGATCACTGCAGCAAGTTCAAGATCATGCACTGGATAATTTTCTTCATGCGGACGCAATTGACGCGAAGCATACGCAATTACTCTTCGTTCTTGCATTAGGATACAGCCTAATCCTTGACGAGAGGCGTCGCAATATATCACAAAGTCTTTGCGAGAATCCGGAGGAGCAAGCACTGGAGCAGAAGTCAGCTTGTCCTTGAGAGTCTGGAAACTTTCCTGACATTTGTCTGTCCACTCAAACTTAATGCCTTTGTGAAGCAGGTTAGTCAGAGGCTTAGCAATCTTGGAAAAGTTCTTGAAAAATCGACGGCAATAGCTTGCGAGGCCAAGAAAACTTCTCACTTGCTTGACGTTCTTCGGAGGAGTCCAGTCCAGAATAGCCTAAACTCGCTCCGGGTTAACAGCAATTCCATCCTTGGAAATCACATGACCAAGGTAGGTTACTTCAGAAAGCCAGAATTCACATTTGGAATACTTGGCATAGAGCTGGTGTTCTCGGAGCCTTTCCAGTACAAGTCGAAGGTGTTCAGCATGTTCTTCCTTATTCTTCGAATATACCAGAATATCATCTAGATATACCACAACGAACTTGTCGAGGTAATCCATGAAGATGTAATTCATCAAACGGGAGAATGTGGCTAGAGCATTTGTTAAGCCAAATGACATGACAGTGTACTCATAAGAGCCATAGCGAGTAACAAATGCAGTCTTGGGAATATCCTCTTCGCGGACACGGATCTGGTGATAACCCAACCTCAAGTCGAGTTTAGAAAACACCGATGATCCAGCAAGTTGATCATACAAATCATTGATCCGGGGAAGCGGGTATTTGTTCTGGATTGTGGCTTGGTTAATGGGCCGATAATCTTGAATCAATCGGTTAGTTCCATCCTTCTTCTTAACGAAGAGTGAAGGTGCTCCCCAAGCAGAGGAACTAGGGCAGATGAAACCCTTCTTAAGTGACTTGTCGATTTCTTCCTTAAGCTCGAGAAGATGGTGCGGAGGCATCTTATAAGGACGCTTCGCAATAGGAGTTGTGCTTGGTTTCAAGTCGATGACAAACTTGACAGCTCTAACAGGGGGTATTCCTGGAAGTTCTTCTGGAAAAACATCCTGGAAGTCACGAACGACTGGAATGTTTTCTATCCCCTCAAGCGGAGAAGCATTTAACGCATTTAGAGCGTATATTAGGGCCTCGACATTTTGAGTGATATGAGCATGGTAATTCACTATCTCATCCGAGGGGTGCAGAAGGTGTACAACCTTGGTGGCACAATTGATTGAGGCATAATGAGCCTTCAACCAATCCATTCCCAGAATAAGATCAATTTTGGAAGATTTCAGGATAATGGGAAATGCCTGAAACTTCAATCTGTGAATTTCAATAGTGACTTCAGGACTGAACATGGTGGCTTGGCACTGGCCCGCGGGAGTATTTACTGCTAACAGATGGTGCATCTTTTCATACTTAATGCCATGCATGAATGCAAAATCTTCCGACATGAATGAATGCGATGCTCCTGAACCAAATAAAACATATGCAGGTACTGAATTAACAAGTAGTGTACCCATCACAGTTTCTGGTTGATCCTGAGCTTCAGCCATATTGACATGGTAATTCTGTCCACGACCATAAGAAGGCCTGGCATTGTTGTTGCGGGCATTAGGAGGCGAAGCCAGTTGCTTCTGATTCTGATAACAGTTCCTGGCAAGATGACCTGGCTTGCCACACTTGTAGCAGAGCCCACTGTCCAGACGAATTGCAGGAGCTCGGGGTGGTGCAGCTCGAAGAAGCTGCCTCGTTGGTGGAGGAGGCAGACGAGGTGCAGCATGGTACGGCCTTGGTGCAGGTGCAGTTGGTCGGTACATGCTGTGGGGAATCCAGATACGGCATTTCTGTGAAGACGAGCCCGAAGATGAGCCAGCATCACAACAACGCTTCTATGACTCCTTGTGCTTGATCTGAGCTGTCTCAACCAGAATAGCCTTGTTCACAAGGGTAGCAAAGTCGGTGAAGTCTTGAGCAGCAAGTGCAAGCTCGATGTCTGGGTGGAGTCCACTATGGAACTTCTCTTGTCTACGAGCATCTGTGGCGATGTCTTCTTCAGCATAGCGGGATAGGTCAAGGAATTCCCGCTGATAGGCTTCGACAGTCTTGTTGCCTTGGGTGAGGTTGCGGACTTGGGTTCTCATCCGGTCCATGATTCCCTGAGGAATATATCGGGCACGAAAAGCAGCCTGGGACTCAGGCCAAGTAATGGCTGTTCCAGCAGGCAGTGTACGCTTGTATGCATCCACCATTGAGCAGCGAGACCCTTTAAGAAAAAAGGATGCGAAGGTGACAAAGTTGGCAGGGGAGACATTTGCAGAATCCATCTCGTGAGTGATGTCGCAAATCCAATCATCAGCATCCAGTGGCTTTTCAGAATTGCGGAACTAAGTGGGGTTAAGTCGCACAAATTCTGACAGAGTTATTACAGCAGGGTCCTGGTTCTGGTTGTTCTGATGCGGGAACTGAGCCATAATCCCAGTCATGAACCGACGGTTGAGCTCGAATTGTTGCATCATAGCTGCCATATAATATGGCGGTGGTGGATGTTCAGGGGCACGACCACAACCACGACCACCTGGTCTAACCATCCTGCTAAGTTTCAACAGGGGTAGTTTAGTAAAAGAATTGCGAGTGTTTAACGACAAGCATGATGTAACTCGACAATAATTAAGCAGTGTAATAGATGCTTAACAGTAGTCAATTAAGACATACAGATCCATACACTGAGTCGGTTACATGCGGACAGCATAACGGCGCAAATTCAGAAGCTAGACATGCTAGGCAGCGCGTAGGCATGCGGTAAGGAAGTACACAACGAGACATAGCAAAGGCTACATCAACGTCGGAGAAACTGTTAGAGTGAGGAATCTGCAAGTGACAACATAGGGTGTCCTTGATAAAAGGATCCTGAAAGCAGAACCTGGCTCACAATCTTGATGAAAGGGGGAATAATTTCAGAACTCCGGGTGGATGTGATCACAAGAACCTAATGTTGGAGTTAGTAAAATTTTAACCCGAAAGGAAGAGAGATCAAAGTCCCAGAGTAAAGACGAGGAATAAAAGATTCTAATACCACCCATTCGGCGACGTGGGCCCATAAGCCACACAGCCAAGTTAGTAAAATAGTTTTGGACCACTAGACTCAACTTCGGCCAAGGAGTTGGAAAGTGGTTCCTATAGGCAGTCGGCTCTGATACCAACCTGTGACGACCCCGGCTTAATCATGCACTAATCATACACGCAAATGCACACGATCAAGCCTAAGGACTCATTTGAAGATATCACAACACAACTCTAAAACATAAATAAAGTCATACAAGCTTTATATTACAAGCCAGGGGCCTCGAGGGCTCGAATACATAAGCTCACGAACAAGTGTCAGCGGAAGTATCAGATATCTGAGTATAGATATGAAACTGAAACAGATAAGCCTCTAGAAAGGTGGGGTAAAACAAAAGCTATGATCGAAAGCCGCAGGCCTCCTGCCTGGGACCCTCCGAACCTACTCCTGGTCGTCGGCAAGCTCATAGTAGTAACCACCCTTAGGGTGGTAGTAGTAGTCGTCGGCGGGGGCAGCTGACTCCGGGGCTCCGTCATCTGGTTGCATCAAAAGGGAAAAGGGGAAAAAGAGGAAGCAAAGCAACCGTGAGTACTCATCCGAAGTACTCAGCAAGCAACGATCTACACTACGTATGCAACATTATCAAAGAGAGGCTGTATATGTGGACTGGGCTACAGAAATGCCAGAATAGAGAGAAGACCTAGTCCTATCGAAGACTAGCATCTTCAGCGGTCTTGCGGAATCATCTTCAGCGGTCTTGCAGCATTAGAAGAGTGCAGAATAGCATAAAGTAAAGTAGTAATAGTAGTGTCATTAACCTCGGCCAGAGATCCTTTCTCGACTCCCTGCGTGAAAGCAATCCCAGAGGCCTAGTATCCATTTCTCATCACAAGTTTCCAGTTCTAGTTGTATCGATCGGGATACAACTCCGAGCGTCCGTTACAGAGGATCGGCTATGCATAGATTAGTTCTTCCCTGCAGGGGTGCACCAACTTACCCACCACGCTCGATTAACTCCGGCCGGACACACTTTTCTGGGTCATCCCCGACCTCAGCCAAACAATATGCCACAACCCGACCTAGGCTTAACAGAGAGGTCAGCACGCCGGACTAAACCTATGCGCCCAGGGGTCTTGGGCCATCGCCCCGAGAACTCCTGCATGTTGCGAACACGGCCGGTGAGCAGACCTAGCAGCCTCCAGTACAACGGAGGGTGCTTAACGCGGTCCAACCCAGCGCGCGCCGCTCAATCGCTGACGTCCATTAAGCTTCGGCTGATGCATACGACGCAGAGTGCCCATAACTGTTCCCACGTGATGGTTAGCGCTATCGGGCCAGAGGCCCACTCGGATCAAATATCCAAACCGTTAGTGAATTATGAGCAGAGACTCACGATCAATGTGACCCCGTCACCCCGTCTCGAGGACTTGCGGCAAGGACTAAGAATGCCCGGCCATGCCTCGTAATTATCTCGCGGGTACTCTCTCTGGTCACCCGACTACACATCAATCGCATCACTTGCTCGCGCGGGTACCCTTCAGGGCTGACTCGACTTTAGTATCATGGTTATGTGGTATAGTCATAGTATCCATGTGTCGAGAACACCAAGGGGGAACCCTAAGGAATCACCCTCGATGGAATTCCACCTGATGTAATCGTCATGGTGAACTAAGGAGGAATCACCCTCGAGGTCCACTCTTGAGGAGTTGCATGACAACGTCGTTACCAGCAGTGGAGAAAGAGGAATCACCCTCGATGACCACAACCGATGAACTAACCTACAAGGTTATCATCAGAAGTGCTAATGAGGTACCACCCTCGGCACTCGATAGTAACCCGGTAGTGTCATACAACTAGGGGGGTGATGTGCGGTGCCGGGGCCTGGTCTTCAATCCCGCTGATCGGGTCTTCTGATAATCCAGCGGGGCAGTTGGGTCAAAATGGGGTCTCTGGCGGGTCTCTAACCATCCTATGCTAAACAGTTTAGGAAAGCAGGTAATTATAACAAACAAGTTACAAAATCAGCCTATGCATCAGAATAGGTAAAGCAGTAGCAGCAGTAATTTCTAATGCAAGCATAAGAGAGAAGAGAATAGGCGATTTCGGAATGTTCAAAGGGGGGTGCTTGCCTGGTTGCTCGGCGGCAAAAGCAATGTCATCAGTGGTGTCGTCGGTCTTCGAAGCATCGTCGGTGTCGGGGTTTATCGAAAGAGAAGAGGGGGAGGAAACAAATAAATACACAACAATCATATGCAACACAGAGCATGCTATGCTATCGTGCAGTGCAGGGTTGCCTAAAGACATGTCTAAATCATTTTAGTTATTTTAGGGTTCAAGGTGGAATTATTAACCGGTATATATGCACTATTCATCTACCAGAAATGGGCTAAAACTTGCGGGTTCACCTCCGTAGAGGGTCCCGGCACGGAAATAGATGGCGCGGTTGGATTCATCTCGTCATTCTGATCAACTTTCATGTAGAAAGTTTTTCGATCCGAGCTACAGTTTATTTTCTATGAATTTTCAAAGATTAAACTATTTTCTGGAATTATTTATTTAACAGAAATGGATTATGACGTCAGCATTGCATGGGGATGACGTCAGCAGTCAACAGGTCGGCTGACCAGGGTCAAACCTGACCTGTGCGTCTAGTGGGACCCACATGTCAGCCTCTGTTAGCTTAACAGTGGATTAAATAAATTAACAGACTAATTAGAGGGGTGGGCCCCAGATGTCAGTGGGTAATTAGGCTAAACTAATTAGTTTTTAATTAAAACAGTTTAATTAGACTAATTATAAATGGGGGCCCACATGTCAGTGGCTGGGGGCTGCCCAATCAGCACGTTGACTGGGTCAACCCAGTCAACGAGCCCCCAGGCCCCACTGGTCCGCGACCTAGGGGCAGGGCCCATCGAGCCACGTCGGCGTCGGCGCCGGAGATAACTCCGGTGACCAAAAACCCGGCGGCACGTCGCCGGAGCGCGTCAAAATCGCTCCACAGGGGTCCGTTTTGCGCGCGGCTACTTGCGTTCGATCGGGCGCACGCTCGCGCGTCGAACTGCGGTGGTGGCCCGGCCGGAAATAGCCGGAGACGGCGGTGGCGAGTGGCGGAGCAGACGTCGGAGTTCGGGCGTCGACGGATCCAGCGCTGCACGGCACGGGGAGACACGATAGGGGTCTCTTTGGACTCACACGAGCTCCAGGAGCTCGATGCGAGGCTCGGCTGCGCGTGATGGTGACGATGGCCACGGCAGCGAGCTTGTCAGCGGCAGCGGGTTCGGGCGCAAGCGGAGCAATGGCTACGGCACGAACTAGAGGGCCTAGAGGGTAGAGGAGGGAGGCAGCTCACCTAGCGGCACGCACGTTGGCCGTTGGTGGTTTAGTAGCTGCAGGGGGCCGGCGCCGGAGACGAAGAAGAACGGCGGCAACCAGAGATGTGGACATAGGGGATCCGGTGCTGCAGCGCCTCCGTGTTCCAGCTGAGGCCACCAGTCGACGAGGAAGACGAAGGCGGACCTCTACGGCATCACGGTGGGTCGAGGCGAAGACGGTGGCCGCGGTGGCGTCGGAGCTACGGCGGCAGTGGCTGTCGGTCGTCGATGGAAATGGATGGGAGAGAGCCAGGGGAGAGGGGAGAAGTGAACGAGGAGGACCAGGGGGACGCACTGGCCTCGGCCTTATCCCCTCGACGAGCCGCGGCGTCGGTGGACGTCGCGCTGTCAGCGTCTCACCGGCGCGCGCGCGCGGCGACCACGGGCGAGACGACACGTAGTGAGTGAGGAAGGGAGATGTGCCTGGTGGGCTGGGTTCGGGGCACTGTGCACTTTGGCCCAGTGCACAGTGCCTCTTTATTTTTTTTATTTTTCTGTTTCTGCTTTTTTTCTTTTTTTTTATAGAGAGGGTTTTGCATTATTTTGAGCCACCAAATGAATATACAAGAATGTGAAACTTGCTCACATTATTACATTGCAATATCCAGCACTGCCACAAAAAAGTTTGGGCATTTTTTAAGTTCATTTGAATTTAATCAAAAATGAATAGGGCATTTTAGGTGCTGATTTGGCTCTATTTTAAATGCTCTGGCCTATTTCAAGTTGATGGTGATGTTGTGTTCCTTAACAACATTTGTTTTGGAATATTTGCTAGATAGTGAATATTTTTCCAGCAAATTTGGAGCAACTTTATTTTGCACTTTGAGTTTGAATTGATTTCAGAGAGAAATTTGACATGAGGTGTTTAAGCACTATGATGAAGCATTGCAAATGGAGATGACATGGCATGTTTAGCTGAGGAACACAGTGCTTATTACACAGGGGTGTTACAATGAGTGTTTATTCACTTGTCATTGCACGAGAGTACGGCAAAGGTATTAGGGTTGCCCAGTCCCGAAATGAAAAATGAATTTACTTTATGTTGTCAAATAATAAATTCCTTGGAAAGTGTTGGTATGGAGGGCACCCGTGGATACGGCTAGCCATGGAAAGTGAAAGAATTGGTGGAAAAAGGAATAAACTTTATTTTCTGTTTGGGAACCACCTATGATATATCTAGCGTGGAAAGTGTTGGGAGATACTCGGTCATTTTCGTTGACGGGAAAAGTATGCCTCCCAAAATATTTTTACCTCTCAATTTAAGCTTTGAGCTCTAGCACCTCTACAAATCCCTACTTCCCTCTGCGAAGGGCCTATCTATTTACTTTATGCAATTTTTATTTTTATTTGAGTCTCCATCTTCTCTTATAAAGCACCAACTAAGGGGCACTATGATCGTACTTGAGCATTGGATGTAGCTAATATGTGAGTGTGTTTCATGAATGGATCAATGATTGAGCATGATGGGCTAGGGATAGCTTTCTTTAGTGTTGATATTTTGTAAGACATGGTTGCTTGTTGATATGCTTGAGTATTCATGTCCTCATGTCAAATTATAGACTATTGCTTTGAATCATTCAAGTCCAAATATCCATGCTACAAAAGGAAAGAGAATATGACAAATATGATAGGTAGCATTCCACATCAAATAAAATTTTCTGTTTTCAATTGCTACTTTAACATGAGAAGTTTTATGAGAAAGAATTGCTGTTATGATGCTAGGAAAAGTGATTGAAATTATCATTGATCAAACTTATGCACTTTGCTAGCATTCACACTTCATAAATTATTTCTTTTATCACTTACCTACTTGAGGACGAGTAGGAATTAAGCTTGGGGATGCTGATATGTCTCCAAAGTATCTATAATTTATGAAGTATTCATGCCATGTTTACAACAATTTCATATGGTTTTGGTATGATTTGCATGGAACTAACCCGGACTGACGCTGTTTTCAGCAGAACTACCGTGTGTTGTTTTTTGTGCAGAAATGAAAGTTCTCCAAATGAGCTGAAACTTTTTGACGATTTTTTTTTGGAACAAAAGAGACCCCCGAAGCTTCGTGGAAGGACCAGAAGGTGAAGGAGTAGGGCACAAGACACCGGGGTGCGCCTGGGCCCTTGCCCGTGCCCCGGTGGGTTGTGCTCACCTCGAGGCCCATCTTAGCGTGAAACCAACGCCAAAAATTCCTATAAATAGAGAAACCATCAGGGGTAACCCTAGATCAGAAGTTCCGCCGCCGCAAGCCTCTGTAGCCACAAAAAAACCAATCTAGACCCCGTTCTGGCACCCTGCCGGAGGGGGAAATCATCACCGGTGGCCATCTTCATCATCCCAGCGGCCACCGTGATGAGGAGGGAGTAGTCCACCCTCGGGGCTGATGGTTTGTACCAGTAGCTATGTGTTTAATCTCTCTCTCTCTCTCTCTCGTGTTCTTGAGATGTCATGATCTTGATGTATCGCGGGCTTTGTTAATATAGTTGGATCATATGGTGTTTTCCCCTCTCTATCTTGTTGTGATGAATTGAGTTTTCCCTTTGAGATTTCATTTTATCGGATTGAATACTTTTTTGGATTTGAGAACACTTGATGTTTGTCTTGCTATGAATACCCGTGGTGACAATGGGGTATCATATTGATTCACTTGATATGTGTTTTGGCACTCAACTCACGGATTCCCGAGGTGACATTGGGGTAATCTATGCATAGGGGTTGATGCACGTTTTCGTCCTTGTTTCTCTGGTAGAAATCTTGGGGAAATCTTTGAAGTTCTTTGTGTTGGATTGAGTATTATGAATCTGAATTTGCTTTGGTGTTATTTTAGTACGAACTCTTGATAGATCGATCAGAAAGAATAACTTGTGTTATTTTAGTACGAACTCTTGATAGATCGATCGGAAAGAATAACTTGTTGTTATTTTAGTACGAACTCTTGGATAGATCGATCGGAAAGAATAGCTACAAACAATTTCTTCTTATGTTCTCCACTAGATAGGAACTTTGGAGTGATTCTTCATCGCACGTTGAGGGATGGTTATATGATCCAATTAGATTAGCAATGTTGAGAGATTGCACTAGCGAAAGTACGGACCCTAGGCCTCATTTTCAAGCATTGCAATACCGTTTGTGCTCCGTTTTACCAATTGCTACCTTGCTGTTTTTTTATTTTCAGATTACAAAAATATAGTTCTACCATCCATATTACACTTTTATCACCATCTCTTCGCCGAACTAGTACACCTTTACAATTTGCCATTGTATTGGGTGTTTTGGGGACACAAGAGACTTTTTATTATTTGGTTGCAGGATTGTTTGAGAGAGACCATCTTCATCCTACGCCTCCCATGGATTGATAAACTTTAGGTCATCCACTTGAGGGAAATTTGCTACTGTCCTACAAAACTCTGCGCTTGGAGGCCCAACACGAGTCTACAAGAACAAGTTGTGTAGTAGACATCAGGCACTCTGCGTCGTACGATTCTCCGAAAGCTCTTCGGACGTCAGTGATGGAGCGGCGTGCGCCCGGTTGGACGGGAACCACATGTAGCTTGTATTAGGGGGTGGGTCTGCTCCGGGCCACCCTCACAACACGTAGGGGTGCAAAGGGCGATGGGCCCAAGACCCCTGAGCGCCTAGGATGTAGACCGGCGTGCTGGCCTCTCTGTTGAGCCTAGGTAGGACTATGGCGTGTCGATCAGCCGAGGCCGGTCATGACCTGATGGTGTGTCCGACCGGAGTTACTCGAGCATGTTGGGTAAGTTGGTGCACCCCTGTAGGGAAGTATATCTATTCGAATAGCCGTGTCCACAGTAACAGATGCTCAAAGTTCTATCCCGATCGATACAACTAGAACTGGATACTGAAGATGATAAATGGATATGATGGCTCTGGGATTGCTTTCTCGCAGGGAGACGAGAAAGGATCTCTGGGCGTGGATGCTACAACATACTTATTACTTATGCTATGTTACTCTACTGTCTTCTGTTACTGCAAGATGCTAGTCTTTGATAGGCTAGGCTTTCACTTTTCTTCTGGCATTTCTATAGTATAGTCCACAGATACAGCCCCTTCCCTTTGATAACGATGCATACTTAGTATAGATCTGATGTAAGTCTTGCGAGTACTTTGGATGAGTGATGTCTACTATGCAACCTTCTTCTTGTAGACTCGTGTTGGGCCTCTAAGCACAGAGTTTTGTAGGACAGTAGCAAATTTCCCTCAAGTGGATGACCTAAGGTTTATCAATCTGTGGGAGGCGTAGGATGAAGATGGTCTCTCTCAAACAACCCTGCAACCAAATAACAACGAGTCTCTTGAGTCCCCAACACACCCAATACAATGATAAATTGTATAGGTGCACTAGTTCGGTGAAGAGATGGTGATACAAGTGCAATATGGATGGTAGATATAGGTTTTTGTAATCTGAAAATATAAAAACAGCAAGGTAACTAGTAACAAAAGTAAGCGAAAACGGTATTGCAATGCTTCGAAACAAGGCCTAGGGTTCATACTTTCACTAGTGCAAGTTCTCTCAACAATGATAACATAATTAGATCATATAACAATCCCTCAACGTGCAACAAAGAGTCACTCCAAAGTCACTAATAGCGGAGAATAAACGAAGAGATTATTGTAGGGTACGAAACCACCTCAAAGTTATTCTTTCTGATCGATCTATTGGGCTATTCCTATAAGTGTCACAAACAGCCCTAGAGTTCGTACTAAAATAACACCTTAAGACACACATCAACCAAAACCCTAATGTCACCTAGATACTCCAATGTCACCACAAGTATCCGCGGGTTTGATTATACGATATGCATCACACAATCTCAGATTAATCTATTCAAACCAACACAAAGAACTTCAAAGAGTGCCCCAAAGTTTCTACCAGAGAGTCAAGACAAAAATGTGTGCCAACCCCTATGCATAAGTTCACAAGGTCACAGAACCCGCAAGTTGATCACCAAAACATACATCAAGTGGATCTCGTGAATATCCCATTTTCACCACACATAAACACATGCAAGACATACATCAAGTGTTCTCAAATCCTTAAAGACTCAATCCGATAAGACAACTTCAAAGGGAAAACTCAATTCATTACAAGAAGGTAGAGGGGGAGAAACACCAGATGATCCAACTATAGTAGCAAAGCTCGCGGTACATCAAGATCGTGCCAAATCAAGAACACGAGAGAGAGATCAAACACATAGCTACTGGTACATACCCTCAGCCCCGAGGGTGAACTACTGCCTCCTCGTCATGGAGAGCGCCGAGATGATGAAGATGGCCATCGGTGAAGGTTTCCCCCTCCGGCAGGGTGCCGGAACGGGCTCCTGATTGATTTTTCGTGGCATACAGAGGCTTGCGGCGGCGGAACTCTCGATCTAGGTTTATTTCTGGGGGTTTCTATATTTATAGGAATTTTTGGCATCGAGAACAAGTCAGGGGGGTCCACGAGGAGCCCACAAGACCGGAGGGCGCGCCCTAGGGGGGGTGCCCTCCACCCTTGTGGAGGCCTCGTGGCTCTTCTGGCCCAACTCCTTTGCATTGGGGGCTTCTTCTGGTCCATAAAAAATCTTCGTAAATTTTCAGCTCCTTTGGACTCCGATTGATATTCCTTTTCCGCGAAACTCAAAAACAAGGGAAAAAACAGAAACTGGCACTGGGCTCTAGGTTAATAGGTTAGTCCCAAAAATCATATAAAATAGAATATAAATGCATATAAAACATCCAAGATGGATAATATAATAGCATGGAATAATAAAAAATTATAGATACGTTGGAGACGTATCAAGCATCCCCAAGCTTAATTCCTGCTCGTCCTCGAGTAGGTAAATGATAAAAACAGAATTTTTGATGTGGAATGCTACCTAGCATATTTATCAATGTAATCTTCACTATTGTGGCAAGAATATTCAGATCCATAAGATTCAAAACAAAAGTATAATATTGACATAAAAACAATAATACTTCAAGCATACTAATAAGGCAATCATGTATTCTCAAAATAACATGGCCAAAGAAAGTTATCCCTACAAAATCATATAGTCTGGCTATGCTCCATCTTCATCACACAAAATATTCAAATCATGCACAACCCCGATAACAAGCCAACCAATTGTTTCATATTTTTTATGTTCTCAAACCTTTTCAACTTTCACGCAATACATGAGCGTGAGCCATGGACATAGCACTATAGGTCGAATAGAATATGGTGGTTGTGGAGAAGACAAAAAGAAGGAGATAGTCTCACATCAACTAGGCATATCAACGGGCTATGGAGATGCCCATCAATAGATATCAATGTGAGTGAGTAGGGATTGCCATGCAACGGATGCACTTGAGCTATAAGTTTATGAAAGCTCAAAAAAGAAACTAAGTGGGTGTGCATCCAACTTGCTTGCTCATGAAGACCTAGGGCATTTGAGGAAGCCCATCGTTGGAATATACAAGCCAAGTTCTATAACGAAAAATTCCCACTAGTATATGAAAGTGACAACATAGGAGACTCTCTATCACGAAGAACATGGTGCTACTTTGAAGCACAAGTGTGGAAAAAGGATAGTAACATTGCCCCTTCTCTCTTTTCTCTCTTTTTTTTCTTCTCTTTTTTTTATTGGCTTTTTTTTGCCTTTTTATTTTTCCTCACATGGGGCAATGCTCTAATAATGAAGATCATCACACTTTTATTTACTTACAACTCAAAAATTACAACTCGATACTAGAACAAAATATGACTCTATATGAATGCCTCCGGCGGTGTACCGGGATGTGCAATGACTCAAGAGTGACATGTATGAAAATTATGAACGGTGGCTTTGCCACAAATACTATGTCAACTACATGATCATGCAAAGCAATATGACAATGATGAAGCGTGTCATAATAAACGGAACGGTGGAAAGTTGCATGGCAATATATCTCGGAATGGCTATGGAAATGCCATAATAGGTAGGTACTAGAGAGGCTAGCAATGGTGGAAGGGTGAGAGTGCATATAATCCATGGACTCAACATTAGTCATAAAGAACTCACATACTTATTGCAAAAATCTATTAGCTGTCGAAACAAAGTAGTACACGCATGCTCCTATGGGGATAGATTGGTAGGAAAAGACCATCGCTCGTCCCCGACCGCCACTCATAAGGAAGACAATCAAAAAATATCTCATGCTCCAACTTCGTTACATAACGGTTCACCATACTTGCATGCTACGGGACTCACAAACCATAACAGAAGTATTTCTTCAATTCAAAATTACTCACTAGCATGACTCTAATATCACCATCTTTATATCTCAAAACAATCATAAGGAATCAAACTTATCATAGTATTCAATGCACTTTATATGAAAGTTTTTATTATAACCCACTTGGATGCCCATCATATTAGGACTAAATTCATAACCTAAGAAAATTACCATGCTGTTTAGAGACTCTCAAAATAATATAAGTGAAGCATGATATTTCATCAATTTCTTCAAAATAAAACCACCGTCGTGCTCTAAAAAGATATTAGTGAAGCACTAGAGCAACTGACAAACTACTCCAAAAGATATAAGTGAAGATCAATGAGTAGTCGAATAATTATGTAACTATGTGAAGACTCTCTAACATTTAAGAATTTCAGATCTTGGGATATTATTCAAACAGCAAGCAAAACAAAATAAAATGACTTTCTAAAAATAGCACACATCATGTGAAGAAGTAAAAACTTAGGCTCAACCGATACTAACCGATCATTGTTGAAGAAGAAAGGTGGGATGCCAACCGGGGCATCCCCAAGCTTAGATGCTTGAGACTTCTTGAAATATTAACTAGGGATGCCTTGGGAATCCCCAATCTTGAGCTTTTGTGTCTCCCTAATTCCTTTTATATCACGGTTTCTCTAAATCTTAAAAACTTCATCCACACAAAACTCAACAAGAACTCGTGAGATAAGTTAGTATAAATCAAATGCAAAACCTTATCATTCTCTACTGCAGAAAATCACTAAAATTATTATTTAACTTTGCTTACTAAATGCCTCTGCATATTTAATACTCCTATCCTCAAATAGAATCATTAAACAAGCAAACATATGCAAATAATGCAAACATAACAGCAATCTGTCAAAACAGGACAGTCTGTAAAGAGTGCAATTGTACTCATACTTACCTAACTCAAAAAATCCTAAAAATTTACCACACTGTATAAAATTTGTTATTTCTCAACGTGTAAAAATTTCAAGATTTTATAATGTTCTGACTTTCCATAAGAATTCAGACAACAATAGAAAACTTACTGTTTTCAAAACAGTAACATATAGACATGCAAAATAAGCATGGTAAAGGCTATACTTGACCTTTTTATTGAAATAAAAGATACATAACATTACTCTAAATAACAGAAAGTAAATACTAATAAAATAAAATGACACTCCAAGCAAAACTCATATCATGTGACGAATAAAAATATAGCTCCAAGTGACGTTACCGATAATGTTGAAGACGAAAGAGGGGATGCCTCCAGGGCATCCCCAAGCTTAGTTGCTTGGATATTCCTTGAATATTACCTTGGGGTTCCTTGGGAATCCCCAAGCTTAGGGTCTTGTCACTCCTTATTCTCCTCATATCGTTATCTCACCCAAAACTTGAAAACTTCAATCACACAAAACTTAACGAAACTTCATGAGATGGGTTAGTATGATAAAACAAATCATTCACTTTGGTACTGTCTAGACAAGATTCAAATTTTTTATCACCTGATACCTACTGTACCCTATCATTTCTACAATTTATATTGAGCAATATAAGCCATAGAAACTAGGAAACAAGCAAACTATGCATCAAAAACAGAATCTGTCAAAAACAGAATAGTACGTAAAGATCTGAATTAAGGTCATAATTCTGTAACTACAAATATTCTTAAAAATTAGGAAAACGTAGAAAATTTGTATACCAATCAACTGTACAAATTTCATAAGTTTTCCACGTTCCAGTAAAAGATAGGAATTTCTGTACTTGACGCGAAAGTTTCTGTTTTTGCACAGAATCAAGTCAACTATCATCCACACTATCCCAAAGGCTTTACTTGGCATTTTATTCAAACAAAAGCTATAAAACATGATCACTACAGTAGATTAATCATGTTAACACATAAAAACAGTAGGGGTAAATATTGGGTTGTCTCCCAACAAGCGCTTTTCTTTAATGCCTTTTTAGCTAGGCATGATGATTTCAATGATGCTCACATAAAAGATAAGAATTGAAACATAATGGGAGCATCATGAAGCATATAACTAGCACATTTAAGTCTAACCCACTTCCTATGCATAGGGATTTTGTGAGCAAACAATTTATGGGAGCAAGAATCAACTAGCATAGGAAGGCAAAACAAGCATAGCTTCAAAACTTTCAACACATAGAGAGGAAACTTGATATTATTGCAATTCCTACAAGCATATGTTCCCCCCTCAAAATAATTTTCAGTAGCATAATGAATGAATTCAACAATATAACTACCACATAAGGCATTATTTTCATGACCCACAAGCATAGAAATTGTATTGCTCTCCACATAAGCAAAGTTTTTCTCATTCATAGTAGTGGGAGGAGCAAATTCAATAAAATAGGTATCATGAGATACTTGATTAAAATCATGATGACAATAGTTTCATGGTCATTATTACTCTTTATAGCATACATGTCATCACAATAATCATCATAAATAGGAGGCATGCTTTCATCATAATAAATATTCTCATCAAAACTTGGGGAACTAAAAATATCATCTTCATCAAACATAGCATCCCCAAGCTTATGGCTTTGCATATCATTAGCATTATGGATATTCAAAGAATTCATACTAACAACATTGCAATCATGCTCGTCATTCAAAGATTTTATGCCAAACATTTTATGAACTTCTTCTTCAAACACTTGAGCACAATTTTCCTTTCCATCATTTTCACGAAAGATATTAAAAAGATGAAGCATATGAGGCAACCTCAATTCTATTTTTTTGTAGTTTTCTTTTATAGACTAAACTAGTGATAAAACAAGAAACTAAAAGATTCGATTGCAAGATCTAAAGATATACCTTCAAGCACTAACCTCCCCGACAACGGCGCCAGAAAGAGCTTGATGTCTACTACGCAACCTTCTTCTTGTAGACTCATGTTGGGCCTCCAAGCACAGAGTTTTGTAGGACAGTAGCAAATTTCCCTCAAGTGGATGACCTAAGGTTTATCAATCCGTGGGAGGCGTAGGATGAAGATGGTCTCTCTCAAACAACCCTGCAACCAAATAACAAAGAGTCTCTTGTGTCCCCAACACACCCAATACAATGATAAATTGTATAGGTGCACTAGTTCGGCGAAGAGATGGTGATACAAGTGCAATATGGATGGTAGATATAGGTTTTTGTAATCTGAAAATATAAAAACAGCAAGGTAAATAGTAACAAAAGTGAGCGAAAACGGTATTGCAATGCTTCTAAACAAGGCCTAGGGTTCATACTTTCACTAGTGCAAGTTCTCTCAACAATGATAACATAATTAGATCATATAACAATCCCTCAACGTGCAACAAAGAGTCACTCCAAAGTCACTAATAGCGGAGAATAAATGAAGAGATTATTGTAGGGTAGGAAACCACCTCAAAGTTATTCTTTCTGATCGATATATTGGGCTATTCCTATAAGTGTCACAAACAACCCTAGAGTTCGTACTAAACTAACACCTTAAGACACACATCAACCAAAACCCTAATGTCACCTAGATACTCCAATGTCACCACAAGTATCCGCGGGTTTGATTATACGATATGCATCACACAATCTCAGATTCATCTATTCAAACCAACACAAAGAACTTCAAAGAGTGCCCCAAAGTTTCTACCGGAGAGTCAAGAAGAAAACGTGTGCCAACCCCTATGCATAAGTTCACAAGGTCACAGAACCCGCAAGTTGATCACCAAAACATACATCAATTGGATCACGTGAATATCCCATTGTCTTTACAGATAAACACATGCAAGACATACATCAAGTGTTCTCAAATCCTTAAAGACTCAATCCGATAAGATAACTTCAAAGGGAAAACTCAATTCATTACAAGAAGGTAGAGGGGGAGAAACACCATATGATCCAACTATATTAGCAAAGTTCGCAGTACATCATGATCGTGCCAAATCAAGAACACGAGAGAGAGAGATCAAACACATAGCTACTGGTACATACCCTCAGCCCCGAGGGTGATCTACTCCCACCTCGTCACGGAGAGCGCCGGGATGATGAAGATGGCTACCGGTGATGGTTTTCCCCTCCGGCAGGGTGCCGGAATGGGCTCCCGATTGGTTTTTCATGGCATACACAGGCTTGTGGCGGCGGAACTCCCGATCTAGGTTTATTTCTGGGGGTTTCTATATTTATAGGATTTTTTGGTGTCGAGAACAAGTCAGGGGGGGTCCATGAGGAGCCCACAAGACCAGAGGGCGTGCCCTAGGGGGGGCGCCCTCCACCCTTGTGGATGCCTCATGGCTCTTCTCGCCCAACTCCTTTTCTTCGAGGGCTTCTTCTGGTCCATAAAAAATCTTCATAAATTATCAGCTCCTTTGGACTCCGTTTGATATTCCTTTCTGCGAAACTCAAAAACAAGGAAAAAAACAGAAACTCGCACTAGGCTCTAGGTTAATAGGTTAGTCCCAAAAATCATATAAAATAGCATATAAATGCATATGAAACATCCAAGATGGATAATATAATAGCATGGAACAATAAAAAATTATAGATAAGTTGGAGACGTATCAATGAGTACTCACGGTTGCTTTGCTACCTCTTTTTCCCCCATGCCCAATTGTTGTGATCAGATGATGGATACCAGGAGCCAGATGCAACCACCGACAACTACTACTACCCCGACGGTGCCTATTAATACGTGGAGGCCGCCGACGAACAAGAGTAATTAGGAGGCTCCCAGGCAGGAGGCCTTGCCTTTTCAATCCGTGTTGATGTTTTTGTTAGCCTTCTTAAGGCAGACTTGTTTACCTTATGT
Source organism: Thinopyrum elongatum (assembly GCA_011799875.1). Taxonomy (NCBI): domain Eukaryota; kingdom Viridiplantae; phylum Streptophyta; class Magnoliopsida; order Poales; family Poaceae; genus Thinopyrum; species Thinopyrum elongatum. The sequence goes on from CM022299.1 coordinate 106,471,623, forward strand.
ATGTACTCAGATATTATTGCTTCTGCTGACTCGTTTGTATTCGAGCCCTCGAGGCCCCTGGCTTGTAATATAAAGCTTGTATGACTTTAGTTTATGTTTAGAGTTGCGTTGTGATATCTTCCCATGAGTCTCTGATCCTGATCATGCACGTTTGCGTGCATGATTCAAGCACGATTAAGTCGGGGCATCACAATAGGTGTGATAGTTTTAACGATCACGTTCACTGCTAGCTCAACAAGAAGTCTGGGCATAAGGCGTTGATGTGAAGCCACCAGTATGGGCACGGCATCCAATGCGAGGTTACACGCACCGCTAACTATATTGCTACTCACCCCTATGACATCGACACTAACTGGTATACATATACCAGTGTGACGTGTCATATCACGGGCGAGCTCAAACGTCAAATCATGAAGATCATGTACAAGCGAAAGGGTCAAGTGCTATTGGTCACTCCAGAATCGATACCTCATCACAATATCCACCTAAATAGTACTCTACACGTACCTAAAGTTTCTTGAAATTTGTTATTTGTTCATTGCTTAACCTTTAAAAATAAATGTTTCGATGAGTACCATCCTCAATCTTTTTGTTTTAAGGATTTAGTGATGACCCGCAAGTATAGTGGATCAATTGTAGTCCTTCCAATAAGTATGAGTGTCAAACCCAATGAGGGGCAGAAGGAACTGATAAGGGGTTTCAGCAAGGTATCTCTGCAAATACTGAAAGTAGCGGTAACAGATAGTTTTGTAGCAAGGTAATTCGTAAGAAGTAACGACAACAAGTAGCAATGGTAACCAAGGTCCAGCAAGGTGGCACAATCCTTTTCATAGCAAAGTACAAGCCGGAAACTTCTCTTATAGGGGGCAAAGCGTTCTCGGGGACACATGCGAATTCTCGTCTAGTCACGTTCATCATGTTTAGCTGATTCATGTTCGTTACTTTGATAATTTGATATGTGGGTGGACCGGTGCTAGGGTGTTGTTCTTACTTGAACAAGCTACCGTCTTATGATTACCCCCTCTAACAAGCATCCGCAACTATGAAAGAAGAATTAAGATAAATCTAACCATAGCATGAAACATATGGATCCAAATCAGCCCCTTACGGAATAACGCATAAACCAGAGTTTAAGCTTCTGTCACTCTCGCAACCCATCATCTACTTATTACTCCCCAATGCCTCCTCTTAGGCCCAAGTATGGTGAAGTGTCATGTAGTCGATGTTCACATGACACCACTAAAGGAAGAACAACATACATATCATCAAAATATTGAACGAATATCAACTTCACATGATTACTTATAACAAGACTTCTCCCATGTCCTCAAGAAAAAAACTAGATACTCACAAATCATATTCATGTTCAAGATCAGAGGTGTATCTAATATTCTTAGGATGTGAACATTTAATCTTCCACCAAATAAACCAACTAGCATCAACTACGAGATGTAATCAACACTACTAGCAACCCATAGGTACCAATCTGAGGTTTTGGGACAAAGATTCAATACAAGAGATGAACTAAGGTTTGAGATGAGATGGTGTTGGTGAACATGTTGGTGAAGATTGGCCCTCCCACAATGAGAGGATCGTTGGTGATGTCGCTGGCTTCGGTTTCCCCGAGAGGTATACCCGGCGAAATCGCTCCGCCGCAGAGCAAAAGTGCTCCTGCCCAGGTTCCGCCTCAAGACGGCGGCGCTTCATCCTGAAAGTCTTCTCTTTATTTTTCTAGGGAAAATAACATCATATCGGAGAAGATGGGCCCCAGAGGCCTTCTAGTGGAGCCATGATCTCACCGGGCATGCCCTAGGGTGGGGGGGGCAGGCATGCCCCCTGAGCTCGTGACTCTCTGGTGGCCCCCTCCTGTTATTTCTTTCGCCAGTATTTTTTTTATATTCCAAATTAATTCTCCGTAAAATTTCAGGTCATTTGGAGCTGTGGAGAATATCTATCTCTGATGTAGCTTTTTCAGGTCAAGAATTCCAGTTGCCGCCGCTCTCCTTCTTTAAGTGAAACTTACAAAATAAGAGAGAAAAGGCATTAGAATAGCATCATAAAGTGAAGTAATGACCCAAAACATAATAAATAATAGTAGGAAAACATGATGTAAAATGGACGTATCAAATCCCCCAAGCTTAGACCTCGCTTGTCCTCAAGCGAATACCAAACTCGATAATCATGACCACATGCATATATAGAGAGAGAGGTGTCGATAAAACAAAATACGGACATGAAAGCATCATGATCATTATCATAACAGCAATATATTATCATAAAACTTCTCATGATCAAGTAATAATTCATTCACATGCTAAAGTATGAACCATAAACTTCATTGAAAACTAATAAAGTATGATCTCAGTCATTGAAACAATTGCAGTTTCATATTTTCAGAAAGAGTCTACGTAAGAGCTTTGTTTAGCAAGTTCACATACTCAACTATCATTTAGTCTTCCATGATTGCTGACACATAGGAAGATGGGGTTTTATAATTTCACCTCCCATCTTATTTATCTCGAGGATAATGTCAACAATAATAGCTCATGATTACCTACATCCAACTGGATATATGTGCCTGGATCTTTCCCTACCACATGATGCTTGAGAAGTGGAGAATAAATAAGAATGGAATAGCTAGGGATGAACATTATTGACTCTTGCATATAAGTAAATACTAAAAAGTAAAAGGTAAGCCCTTCGCAAAGGGAAGTAGAGGTTGTTATGCACTTTTTATTTTAGGATGTGCAAACTCTCAATGAAAAGGAACGTCACTTTATATTGCCCCTTATGATAGCAAAATTGATTATGTAGTCTGTCATTTTTATTTCTTTACCATCACAAGTTCGTACAGAGCTTATTTTCCTTACAATAAAAGATCATACATATTTAGGAGCAATTTTTATTGCTTTTTGCACCGATGACAACTTACTTGAAGGATCTTATTCAATCCATAGGTATATATGGTGGACTCTCATGGCAAGGGACAGGGTTCAAGGGTTTTGGGATGCACAAGTAGTATCTCTACTTAGTACGAATTTGGGCTAGAAAAAGACTATGAGCAAGCACCACATGTTGGAGGATCCATGACAATATAACTTCTATGTGAATATAAGCAAACATAAACTATTACGTTGTCTTCCTTGTCCAACGTTAACTATTTGATCAAGCATAGAATATTTGATGTGGGCTCACAATCATAAAAGATGTACAAGATAGTATATTTATATGTGAAACCTCTCTTTCCTTATTATTTTTCATGAATGGCATCAATGACCAATGCTATGTTTGTTAACTTTCAACAAATTTTATCAATTATACTTCTTTTATGTGAAGTCATCACTTCTCAAGGGATTAGCATATGATCCTCTTATTATTTTTAGTGCTAAGATTGAAGCAAGAAGGTAAAGCAGCAAAACTCAAACAACTCTTTATTATATAACTCTCACACTCGATTACATAGATAGATCACAAAACAAGCACTTGAAACTAAATCATACTAAAGCTTTACTCTTCTAAATCATGAAATAACTAGGGATCGAACTAAGATATATAATGATGGTAAAAGTGATGGTGATACTATACCGGGGCACCTCCCCCAAGCTTTTAACAAGCCAAGGGTGGATCCCATACCCGTGTACTCAAGTGTCTTTCTTCGGTGGTGGTGATGAGGTAGCGGGCTTGTTTTCCAGCAGCAGGAACTTCAGATTATCATTGATCCTACTAAGAGCACGTTTCTGCTCCTCCAATAAAATAACCTCCTGAGTGAGCATCATGTTCTGAGCACAAGCTGCTTCGACAGCCTTCAATGCATTAATTTCAGATAAAGAATGATTATGATGGAGGGTTTGTAATATGTCTCCCTTTTCTGTATCCTCCATTAGGGGTACGAATTTATTCCCTTGATTGTCATCGATCTAGCTACCGATAACCTCCTTAGTTTTCTCTCGCATAGCGGCATCCTCCTCTCTGGACGACCATTCACAGTAAACCTCGCTGAAGGGACGTTTTCCCGGAGAAGGTCATATAATCCGATGTTTGGAAAGAAGCCTTCGGGGAGCCATGGGGAGCTTGATGACCAAGATCTGTCAGAAAAACATCCTGAAACAAGAACAGAGGAGAAACTTGCGATACGGTGGTCAAAACAGCGAGGAGTGTATATAACGAATTTTTCCATGCAGGACAAGTAATCTAGGAGAAAACGGAGTCGGGAAAGTCCTTGGGGGAGTCACGAGCTCACACGGCACGCCCCAGGGGGTGGGCGCGCCCCCTGAGCTCGTCGCACCCTCATGCACTTTCCTGATTGTTTATTATTTTACAAAAAAATTATATATTCCGAAACGAACAAAAAGTACTTTTATGGAACTTTTGGAGTTGGTTTACTTACCATACCACATACCTACTCCTTTTCAGGGTTCTGGAGCGTTCCGGGAGGTCTCTTTTATGTGTTCTTTCGGTGTCATTGTTTGGATAATATCGGTTGCCATATTAATGGGTGTACCTGAAATATTGTTGGGAAACGTTGCATGGAAAACAAAAAAAATTCTACGCACACGCAAGATCTATCCATGGAGATGCATAGCAACGAGAGGGGAGAGTGTGTCTACGTACCCTCGTAGACCGTAAGCAGAAGCGTTTATTAACGCGGTTGATGTAGTCGAACTTCTTCGCGATCCAACCGATCAAGTACCGAATGTACAGTACCTCCAAGTTCACCACACGTTCAGCTCGGTGACGTCCTCGCCTTCTTGATCCAGCAAGACGGTGAAGTAGTGGATGAGTTTCTGCAGCACGACGGCGTGGTGACGGTGGTGGTGATGCTATCTCTGCAGGGCTTCACCTAAGCACTCCGAAAATATGACCGAGGGACGAAACTGTGGAGAGGGGCGCCGCACACGGCTAAGAGATTGTCGTGGTTATGTGTGGCGCCCCCTCCCACATATATATAGGTGGGGCGGGAGAGGGGAGGCAGCCAGGAGGTGCCCCAAGTGGGGCTGAATCCCACTTGTGCTCCTACCCCTAGCCGCGCCGCCCTTCCTTGTTTGAGAGCGGGAGGAAGGCAAGGGGGAGGTGGTGCCCCCCCTTTCCTTTCTCTCAAGAGGAGGGAAAGGCAGGAGGGGCCAACCCACCCCCTTTCCTTCCCCTAGGGCAAGCGGCCAGGGAGAGGGGTGCGCCAGCCCCCTTGTGGGCTGGTGTGTCTCTCCCCTTGTCCCATTAGGCCCATAGACCTCCCGGGGGTGTCCGAAACCCCTTCCGGCGATCCGATGACTATCCGGTGCACTCCGAAACTCTTCTGGTGTCCAAATAGTATCGTCCTATATATCAATCTTTACCTCCAGACCATTCTAGAGCTCCTTGTCATGTACGTGATCTCATTCGAGACTCCGAACAACATTCGGTCACCAAATCATATAACTCATATAACACTGTATTGTCAACGAACGTTAAGCGTGCGGACCCTACGGGTTCGAGAACTATGTAGACATGACCGAGACACCTCTTCGGTCAATAACCAATAGTGGAACCTGGATGCCCATATTGGCTCCTACATATTCTATGAAGATCTTTATCGGTCGAACCTTATGACAACATACGTAATTCCTTTTGTCTGTCGGTATGTTACATGCCCGAGATTCGATCGTCGGTATCCTCATACCTAGTTCAATCTCGTTACCGGCAAGTCTCTTTACTCGTTCCGCAATACATCATCTTGCAAGGCTTCTTATGATGTGTATTACCGAGAGGGCCTAGAGATAACGCTCCGATATACGGAGTGACAAATCCTAATCTCGATCCATGCCAACTCAACAGACACCTTCGGAGATACCTGTAGAGCATCTTTATGATCACCCAGTTATGTTGTGACATTTTATAGCACACAAGGTATTCCTCTGGTATCCGGGAGTTGCATGATCTCATAGTCAAAGGAATATGTATTTGACATTAAGAAAGCAATAGCAATAAACTGAACGATCATATGCTAAGCTAACAGATGGGTCTTGTCCATCACGTCATTCTCCTAATGATGTGATACCGTTATCAAATCACAACACATGTCTATGGTTAGGAAACCTTAACCATCTTTGATCAACGAGCTAGTCTAGTAGAGGCTTACTAGGGACACGTTATTTGTTTATGTATTCACACATGTATTTAAGTTTCCGATCAATACAATTCTAGCATGAATAATAAACCTTTGTCATGAATAAGGAAATATAAAATAACAACTTTATTATTGCCTCTAGGGCATATTTCCTTCAGTCTCCCACTTGCACTAGAGTCAATAATCTAGATTACATTGTAATGAATCTAACACCCATGGAGTCTTGGTGCTGATCATTTTTGCTTGCGGAAGAGGCTTAGTCAACGGATCTGCTACATTTAGATCCGCATGTATTTTGCAAATCTCTATGTCTCCATCCTTGACCTTTTCACGAATGGAGTTGAAGTGTCTCTTGATGTGTTTGGTTCTCTTGTGAAACCTGGATTCCTTTGCCAAGGAAATTGCTCCAGTGTTGTCACAAAAGATTTTCATTGGACCCGATGCACTGGGTATTACACCCAGATCGGATATGAACTCCTTCATCCAGACTCCTTCATGTGCTGCTTCCGAAGCAGCTATGTACTCCTGTTCACATGTAGATCCCTCCACGACGCTCTGCTTGGAACTACACCAACTGACAGCTCCACCATTCAACAAAAATACATATTCGGTTTGTGACTTAGCATCAACGTAACCATTTACGATGAGCTTTTCGTCACCTCCATAAACGAGAAACATATCCTTGGTCCTTTTCAGGTACTTCAGGATGTTGTTGACCGCTGTCCAATGATCCACTCATGGATTACTTTGGTACCTCCCTGCCAAATTTATGGCAAGGCACACATCAGGTCTGGTACACAGCATACCATACATGATAGAACCTATGGCTGAGGCATAGGGAATGACTTTCATTTTCTCTCTATCTTCTGTAGTGGTCGGGCTTTGAGTCAGACTCAATTTCACACCTTGTAACACAGGCAAGAACCCTTTCTTTGACTGATCCATTTTTAACTTCTTCAAAACGTTGTCAAGGTATGTGCTTTGTGAAAGTCCTATTAAGCGTCTCGATCTATCCCTATAGATCTTGATGCCCAATATATAAGCAGCTTCACCGAGGTCTTTTATTGAAAAATTCTTATTCAAGTATCCTTTTATGCTATCCAGAAATTCAATATCATTTCCAATCAACAATATGTCATCCACATATAATATTAGAAATGCTACAGAGCTCCCACTCACTTTCTTGTAAATACATGCATCACCGTTAGTCTGTATAAAACCATATGCTTTGATCACCTCATCAAAGCGTATATTCCAACTCCGAGATGCTTGCACCAGTCCATAGATGGATTGCTGGAGCTTGCACACTTTGTTAGCACCTTTAGGATCGACAAAACCTTCTGGTTGCATCATATACAATTCTTCTTTAAGAAATCATTAAGGAATGGAGTTTTGACGTCCATTTGCCAGATTTCATAATTATAAAATGCGGCAATTGCTAACATGATTCAGATAGACTTAAGCATCGCTACGGGTGGGAAAGTCTCATCGTAGTCAACTCCTTGAACTTGTCGAAAACCTTTTGCGACAAGCCGAACTTTGTAGACAGTAACATTACCATCAGCGTCAGTCTTCTTCTTGAAGATCCATTTATTCTCAATGGCTTGCCGATCATCAGGCAAGTCCACCAAAGTCCACACTTTGTTTTCATACATGGATCCTATCTCAGATTTCATGGCCTCAAGCCATTTATCGGAATTTGGGCTCATCATAGCTTCTTCATACTTCGTAGGTTCGCCATGGTCTAATAACATAACTTCCAGGACAGGATTACCGTACCACTCTGGTGCAGATCATGCTCTGGTCGACCTACGAGGTTCAGTAGTAACTTGATCCGAAGTTTCATGATCACTAGTACAACGAGGTGCTATACAAACAGTTTTTAACCCCTTTCCACGATGGCATTTGGAACCGTCGCCTAGTGAGTGACTGCGATAGGGGGGGTCCTTCCCACATGACCCAGAAACCGTCGGGGATATGCCCTCCTGGCACACACGCTCGGCAAAATGAGGTCGTGTGCGACCGGCGAGCGATCAAATACGGTTATACGTACAGTAGTGCTAAAAAAAATTCAATTACACAGGCGAAATCATTTCTGGTCGTAAGTTCATCCCACACAGTCAGTCCCCGCTAAACGTTTCCGTTCGTTTATACATCCCACACAGTTGCTCCAAGGAAAACGTTTCTGTTCGCAGGTACATCACACACAATTTTCCTCGTTAAATCGTTTGTGATAGAGTTTCCATTGCACACGGTATTAACAATTTTATCGTTTGCGTTTTTGAATGCATCACACACGGTGCATAGAAGAAACTGTGTGGCAAAGGTTGTCCATCACACACAGTTTTTATGTGGTAAATGTTTGCGCCAGGTGGCCTAACACAAACAGTTTTCAAGAGGATGTCGTGTGTGATTGTTCATTAATACAACACGGTTTATTCCTAGAAACTGTGTGCGTTGCCTGAGGTCATCGCCCACGATGTTTTCTCAATAACCGTTTGCAATAGAAAAACCCAATTAGCAGGCTAATTATCCTATTATTAATAATTTATTTATTAATCTAATTGACATTTCATATTAAGCACATAATATATTTCATTTTTATAATTGAAATACATCAGAGTACAACATCATATAGCTTCAGCACTCAGCTACCTCATTACACAACTGCACCAGCACCAAGTTTCACATGCAACATCTATAACCTTTCGAAATTAGCATCATAGACAGTACATAGACAGATGTATCTCATCTGAAAAACTGCTGAAGCAGAAGGCGAATATTGAGCCTTCATTGATGTTGAAGGTCTTTGCAACTTTAGGCCAGTGCCTATGGATGATTGACCATCCATCCTTCGTCCTCTTCAGGAACACTTCAATATTGAACCTTGGGTGTTGTATGAATACCTTCCTCGCCTCCTGATCATACAGGTGGTTTGAGAGGTAATCATCAGTGAACTGCTTTGGAAAGGTCTGAAAACAAGGATGTGCATAAATATCTTCTCTATATTGGAAATGGGGCAAAGAAATAGAAAAGGCAAGGCATAATAGTTAGTACCATCCTGTAGTGAAATGATGTCTTCTTCATTATGCAGACAAAGATCTTGTTGTTTTTTGTCGCTAATTTCTTTATCCTAACAATCTTTTTGAGTTTCTTGACTTGACTGATATTCATGGATAACTCATTTCCCCATATGCGAAAAGGGTCGAACAGTGGGTCAAAACCTCTGACAGCAGGACCTACATGTGCAAGACCAAATTGTCAAAAACCTAAATATTAGAATGGTTCCTGCAATTGCACAATAATGTGCTATTAGACAAAGGACCATGCATGTGCAAACCTCGATTGTAAACCTCAGTGCTTCCCATTGTTTACCTGCAACACATATAAGGTAGTTAGTGATCAGGTTAAGTTAGGGTTCGCATGCTATTAGTAAAATATGTTGATGAAAAATAAGCACATTGCAGATTCATCAGATTAATTCAAGCCACATGGAAAACCCATTTATCCAAACCAAGCATGATTAAGAACTAGGAAATATAGCAATTGTATATGTTTCTCATGTATTAAGTGCAGCCAAATTCGATTATTCCTCACATGCACAACAATACAAAATTCTACCCACGATAATTGGACATCGCATTGCAGAATTGAACCAAGCAGTTAACTAAACACCACAACAAATGAACCAAACATTAACTGAGCACCACATTGCACAATATAACATGCTCCTAATAGAAGATCAGACAGTTAACCAAACCAAGCATGCTTAACAACTTGGAAATATAACAATTGTATTTGTTTCTCATGTAGCCAAATTTGATTTATTTCTCACATGGTATACAATAACAGAATGCACCCACAACAATTGAACATCGCATTGCAGAATTGAACCAAACAGTTAACTAAACACCACAACAAATGAACCAAACATTAACTGAGCACCACATTGCACAATGTATAACATACTAGAAGATCAGACATTTAACCAAACCAAGCATGCTTGACAACTTGGAAATATAGCAATTGTATTTGTTTCTCATGTATTTTGTAAATAAAAATTTGATTTATTTCTCACATGGAAGACAATACAAAATTGCACCCTGAAGAATTGAACATCACATTTGCAGAATTGAACCAAACAGTTAACTGAACACGACAACTAATTAACCAAACAATTAATAAGTGAGCACCACATTGCACGACATATAGAACATATACACTAGAGCAACAGATTGCATGGTAAAAGTAGATAGCACAATTCACTAGAATTTGTTAAGGAAAGGCAGTAGCTAGCAAACTGAACATGGGTCCTTATAGTGAGCTAATAAGACAAGCTACTCCTCATTGTCGGAGATATCGATGACGATTGGCTCCTTGGACATGGAAGAGGGCGAGGCCTCCGCATTGTGGGTGCCCTCATCGTAGTGGTGAGTTGCCTGAGCCGCTCCGGGCACCAACCTGCTGGCTCTCGAGTTGAGGTAAGCACGTGCACGCTGAGAAAACACCTCGTAGTCTTCGTCGAAGGCACCGAGGGTGGCCTCGAGAAAATGCCACGAACTGTCGTTTAAAGCAGCCAACCGCGTCGCGGCGTCCGCGCGCGAGGCGTCGATGGTGGTCTCGACGGCGAGGTGCTCCTCCAAGATCTGGGAGTCGGCATGAATGACAGCCATCGCGACCTCATCCGCGCGTGCGGCCGTGATTTGCTTCTCCGCTGCCAAATGCTCCTTGAGATCCTGGCTATACTGCGTGCACCATGGCTTAGGGCAGCGCTTATTTGGTGGAGGGGTCGGTGATTTGGGTGGAAGGTGTCACGCCGGTGGTCGGGGCATGTGGGATGTGGAAGGAGGAGGAGGATGGGGGACGGGTGTGGATTACCTGCCTGGATAGACGAGGCCGAGCAGCGTGAAGGAGGTCGCCGGCGAGGAGGCGGTGCTGGAAGCAAGGAGTGAAGGTTTCAACTAGGAAAGGAAGGCGGAAACAGGGGAAATGTGGCTTTTGGTAAGGGGGAGGGGGCGGGGAGGTAGATATTTCCGCGGAAGCCGAAAATTTTGAATCGGTTCAGCGAAAAAACTGGCGCGCAAAGTGTCATCAGACACGGTCCCTTATTCAGAACTGTGTACGATATGTGAACATCACAAACGATTCAGTTAGCTTAACCTATGTGTGATAAGTTTGAACGTCAAAAATTTTGGTTCGAATTTCCCTGGTTACAGTGGTCATCCGGCTGTGGACTATAGCCGACGCACCTTTCTGGACGAAATGATATCCATTGCCTCTTCTTGATTTCAATTTTTTCTCTATTGTCAACATAGAACAACAGGAGTGTTGTGTGAAATTTAGGGATTTTTCAGGGTTCATTTGGACATTTTTATATATTAATCGAGTTTTCAATGCATTTATGTGCATAATTCAAATTTGAACTACAGGCAAATGCTCTAATGCATATAAATTGGTTGAAAATTCAAATCTGTGTCCTTGGTTGCATGCTTAGGTCCCATGCAAGAAATGGGAATGAATTTCAAACACCCTTCCACCGTCACTCGGCCGCAAACATTGAGATACCTGGTTTTTAAATTCTAGTAAATCCAAAACTCGTCTGAAATTCATGAAACTTGGCATGCTATCATGGAGTGGCATCAACATGCCGTGGTAAATTTTTTGTCCCATTTGGGGCAGGTTTGGGTATAAGCTTCTCACAAACCAGAGCTTCTCACAACAAGCCTGATGGTTTCGGTAGGGAACGTTTCACCTTTCTGGACGAAACGATATCCGTTGCCTCTTCTTGATTTCAATTTTTTTCTAGTGTCAACATAGAACAACAGGAGTGTTGTGTGAATTTTTTTGATTTTTCGGGGTTCGTTTGGACATTTTTATACATTAATTGAGTTTTCAATGCATTTATGTGCATAATTCAAATTTGAACTACATGCACATGCTCTAATGCATATAAATTGGTTGAAAATTCAAATCTGTGTCCTTGGTTGCATGCTTAGGTCCCATGCAAGAAATGGGAATGAATGTCAAACACCCTGCCACTGTCACTCAGCCGCAAACATTAAGATACCTGGTTTTTAAATTCTAGTAAATCCAAAACTCGTCTGAAATTCATGAAACTTGGCATGCTATCATGGAGCGGCATCAACATGCCGTGGTAAATTTTTTGTCCCATTTGGGGTAGGTTTGGGTATAAGCTTCTCACAAACCAGAGCTTCTCACAACAAGCCTGATGGTTTCGGTAGGGAACGTTTTTCCTTTCTGGACGAAAAGATATCCGTTGCCTCTTCTTGATTTCAATTTTTTCTCTAGTGTCAACATAGAACAACAAGAGTGTTGTGTGAAATTTTGGGATTTTTCGGGGTTCGTTTGGACATTTTTATACATTAATCGAGTTTTCAATGCATTTATGTGCATAATTCAAATTTGAACTACAGGCACATGCTCTAATGCATATAAATTGGTTGAAAATTCAAATCTGTGTCCTTGGTTGCATGCTTAGGTCCCATGCAAGAAATGGGAATGAATGTCAAACACCCTGCCACCGTCACTCGGCCGCAAACATTGAGATACCTGGTTTTTAAATTCTAGTAAATCCAAAACTCGTCTGAAATTCATTAAACTTGGCATGCTATCATGGAGCGGCATCAACATGCCGTGGTAAATTTTTTGTCCCATTTAGGGCAGGTTTGTGTATAAGCATCTCACAAACCAGAGCTTCTCACAACAAGCCTGATGGTTTCGGTAGGGAACGTTTCACCTTTCTGGACGAAACGATATCCGTTGCCTCTTATTGCTTTCAAAATTTTCTAGTGTCAACATAGAACAACAGGAGTGTTGTGTTAAATTTTGGAATTTTTCGGGGTTCGTTTGGACATTTTTATACATTAACTGGGTTTTCAGGCATTTTATGTGCATAATTCAAATTTGAACTACATGCACATGCTCTAGTGCATATAAATTGGTTGAAAAATCAAATCTGTGTCCTTGGGTGCATGCTTAGGTCCCATGCAAGAAATGGGAATGAATTTCAAACACCAGGGCACTATTGATTGCCGGCAAAACGTTGAGATACTTTGTTTTTAAATTCTAGTAAATCCAACACTCGTCTGAAATTCATGAAACTTGGCATGCTATCATGAAATGGCACCCGACATGCTGTGGTATTTTTTGTGTCCATTTTGAGAGAAGGCGCACTCGAATAATAGCCAACAAAGGCATTTTGAAACAAGTAGCTGCCACTCTAACATCGCAAACATTTTAGATAGAATAGCCGTATGTAAACCGGCAGCTTCCCTAGTAAGCCAAGGGAAAATGTGCCGAGAAGGATTTGTGCAGCTCTTCATCGCAAACGTTTTAGATAGAACACCTATATGCAAAGTGAGAGCTATGGTAAGCCAAGGGAAAATTCGCCACGCAGGATTTGTGCATCTCTTCAACGCAAACGGTTCAGATTGAATAAGGTATGCAAAGCGAGATTTCGGCGCTAAGCGAAGAGAAAATTTGGCAAGCAGGATTTGTACCTCCCTTCAACGCAAACGGTTTTTTCGGATGACCCGTGTGCAACCACTTACAGACAATTTTGTAAGATTTGCTTCTGTCATATTGGGTATATTACCATTTGTCAATCTGGAAAGATTGACATTTGTTGATCTAGTAACATTGCCATTTGTCAATCCTTGTAACACAGCGATTTGTCAAAATATGCACCTAAAAATCACTAGCACTATCTAATTTTTGCAACTAAAATTCAGTAATTAAGCATAGATTTCATTCATAGATTAAGCAATCGTTCTTTATACAAACAGTTCAACTCGACAGCTAAACCGACCAAACTTTTCCCCAATTGTTGCCAACCACGTACTGAAATAGCTAGTTCAACTATATATACTAGCTAATTTTAAGTACGTTATACAGTTCCACCACATCTATAGTCAGATGAACTGAACAAAATAGCCTCTAAATACTACTACTACTATGGAGGGGCTTTGTACTACTTCTGGCAGCCTCTCCTCTGCCGAGCGCGCTCAGTAAGAGGAAGAGGAGGAGGAGCCTACCGACGAGCTGGACAACTGCAGTACGGTGCCTGCCGCTGCTGCACCTTCAGCGACGCTCACCTCGAACGCCCTCTGCCACTCCAGACGACCCCTCTCGAAGTGACCGGACTGCTCGTAGATCTCCTGATTCCTCGCCTCTGCGTCGGCGTGTGCTGCGGCCTTGGCTGCAGTAAGGCTCTTTGCGTGCTTGACGAGGCGCTCCTCCTCCTCCCGCAGGAACTTGATGTAGCGCGCAAGGTCGCCGACGCACGTGCGGGCCTCCACCTCCGCATCCCTCCTTCGGGCGGCGGTGGCAGAGCGGGTGATGATCCCGGCGGTTGACGGTGGGCTGGCGGCCACGGCGGCCGATGATGGGGTGGTGGCCATGACCACCACCTCCCGCCTTTGGGCCGCGGTGGTGGAGCGGGTGATGGCCACGATGGCCGGCAGTGGGGTGGCAGCCATGACGGCCACCTCCCGCCTTCGGGCCACGGCGGCGGAGCGGGCGATGGCCCTGGCTTTCGACGGTGGTGTGGCGGCAACGGCCGCCGGCAACAGCTGCCGACGGGCAGCGGCGGCGGAGCGTGTGGTGGGTGTTCCGCGCACACCCAACAGGGACGCCACGCGCACTACACTATGCCGAGGACTGCGCCGCCGCCACAGTGTAGCCTCCCAGCTGGAGCTGTCCTCTGATGACAGCAGAGTGGCTGAGCGACGACGACGGACCGGTGCCATTAGCGATTGTGGGAGAACCTGACGAGATAGGCTATAGGGAGGGAGGGGAAAATGCGACGCAGGACTCGCCGGCCGTGAGGGTTTATATAGTAGGCTGGTAAGCATTGGGATTTTGGGGGATTTCACCAAGTCGGGCGAGAAGCTTGCGCGGGAACCTGCGCGGTTGCGCGGGAACCTGCGCGGTTGCGCGGGAACGGGTTCACCACCGTTTGGCCAAAAGAACGCCCCCGCGCGCTGCTCAAGCTTGCGCTCGAAGCCGTCTGCGGCAGCGGGGTGACAAGACATTCGAGAGGAGGACGAAAGGACACGTACACATACGGTTAATAAAAAAATGTTTGTGATTTAATTACCTACTATGCCCCCGTCCTGGTTTATAAGTAGGATTTAACTAATAAAATACGAATGCATGTCGCCAAAGATTATATCGTTGGATTCGTATTTGAACATAGTTTCCAGTTATATAATTTTTGTAACATGCATTAACATTTTGTTGGTTAAATTTAAGGTCAAAATATGGCACAGGATATATAAAGGGGACTAATAGACCAAGACGGCGGTAGTAGCACACGGCCGCTCTCTACAGCGTATCACACACAACTTGTTAAGTTGAACCTTTTCTATTGTGTTGTCTAATCACACACAGTTCATCCTAGTGAACTGTATGCCGTATATCGCACACACACTCATCTGGGTGCCTGTTTCTGTTGTTCTGCATCATCGCAAACAGTTCTTCTTGATTAACCGTTTGCCACTCATCCAATGGAGGGAAGCTTCTACATTCACGGGGGACGTGGCATTGACCATTGGGCGGCAATAGTCGGTCATCCGGGTGCGCAATAAAGGATACAAAGAGGGATCCTAAAGCAGCAAGGACCAGCTTCCCTGCCGATAGCTCATCTAACAGAACTCCCAAGCAAACTGTGCTGAGGCTGGAGTAGTCATCGGATGGGTGACCGGATGGGAAGTGGCCTCGATGTTAAATTAACTGATTTAATGGGTCACTGTAAATATTTAATTGCATTGAATGTATATAGTGCTCCGTCATATTAGTTGAATTAACCTCGAGGTCCTTGTTTTTTAATTTTTGACATTTTTTGTTTTTTGAACACATGTTGATTGGGTTGAAGAAGGTCTATCTCGTTACTTTTTGATAATTTTTGTTTTTTGAACACATGTTGATTGGCTTGAATGAAGGTCTATCCCATTACTTTACGACATGTTTCCAAAACATGGACCTAGAGGTTAATTCAACTAATAGGACGGAGCACTATATACATTCAATGCAATCAAATGTTTTCCAAAAAAAGTGATATGATTTCTGTGAAACTTATAAGTCATGTATGTCAAATTAACCTCTGTGTACTTGTTCTCAAATTAACCTCCGGGCCTATTTGCCGCGTATCACACACATCTTGTTAAGTTGAACTGTTTATGTTCTCTTCCCTAATCGAAAATAGTTCATTCGAGTGAACCGTATGCCGTATATCACACACACCTTGATCTGGTTGACCGTTTCTTTTGCTTTCCCTAATAGCAAACAGTTCATCGGAGCGAACTGTATGCCGTATATCGCACACACATTGATGTGGCTGCCCATTTCTGTTGTTCTGAATAATCGCAAACAGTTTGTCTGGATCAACCATATGCCCAGCATCGCACACGCAAGTAAAATCTGAACCGTGTTTGATGTACCCGCCATCGCAAATGTTTTGCATCTTTTTTGATGGTTTTTTTACATCACCGTTTGCGATTAATGCATCGAACACAGTTTTGTCAAAGGGTCTCTAATCGTAGTGTCGCGTTAGCAGCATCCTGAAGTAGTGGATCATCATCATTTGCTTCCTCTCTAGTTGGTGTAGGCATCATGGGAACGGTTTTCCGTGATGTGCTACTTTCCAATTCGAGAGAAGGTACAATTACCTCATCAAGTTCTACTTTCCTCCCACTCACTTCTTTCGAGAGAAACTCCTTCTCTAGAAAGGATCCATTCTTGGCAACAAAGATCTTGCCTTCGGATCTGTGGTAGAAGGTGTACCCAATAGTTTCCTTAGGGTATCCTATGAAGATGCACTTCTCCGATTTAGGTTCGAGCTTATCAGGTTGAAGCTTTTTGACATAAGCGTCGCATCCCCAAACTTTAAGAAACGACATCTTAGGTTTCTTGCCAAACCACAGTTCATACGGTGTCGTCTCAACGGATTTAGACGGTGCCCTATTTAACGTGAATGCGTGTGTCTCTAATGCATAACCCCAAAACGATAGTGGTAAATCCATAAGAGACATCATAGAACGCACCATATCCAATAAAGTACGGTTACGATGTTCGAACACACCATTACGTTGTGGTGTTCCAGGTGGCGTGAGTTGTGAAACAATTCCACATTGTTTTAAATGAAGGCCAAACTTGTAACTCAAATATTCGCATCCGCGATCAGATCGTAGAAACTTTATTTTCTTGTTACAATGAGTATCTACTTCACTTTGAAATTCTTTGAACTTTTCAAATGTTTCAGACTTGTATGTCATCAAGTAGACATACCCATATCTACTCAAATCATATTTAAAGGTTAGAAAATAATGAGACCCGTCCCGTGCCTCAACACTCATTGGACTGCATACATCAATATGCATTATTTCCAATAAGTCATTAGCTCGCTCCATTGTTCCGGAGAACGGAGTTTTAGTCATCTTGCCATGAGTCATGGTTTGCAAGTATTAAATGATCCATAATCAAGTGATTCCAAAAGTCCATCCGCATGGAGTTTCTTCATGCGCTTTACACCAATATGACGTAAAAGGCAGTGCCACAAGTATGTTGCACTATCATTATCAACTTTGCATCTTTTGGCATCAATATTATGAATATGTGTATCACTACGATCGAGATTCAAAAAGAATAGACCATTCATCAAGGGTGCATGACCATAAAAGATATTACTCATTTAAATAGAACAACAATTATTCTCCGATTTAAATGAATAACCGTCTCGCAATAAACAAGATCCAGATATAATGTTCATGCTCAACACTGGCACCAAATAACAATTATTGAGGTCTAAAACTAACCCCAAAGGTAGATGTAGAGGTAGCGTGCCGACGGCGATCACATCAACCTTGGAACCATTCCCGACGCGCATCGTCACCTTGTCCTTAGATAATCTTCGTTTATTCCGTAGCTCCTGTTTCGAGTTACAAATATGAGCAATTGTACTAGTATCAAATACCCAGGTGCTACTACGAGCATTAGTAAGGTACACATCAATAACATGTATATCAAATATACCTGTGTTCACTTTGCCATCCTTCTTATCCGCCAACTATTTGGGGCAGTTCCGCTTCCAGTGACCATTCCCTTTGTAGTAGAAGCACTCAGTTTCAGGCTTGGGTCCAGTTTTGGGCTTCTTCCCGGGAGTGGCAACTTGCTTGCCATTCTTCTTGAAGTTCTCTTTCTTTCCCTTGGCCTTTTTCTTGAAACTAGTGGTCTTGTTAACCATCAACACTTGATGCTCCTTCTTGATTTCTACCTCCGCGACCTTAAGCATTGCGAAGAGCTCAGGAATCATTTTCGTCATCCCTTGCATATTATAGTTCATCACGAAGCCTTTGTAGCTTGGTGGCAGTGACTGAAGAACTCTGTCAATAACACTATCAACTGGAAGATCAACTCCCAGCTGAGTCAAGTGGTTATGATACCCAGACATTTTGAGTTTGTGTTCACTGACAGAACTGTTCTCCTCCATCTTGCAACTATAGAACTTGTTGGAGACTTCATATCTCTCAACCCGGGCATTTACTTGAAATATTAACTTCAACTCTTGGAACATCTCATATGCTCCATGACGTTCGAAACATCTTTGAAGTCCCGGTTCTAAGCCGTAAAGCATGGCACACTGAACTATTGAGTAGTCATCAGACCGCATTTGCCAGGCATTCACAACGTCTAGATTAGCGGGAGCAGGCTTGTCACTTAGCGGTGCATCAAGGACATAATCCTTCTGTGCAGCAATAAGGATAATCCTCAAGTTATGGACCCAGTCCGTGTAGTTGCTACCATCATCTTTCAACTTAGCTTTCTCTAGGAACGCATTAAATTTCAGGTGAATGGCAACTCGGGCCATTGATCTACAACATAGATATGCAAAACTATTAAGACTAAGTTCATGATAAATTAAGTTCAATTAATCGAATTACTAATGAACTCCCACTTAAATAAACATCCCTCAAGTTATCTAAGTGATACATGGTCCAAATCAACTAACCCATGTCCGATCATCACGTGAGATGGGGTAGTCATCAATGGTGAACATCTCTATGTTGATCATATCTACTATACGACTCACGTTTGACCTTTCGGTCTCCAGTGTTCCGAGACCATGTATGTACATGCTAGGATCGTCAAGTTTAACCCAAGTATTCTGCATGTGCAAAACTGTCTTACATCCGTTGTATGTGAACGTAGAGTCTATCACACCCGATCATTACGAGGTGCTTCAAAACGATGAACTTTGGCAATGGTGCATACTCGGGGAGAACACTTTTATCTTGAAATTTAGTGAAGGGATCATCTTATAATGCTACCGCTGTTCTAAGCAAAATAACATGCATAAAGGATAAACATCACATGCAATCAAAATATGTGACATGATATGGCCATCATCATCTTGTGCTTTTGATCTCCATCTCCAAAGCATCGTCATGATCTCCATCGTCACCGGCTCGACTCCTTGATCTCCATCGTTGCGTCGGGGTCGTCTTGCCAACTATTGCTAATGCATAGCCATAAAGTAAAGCAATTACATGGCGTTTGCATTTCATACAATAATCAAGAGACAACCCTAAGGCTCCTGCTGGTTGTCGATATTACAAAACATGATCATCTCATAGAACAACGTATATCACATCACGTCTTCACCATATCACATCACAACTTGCCCTGCAAAAACAAGTTAGACGTCCTCTACTTTGTTGTTGCAAGTTTTACGTGGCTGCTACGGGCTTCTAGCAAGAACCGTTCTTAACTACGCAAAAACCACAACGGTGATTTATCAAGTTTGCTGTTTTAACCTTCTTCAAGGACCGGCCGTAGTCAAATTCGATTCAACTAAAGTAGGAGAAACAGACACCCACCAGCCACCTTTATGCAAAACAAGTTGCATGTCAGTCGGTGGAACCAGTCTCGTGTGTGGACATGTAAGGTTGGTTCGGGCCGCTTCATCCCACAATACCGCCGAATCAAAATAAGACGTTGGTGGTAAGCAGTATGACTATCACCGCCCACAACTCTCCGTGTTCTACTCGTGCATATCATCTACGCATAGACCTGGCTCTGATGCCACTGTTGGGAAACGTTGCATGGAAAACAAAAAAATTCTACGCACACGCAAGATCTATCCATGGAGATGCATAGCAACGAGAGGGGAGAGTCTACGTACCCTCGTAGACCATAAGTGGAAGCGTTTATTAATGAGGTTGATGTAGTCGAACTTCTTCGCGATCCAACCAATCGAGTACTGAACATACGGCACCTCCGCGTTCAGCACACGTTTAGCTCGGTGACGTCCTTGCCTACTTGATCCAGCAAGACGGCGAAGTAATGGATGAGTTCCGGCATCATGATGACGTGGTGACAGTGCTGGTGATGCTATCTCCGCAGGGCTTTGCCTAAGCACTCCGAAAATATGACCAAGGGACCAAACTGTGGAGAGGGGTGCCGCACACGGCTAAGAGATTGTCATGGTTATGTGTGGCGCCCCCTCCCACATATATATAGGTGGGGAAGAGGGGAGGCAGCCAGGAGGCGCCCCAAGTGGGGCCAAATCCCACTTGGGCTCCTGCCCCTAGCCACACCCCCCTTCCTTGTTTGAGAGCGGAAGGCAGGGGGAGGTGGCACCCCCCTTTCCTTTCTCTCATGAGGAGGGAAAGGCAGGAGGGGCCAACCCTCCCCCTTTCCTTCCCCTAGGGCCGGCGGCCAGGGAGAGAGCCGCGCCAGCCTCTTTGTGGGCTGGTGTGTCTCTCCACTTGACCCATTAGGACCATAGGCCTCCCGGGTGTGTCCGGAACCCCTTCCGGCGATCCAATGACTATCTGGTGCACTCTGAAACTCTTCCGGTGTCCATATAGCATCGTCCTATATATCAATCTTTACCTCTGGAACATTCCGGAGCTCCTCGTCATGTCCGTGATCTCATCCGAGACTCCAAACAACATTCGGTCACCAAATCATATAACTCATATAACACTATATCGTCAACGAACGTTAAGCGTGCGGACCCTATGGGTTCGAGAACTATGTAGACATGACCGAGACACCTCTCTGGTCAATAACCAATAGCGGAACCTGGATGCCCATATTGGCTCCTACATATTCTATGAAGATCTTTATCGGTTGAACCTTATGACAACATACGTAATTCCCTTTGTCTGTCGGTATGTTACTTGCCCGAGATTCGATCGTCGGTATCTTCATACCTAGTTCAATCTCGTTACTGGAAAGTCTCTTTACTCGTTCCGTAATATATCATCTTGCAACTAACTCCTTAGTCACTTTGCTTGCAAGGCTTCTTATGATGTGTATTACCGAGAGGGCCTAGAGATACCTCTCCGATATACGGAGTGACAAATCCTAATCTCAATCCATGCCAACTCAACAGACACCTTCGGAGATACCTGTAGAGCATCTTTATGATCACCCAGTTATGTTGTGACGTTTTATAGCACACAAGGTATTCCTCTGGTATCCGGGAGTTGCATGATCTCATAGTCAAAGGAATATGTATTTGACATTAAGAAAGCAATAGCAATAAACTGAACGATCATATGCTAAGCTAACAGATGGGTCTTGTCCATCACGTCATTCTCCTAATGATGTGATACCGTTATCAAATCACAACACATGTCTATGGTTAGGAAACCTTAACCATCTTTGATCAACGAGCTAGTCTAGTAGAGGCTTACTAGGGACACGGTATTTGTTTATGTATTCACACATGTATTTAAGTTTCCGATCAATACAATTCTAGCATGAATAATAAACCTTTATCATGAATAAGGAAATATAAAATAACAACTTTATTATTGCCTCTAGGGCATATTTCCTTCAAATATAATGTTTAATTATTTGCCCATTAACCACCTTTGGATTCGTCCCCTCGGGATTTTTGATTTTTATAGCTCCGGAGCGATAAACTTCTTTGATGATATATGGTCCTTCCCATTTAGAGAGAAGTTTTCCTACAAAGAATGTGAAACGAGAATTGTACGATAGAACTTGATCATCAACATTAAATTCCCATTTTTGTATTCTTTTGTCATGCCATATTTTAACTTTTCTTTAAACAATTTGGCATTTTCATAAGCTTGTGTTCTCCATTCATCTAGAGAACTAATATCAAATAACCTCTTTTCACCAGCAAGTTTGCAATCATAGTTCAGTTCTTTAATTTCCCAATAAGCTTTATGTTCTTATTCTAAAGGTAAATGCCATGCTTTTCCATACACCATTTTGTATGGAGACATACCCATAGGATTTTTATAAGCAGTTCTATAAGCCCCTAATGCATCATCAAGTTTCTTAGACCAATTCTTTCTGGATCTATTAACGGTCTTTTGCAAAATTTATTTTATTTCCCTGTTGCTCAATTCAACTTGACCACTAGACTGAGGATGATAAGGTGATGCAATCCTATGGTTGACATCGTATTTAGCTAAAAGTTTACAGAATGCACCATGAATGAAATGTGAACCACCGTCGGTGATTAAATATCTAGGGACTCCAAACCTCGGGAAAATAACTTCTTTAAGGATTTTAATAGATGTGTTGTGATCAGCACTACTAGTTGGAATATCTTCTACCAACTTAGTAACATAATCAACAACAACTAAAATATGAGTATACCCATTAGAGGAAGGGAAAGGTGTTGGAAATATGCCCTAGAGGCAATAATATTGTATTATTATATTTCCATATTCATTGTTAAGTGTTTATATTTCATGCTATAACTACTATGATCCTGGAATATGCGATTCAGTGGAAAACTCATATGCACATGTGGAATGATAAACAGATGAAATAAAGGTTCCTAGTCTCACCTCTAAGACTAGCTCAGGTGTTGTTGGTGATCACATTTTCCGGATCTTAGGATATCTTTAAGTGTAATGATAGTCCTAAAACAACATTGAGATTTGGAAGAATCATCATATTGAATCACTGGTAGAACCTTTGATTCCTTAGACTGAGTTATGGAACCACTATTAAGAATAGTGTTCCAGTGATACAATCATCTAGAAACCATACCAAGCTCATGAATGAACTTTTGATTCATCACCCTTCATTTTTGCTTCTAAAGCAATAATATACTTAGCCTTCTATTATAGAATTCACCACAATAACTTTCTTGGCCAATTCCAACTTACCATGACACCATAAGTCACTTTTAATTTGAAATAGAAAAATCACTTGGAGCACATATGAAGATTTTATCGATGTACTACTACTTACAACGAGCCTTCATCGATGTAACTCCTTACAAAATCTCTTCATTTTCTTCGTGTGTGAGAAACATGTCGCTAATCCTTAACGACATTTTCATTGTTGTCCTATGATCAACAATTTCACCATACTAGTAACTTTTAGTTACAACTAACATGGAGTATTGGAAATATCCGGTTGTTTACATACCATGGAATACAGGTGTGGTTCAAATCATATTTCGCTCATCAGTATTTCAGGATACCAACTCCTTCCATGTGACATTGACGAGAAGCTCTTCTTGACATTTTTCATACTAAAATGCTTTAGTATTCTGTCAATATGTATTTTGGCTAAGTCCGATTAGACACTATTATCTCCATGGATCATTATGTCTAATACCAAGACTATTCATTGCCTAAGTATTTTACTGAAAAACTAATTTCAATAAAGTCTTAATCCGTGTCAAGAAATTTACATAACTTTCAATCAACAATATGTCATGTACATATATTGTTTAGAAATATTATCATGCTCCCACTTACTTTCTTGTAAATACAAACATCTTCACTTTACTCGATGAAATCAGTTTATTTGACCATTTCATCAGTATGAAGACTCCCACTCCACTATGCTTGCTTCGGATCATTATAGGATCTCTTGAAGTTTGCGTACTTACTAGCATCCCCCGGATCTACAAAATTACCTTGGATCGTATCAAACATACAACCTTGGTTCTATTTTCATCTCATGGGAATCATTTTGACATCCATCTATTTTTATCTCATAATTGAAATATTTAATAATTGCTAGTTTAACCCAAATTGACTTTAAGTATTGTTATGATGAGACAATCTCGTCATACTCAATTCTTTGATCTTGTCATAAACTATTTTTATCTTTGTCAGTTTATAGATCCATTACTATTCTTTAGACTATAAGTCTTTCGAAGGGTTCATCAAGTTCTAAGCTTGAATAATGTGAATGGATACTATCTTGGATTATGTTGGCATATAGCCAATTTCCGAAGTTAGGGCCCATCAATGCTTCTCTGTGAATTATAGGTTCATTGTTTGCCCAACAATATTTCGTCTGCATACCACAAAGGTCTGCATGGATTTTCCCAACTTATATAGTTCAGTTGTAAGTTCGACCGTAGTCTTTATATCTCATGTAGAGGCTTTCGTATCGCTCACAGTAAGAAATTCTAGAATTACTTCTAGTGTTTCTTTTCTTTGAGTTGATTACGAAGATTCCGCAATCTTGTCGAGTTGCAGTTTCCTCCCACTCACTCTTTTGTAGAAAACATTTTCTTCAAAACATCCACATTCTGTGGCAACACTTTGCCTCGGTGTAGTGATAGAGGAATACCCAACTATTTGGGATAACCTACAAAGTAGCACTTATTTCAATAAATTTGATGGCGCTCCTTTTTTAATGTAAAAGCCACAGTCTCTAAAGCATCACTTTGAAAGTATATTGGCAAAATAATTAATGTCATCTTTGATCTCACCATGTCATACATAGCTTGATTGCATCTACTTAAAACACTCTACTCTTGTAACTCAAATATTCCTTTCTGCAATCTAATTGAAGAAACATAATTTTCTTGTTACAATAAATTCTACTTCATTCTAAAAACCTTCTAAAATATTTCAAAAGATCCAGTGTTATGTCTCAATAAGTAAATATAAATATCTACTTGAGTCATCCTTGAAGATAGATAAAACCACTGCTTGCAACAACACTTATTGGACTATACACATCGATATGCATATTGCCAATTATTTTGTTGCTTGTTCTCTATGGCTTGTGAACGGTATTTTAGTTTACTTCACTAATTGGACGAAACTTGCAAGTGCCAGATGATTCTCAATCAGATGACTTCAAAATTCATCACTATGAAATTTCTTCATGCTGGTTTCTCCAATGTGGCTAAATGCAGTGCCACACAGACGTGGTATTCTTTTAGTCTTGCAAATTTAGCGTCAGTGTTATGGATGTTCAATTTATTATCAATATTCATAAAATACACATTATTCATAATAAAAATATGCTCTTTTGTTCATAACATCGAACAACTATTGTTCTGTCCTGAACTTGCAACTTCTATGCAATGGGCTAAAGTGTACAAAGACTCTAAAATAAATTATGATAATAAATATAGAGGAAATACACTGATAGAAATAATGTAACCTTTTACAATCCATCAAAATATTTTAACCTCATTATTTGTTGGTCATTTAGGCCGTTCGAAGTTTCTTGCAATGATTTGCAATAATATGCAATTGAGTCGATATCCTTGTGATTAAACTTTTAACCACAATACCGAAGAATCAGTGATCAACAAATTGATCATATTTCCCAAGAACTACACTTTACTTGACCAACCACCTCTACATCTTATAACTTGTATGACATTCATACCTGAGCTGGACATTTCAGTCTTCTTTTCTTTCTACCTTTTACTTCTTATAGTTTTACCTCAATATTTCTCTTACTCCCAAAAGAAACAACAACTTTAAGAGTGGCGTGAGCCCCGAACTTCGCTAGGTGTGTAAGTCTCATTACATACTTTGGCTTTTTTTCCTCTACAAGTTTTCACCGTCAACACATGACTGGCTTTCTTCCAGATCTTATGCATTTCAGTCTTAAACATAGTTGAACACTTCACTAGAATTTGCAAACAAAGCATAAATCTGAGGGTTATGATCTTTGTGCAATTTTAAACTCTTGTCGAATGCCTAGTGAACACAAATATCATTGCCATGGAAAACAATCGTGGTGGCGAATACCAGATGTTAAATCCCTCATTTACCCTATATTATATTTCAACATGTGGCATGCCACACACACATCAGCAAAATGAATCCATAGAACTTAAACACATACACATTATCCAAGTTGGTCTCTCCCGCCTTGTGCAATCTTCTATTCTATTAAAATTCTGGAATGAAGCTTTATTTACAACAACCTATCTTATCAACCATATTCCTAGTAGAGTTACTCATTCGTCTACTCCCCTCGAATGCCTAATAGATCAGAAGCCCAATTATTCTTTTTTGAAAGCTTACGATTGTGCATGATGCTCGAATACTTGCCCCTGCAATGTGCACAAGCTTCATTTTAGGTCCAGACCATGTGTCTAATAGGGGTTTGACCCACAAGGCTACAAGAATTTCCTTCCCTCCACTTTACATCTCACGTGACACTATGTTCGATGGCCATGTGTTCCCTTTTGCATCCATGAATCCCAATCCTGGTCATTGATTACCTTCGATCCAGTTTTAGATGTAGATATACCCTTCTTCCCTAGAGAACCAAAGATATGTTGAATCCACGAATTAAATTAAGGTTGGCAATGAAATATCTTCAAGTTATTGTTATCACAATCCAACTTGGAGTGTGGTCAATTAATTTAGTATACAACTATGTTGGGGCTGGCGACGTCCTCATCAACTCAATGCATTTTTTGATGCTAGTTGGGTGGGTTGTTCTGATGATCGCCAATGCACAGAAGGATTTTTCGTGTTCTTTAGATCTAAACTTCTGTCATGGAGTTCTAGGAAGCAAGCCATGGTATCTCGTTGTAACACTGAAGTGGATTACAAGGCTATGGCTATTGCAAGCATGGAGGTGATTGGCTGCAACTTCTTAGTAGTGAACTCGTAATCTTCTAGGTTTGAGCTCCGGTGTTGTATTGCGGCAATTTTCGATCTACATACTTGTTCGTCAATCCGGCTTCCATGCACGTACGATGCATACTGGTATTTTTGTGGGAAAATAGGTGCCATGCAAGGATACAAATGTTTGACTCTTGGCATGATGATCAGAAACCGATGGGTTTACGAAGCCTTTAACAGTACAGGTACTTGGTTGGTTTAAATACAATCTCAATCTCTGGGAGTTGAGATTGAAAGGGGTTGCCAAACAATTGTGTTAGAGATAGAGTTGATAGTATCTTAAGTAGCTGCAAGTTTTATACAAAGTATGTATCTCTATCTCCTCATTTAGGCAACTTGTATTGATCTATAACCTTGCACATATATAAGAGGCATGCGGATTCTCTTATGAACACGAGGCAAAAGCCCTAAACATGAATATCCTCTTTGTGCGTG
This sequence comes from Thinopyrum elongatum, assembly GCA_011799875.1. Lineage (NCBI taxonomy): Eukaryota > Viridiplantae > Streptophyta > Magnoliopsida > Poales > Poaceae > Thinopyrum > Thinopyrum elongatum. The sequence continues at coordinate 106,499,079 of CM022299.1, forward strand.
GTTTGATGGAATTTTTGATAGATTTGTCTTTAATACGCGGAGCTACAGAACAAGGGTGCCTAGGTTTATCTTTTAGCTTATTTACCCCACTACGGTGGAAGAAGAAATGCTTAGTGAAGAGACTAGATAGAGTTAACCCTTAGTTCTTGCTTCAACATGTGGTTCGAAAATATCTTGTAGAAATAGTTGCGTTTCTAAGTATTAATATTGTATGTGTTTGGGGGGGGGGGGGGGTGAGATTAGCCAACATTTCAACAATCGTTTTCACCTAGGTTTAACCCATTGGACAAAACCTTTACAAATAACACCCCCACACCCACATACGGATAGTAGGTTCATATGTGACTATGTTTGCTTCCCTCTTGATCTTCACTAGATCGGCCTTCTGAAGGCATCAAATAACCTCCAAAACTTTCTTTTTCAAATCCGGGAAAGGAGGCCTTGCCAGGAGATACAACATAGAGAATGTGATGCACATAGAGTAGTTAATTTTGAAAATAATGGCTATATGCAAATTCATACCAAGATCCATCCCAATTTAGCATGCTTGTATTGTATAGCTCGGCCTCCTCCACACGGGAGAAAAAAATGCAACTCCCATACTTTCGTCCTTATATGCAATGTCAAAATTAGCATTCATCTTTTTCTTTACTCATACACCACCGAGGGGTTGCTACCGCACCAAAAATTCCTCAGTACTCTTTGCAGACAACCAACTCTCTCTCTCTCTCTCTCTCTCTCTCTCTCTCTCTCTCTCTCCCTCCCTCCCTCTCATCAGCGTAGTCAACTATATTGGATGAAAATCAACTTGTCTTCATGTCTCTACATCGTCTTTTCTATATTAGGACCACCTACACACACAAAACTAGATGATGTCACATTTGTTGCGAAATTGATTGCAAAACTTTCAATGAGATTTGGTTTTATGGAGTACGTGGCATAATAATATGTGAACTGAAAATTAAAATACACATGGTTTATTTTATAACTCTATAATATTTATTTGAATAATTAGCATAAGAGAATGAATAGAATGTTGCCATGCATAGTTGCAAATTGAGGTAAGTTTTTTCTTATGTATAGTTGCATGTTGAGAGAAATTTATCCGTGGAGATCACCTCTCACCTAAATCAAAACCTTACTTGCATTTTTCTACTCATACTCAAATTAAATCAAATTTTAAGCCGGACATGATTGATGTTGAACCAGTGGAATGTGTAATGTGTAGACCCTTGCAACCTGCACACAATTAGCTAGTAGATATAGAATCAACAGACCTTCTACCGTGGACCAGTTCACTAATTAATTCGGGTTGGGGTCTATCTACCACATACAATTATTTGGATGGGGCGCTTTACTTTACATCTGTGTTTGTTTCTATGTTTGTGTGTATTAATTGGGCGCCAGTGCCACTAGCCAGGCCAGGCAGCTAGATTTGTGTTGCGTAGCGGGTGGCCTTGTGCGCTCCACATCCCTCCAAAAGAGCCTCCTCTCTCTTCACATTTTCATCATCTTCTTCCCCACAGGCAATGCATATTCATCTTTTTCTCTCTCTAGTTAATCAATCAAATTATCTAATGGATGGATTCCCCTCCGGCTGGCTCGGCTGCTCCTAACCCGCTACGCTCCAAAACTTCTCCTCCTATATATACAGCTCCGTGTACTTCTCTCGTTCTTACACTCACTCAATCCATCCGTCTCCACCATTGCTCGCTAGCTCGAGCTCCTAGCTAGTACTGCAAAGTCAGCCGGGGAGTTGATTTGGTCCTTCTTGGCCTGCTTGATCGATCGTACGTGCCGCCAGGATGCCGACGCCGTCGCACCTGAGCAAGGACCCGCGCTACTTCGACTTCAGGGTGGCGCGGCGGGTGCCGGAGACGCACGCGTGGCCGGGGCTGCACGACCACCCCGTGGTGGACGGCAGCGGCGCGGGCGGAGGGCCGGACGCGGTGCCGGTGGTGGACATGCGCGACCCGTTCGCGGCGGAGGCGGTGGCGCTTGCGGCGCAGGACTGGGGCGCCTTCCTCCTGGAGGGCCACGGCGTCCCGTTGGAGCTGCTGGCCCGCGTGGAGGCCGCGATCGCGGGCATGTTCGCGCTGCCGGCGTCGGAGAAGATGCGCGCCGTGCGGCGGCCCGGCGACTCGTGCGGCTACGGGTCGCCGCCCATCTCCTCCTTCTTCTCCAAGTGCATGTGGTCCGAGGGCTACACCTTCTCCCCGACCAACCTCCGCTCCGACCTCCGCAAGCTCTGGCCCAAGGCCGGCCACGACTACCGCCACTTCTGGTACGTACGCCGGCCGCCGATGCGCACACGTCATAGTACGGCACCTACCTAACTGGTTCTGGCCAACCGTCCGTACACACGTGACGGGGCGACGTGTCCGACTCCGACCATGCATGCATGCACGCGCGCGAAACTTGTTACTCCTGTTCTGCTATGGCAGCAGCTAGCCGTGTGTGTCCGTGCGTAGTACTTACTTACACAGTTACACTTACGCCGTCCGTCGTGTTCCTCGACCTGCAGCGCCGTGATGGAGGAGTTCCACAGGGAGATGCGCGCGCTGGCCGACAAGCTGCTGGAGCTATTCCTGGTGGCCCTCGGGCTCACCGGCGGGCAGGTCGCCGCCGTGGAGTCCGAGCACAAGATCGCCGAGACCATGACCGCCACAATGCACCTCAACTGGTACGTTCTACTACTACTCCAGTAGTACAAGTACAATAGAATACAAATGGCAGTGCCACGACGACACGTACTCCACCATGCAGCAAAGCATATATTGTCGGTGCGGCGGTTGACACGGAGTTGTGTCGTGTCGTTGATTCACAGGTACCCCAAGTGCCCGGACCCGAAGCGGGCGCTGGGCCTGATCGCGCACACGGACTCGGGCTTCTTCACCTTCGTGCTGCAGAGCCTGGTGCCCGGGCTGCAGCTGTTCCGGCACGGCCCCGACCGGTGGGTGACGGTGCCCGCCGTGCCGGGGGCCATGGTCGTCAACGTCGGCGACCTCTTCCAGATCCTCACCAACGGCCGCTTCCACAGCGTCTACCACCGCGCCGTCGTCAACCGGGACAGCGACCGGATATCGCTCGGCTACTTCCTCGGCCCGCCCGCCCACGTCAAGGTGGCGCCGCTCAGGGAGGCCCTCGCCGGCACGCCCGCCGCCTACCGCGCCGTCACGTGGCCCGAGTACATGGGCGTGCGCAAGAAGGCCTTCACCACCGGCGCCTCCGCGCTCAAGATGGTCGCCATCTCCACCGACAACGACGCCGCCAACCACACGGACGACCTGATCTCGTCGTAGATCGGCGCCGGCCATCACCGGCCGGCCAAGAGATCGATCTATACAAACGACTGGTAAACAAAAAAAAAAATGTCAGAGATGGTACGTGGTGGGCTGGTAGCTTAGCCGAGGTAGCTAGGAGGAAGAGCGCGCGTGCGGCTGTCGTGTTTAAGGTTTCCTCCATATATGTCTCCATGCAGAATTGCAGATGCTGGTGGATGCGTGCGTCCCAGCAGGGAACGAACTAACTGTAAGAAAATCGAACTTAGTTCGACATCTGCATCTAAGCATGCCACTTGGTTTAATTCAATTCAAGTGCAGAAACTAAAAATTATGATGGGAAAGAAGAAGACATGTTGTGTTTGTTTCTTCTAGCTGCTGCCTGCCCCCCTGATCAAATGCTTGTTTTGTTAATTACTCACTGATCAGAACTAGATTACTGGTTAATTAATTGGCCAGGCAATTTGTCCTTTAGCAAGTTTGTCATTTGGCACGATAGCTTAGCGAACCAGGCTGGTCAAATGATAGGAGAGGATGATAGCAAACATGGTATTGTACTGGTAGTGTGCATGTACATGTACATGTACATGTACAGGCAGGCAAGCAAAATGGGGAAGCACCCAGCAGTGGACACGCATATTATTCCTCTGGAGGAATAGGCCACGGATGTGCAGGTGCAGTAGGACACACCTGGCTTGTACTGTTGTACATGTACATGCATGCATGCCCTCCATGCAGCAAGGAACACAAGCAACCAAATGGACCAGACCATGCACAGGATCACATACATCTATATATGCACACTTTTCATACATGCGTGTATATAGTGGGGTACTACCACCAGCCTACCAGGGTGTTGGTCCTGCTCTGGTCTGCAAGGAGAAGAGGATGCAATGAGCCAAGGGAGGTGCTTGTCCTGCATTCTGCCTGGATGAATGAAAATAAATGAAAACCAATTCAGAGAGAGAGAGAGAGAGAAGCTGTCTGTGGAGATCTGCAGGGATCTTTTCACCTTTTGGATGCTGCATGATGCGAACAGGGACAAGATGCCATGAGGACGCATACATTCACAGGATGAGGAGGCTCCCATTAGCACCAACTAACATTCAGGGGCATGCAGCTGCAACTTGTTGCGTTGCATCACCGGCCAGTAGTAGCTATAGTACCCATGCCATGCCAAAACAGATATGCCATCTCTGCTGCATCATGCATCGGTCTCTGAAAGCTGGGAACAAGCTTGCTGTGCAGTTTGCATGCACTACTGTCCATTGCTCTCCTCCTCAGTTCTCACACACACGCATGGAAAAGCTATCTTCAGAAAAGTTTGGGAGAAATATCACCGCACTGGTAAATACTATAGTGTGTGAATAAGCAAACAGAATGCGTGGGGACTGGCCGGGGGCCGGGGCACTGAATAAATGAGCATGTACAGCGTGCCCCCTGGGGTTATGAGTGAAGCACAGCACAGTTAATTTGGTGTCATCGCTTGAATGGACGCGCAGAAATTTCCCTGTCGATCCCTCGCTGGCCGGCCGGCAGCCAAGTCACCGGGGCGGAGCAGGTGGTCATATGAAAGCCTTGCAGTGAGGGCCAGTGTGTCGCAGTCGGTGAGTAAATTCACCCGCCGGTAATTGATTGTCCGGCAGACGACACTCTCAAAAGATCAACTGGTTGGTGCATGCAGCTGAGCGAGCTTTGTCGTGACCTTGGTTGATGGATGGATCATCCATGGCGATGGCGGAAAGGAAAAACGGGAGTTGGTAATAATGGAACGTGCTGTTCAGGGCATCCACCACCATCGTGCTGGGTAACGGCCGGAAATCTTTGTTTTGGCATGACGACTGGACGGGAAAGGGCCCTTTGCGATTGCTAGCCTTCGGACTCTTCAAAATCGCCATCAGAAAGCAGAGATCTGTGATGAAGGAGCTTCAGGACGAGAACTGGATCAGATCGGTCGCCCGTTTGGACACACCCGCACAGCTGCAGGAGTTCATTACGCTTGCATCTCTGACCTCGCAGACTACGCTGACCCCAGACCTGGAGGACTCCATCTCTTGGCGTTGGACCCCTAACGGCAGCTACTCCTCTGCTTCGGCTTATGCGGCCCAGTTCTACGGATCCTTCCCTAGGTTCTCGTCGTCCAAGATTTGGGAGGTCCATGCAGAGCCAAAATGCAAGTTCTTCTCCTGGCTGGTGCTCCACGGGAAGATCCTCATGGCGGACATGCTGGCCATTCGTGGCTGGCCGCACAACCCTATCTGCCCTCTCTGTCTGCGGGCATCGGAAACAACAAATCATTTGTGCAAGGACTGTCCGTTTGCGGTAGCAGTTTGGTCGCATGTACAAGGGTGGACTGGGGAGGCGCCAATGGACCCGATGTCGCTACCGCCTTGCATGGGGATCTCAGATTGGTGGGATTCGCTCATCGCTCCGCTTTCCCAGGAGGATAGCCGCCGCCGCAGCGGTCACTTCCTCTATACCATTTGGAATATCTGGAAGGAGCGCAACCGTCGCATTTTCAATGGAACCCGCCTAATCCATGTGGAGGTGGCGGCCCTCGCGTTCGACGACATAAGACAGAGGGCCATGGCTTTCGGCAGGGTCCACGTGGCGACCGGTATTGGCTGATTTGTGGGGCAATTCCTGTTTGTGCGAGTTTTATCAGGTTCCCTTGAAAAACCTGACATCTCTGTACATATACTCTTTTTTCGTCTGAAATGAAAAGGCAGTGCTCCAAAAATAAATAAATAATGGAACGAGGCCGGGAACGACCGGGGACGGGGGTGACGGAGATGGCTCCATGTCGATGATGCGTGGGGCAGGTGCCGACCTTTCTGTCCCTCCGCTGTCGATCGCACGCGCGGTGCGCGCCGCTTGCCTGTCGCTCGCCGGAGGCCCCCGGCCCGACACGGGTGGGACTGGGAGCCCATCATCGGGCGCGGCGACAAGTCGCCAGTCGCCACCACCAGCAATCCACCGGCCTATCGCGCACGCACGTACGCCGCGCCATTGCCGCCAACCATCTGCAAACGGCAACCGCGTAAGGCCTCGATCTATCCCGGCACCCGCTGGGACAGGATGAGGAGAGGGCAACGGCGTGAAAGGGAGGCGTGCCGGGAAGGCGCGCGGCAGCGGGGCGTCGGAGCCGGCTCTTTGCTCCCCCTGGCTCGCGATCGCTCTCGGAAAACCCCGAGATTTCCATGGAAAGGAACAGCGGCGATTCGGTTTGGTTTTTCAACGAGGAGAAAAGGTTCATCCTGGTACTTATCCCTAATAGATGATCCCAATTCGGTGCAGGTGATTGGGTTGCCGGCTCGCACGCACGTAGTACGTGCGTCCTCTGGGCTCACACAACACAGTCACGCCTCACGCGCCACCACCCACATGAAGGAAAGCGATGGCCAGCTGCCTGCCCGTCGCGTTGTGCTGCGGATAAACACCTCGCTATGTTCAGCTCCACCAGCAAATGTTACAGGAAGTTGAAGGCTTTGCACCTGAATTCCCTTTATTAGTGCATAAATGGTTCAAAACCTGCACCTTAAATCTAGCTTTTGTGTCCACTTTGGTCCAGAACGGCACATCTCTGTGAAAATTGCTATTGCGGTCACGAACAAGGCATTCACCCTCTTTAGGGATGTAAACCGGGTCCGTTTAATCCTGTTTAAGCTCATTATGGTCTAAAAGTTCAATAAAGTTTTTTTTTCCAGGGAAAATGAACAATCAAGCTAGCTAAAACTAACTAAACATGACTTGCGTGCGTAGTTTATTTGACATTTACATCCCTAATCCTTCTCGCTCTTTTTGGTCCACAAGTGTAAGTTCTTTGCATGGCTTTTCATCAAGGACAGGTGTAGACTGCTGACTGTCTGTAAAGGCAGGGATGACCGAACTCTGGTCTATGCCAGCTTTGCAAGAGGGAGTCGGAGTCCGCAGTTCGTTGGCGCCACCTGCACAAACTTCAAGAGTATGATATGGAAGGATCCCCCCTCCAAAGTGTACCTGGCTTATCAACAAAAACCGGGTATGGATGAAGAACCGGCTTGTAGAAAGAGGTTGGCCAAATTGTGGTCTTTGCCCCCTCTGCAATAATGCCATGCAGACGGTGGTCCATATGCTTTTCAAATGTTGATTCTCCCTCGTATTTGGTGCATGATCAAATATTGGCTTAGTCTATTAGGGTTCCACCCTAGCTCTTGGGCATGAACAACATTAAAGCTTGGTGAAATCACATTGGCTCAGGCAGCGGAAGGCCATGGCCTCACTCGTAGAGCATGTCACTTGGGAATTTCGGAACAAGCGCAACGTGATACTTTTCAACAAGTTCATGCCACCTCTCGTCATTATCTCAAGAATATGATGTGAGGCGATGTTTTGGGTCATGGTGAGAGTGAAGCATTTGTGTAATATTATGTCGGGAGTGTTGGAAATTTGCCCTGACGGGCGAAAATCAGCTTTCGATTATGGGTTATACATAGTAGCGTGATCAGATATTAGTGAGGGTGTGTACGACAACCTTATATCAAAGGTCGTCGTACACTCAACAAAGTGGCACAACTATGTTTTTAAAATAGGCTTAGTCACCTCATGGGAGCATGACCTACGTCCTATAGGAGGGTCGTCGAGCGTAGTGTCCGACGCACAGGGTACTTACAGTGCGTCCGCGTCCGATGTCCCACGACTCTCAACTAGTCCAAGCCTTACAAGGTCCCCCAGACTCAGAGCTGTCGGCCTTCGTTTGGCCTCCTGTAGGGGCTTGGAAGGGGAGAGCCACTTGAGTGTATTCAAGTGGGAGTGAGTTGGTTACATGCTCATGGGGGGCTTTATATAGCCTAGGGGTCCTCGACAAATGACCAATGCAACCCTTGAAGTAAGGAGGTGAGAGAGTAGAACTAGGTAATGGTAATTTTCCATCCGTTGGCCCATGTGCTCCTTATTGGGTTAGGAACTGGGTTGTAGCCCATTTAGGGGAGAATCCCTAAACTATGAGGAGGCTTCCTTGCTTGGGCTTGGGTCACTTTGCTCTCTTGCCTTCTCCTTTGACTTATTCTTTTATGTGGTCTTCCTCCTTTGGCTTGTTGACCATGAAGATTCGCTTGGACTTTGTTGACCGGGGTGACTTGCTTGGACCCACAGGGGTGGCTTGGACATTGTTGATTGTCTTGACTTGTGTTGACCACTTGGGTGGCACTACATGTAGGATAAGGGGTGGGACCTTAAGTGGGATTAAAATCCACTACTTCGGCAGGAGTCCCCTTGAGGAGTCATGAATTGCTCTGAGATACCTTGTAGACATGTGATCACTGGTACCGTAAGGTGCTATACAGACGGTTTTTAACCCCTTTCCGCGACGGCATTTGGAACCGTCGCCAAGTGAGTGTGGGCGATAGGGGGGTCCTTCCCACACGGCCCAGAAACCGTCGGGGATGGGCGAGCGGCTACTGACGATCGCCATAGAATAAACGTATGAGAAGCCGCCCCAGTTCCACACGTTACATCTCGACGTTACGTTTCTGATCAGAGCGACATCCCAAACGATTACGCCGCTATAGTCGTGTGAAAAAGGCGGACATCAACATTTAATCTACCGATATGTTTGTGATAGGTACGTTATCGCACATGGTTCAAGAATGTAAACTGTGTGCGGTGCCTCTACTAACGCCAACGTGTCCATTTTCATAACTGTGTGCGATTGGTATTCCTATCACACATGCACACTGGTTTGAAACGTTTGCCGTATTACCATGAATCACACACGTATATGAGACGAAACTGTGTGTGCGTCCGTCGGGTATCGCAAACGTTTCACGTCAAAGAACCGTCTGTTCTCTTTTTTTTCATTGCACACGCTGTTTTCTTTCTAACCGTGTCCACATTATTTTATTCTCTCCTGTATATTTTTATTTTTCCCTGTAATTTATTATTCGAATTGGAAATTTTGAAATATGATGTGCCATTCAAATTCTCAGCACAATGGTTCAACCACGAATCCATAAATAAAATTGTCAGTACAATATGTTCAGTAATTACAGGATTAGACAGCAATTAACTATGATTAATCACAATATTTAGAGGCGGTAAAGGTGAAGAGACAAGTGTAAATCATTTTGACTGCCAATGGTGTTGAAGAAGCGGAATGCCCATAATGTGCCTTCCTGCATGCCATAGGCTCGAACAACTTTTGTCCAACCCCTTGTGACGATCGCCCGCCCATCCTTCACCGCCTTCAGAAAGACTTCTAGGGCATTATCATGGTAGCATTAATTATATACTTTAACCTTAGTTGCCACCACTCCGATCATGTAGTTTGCAAGGTAATCATCAGTAAATAGCTTCGGAAACCACTGAAAAGAGAAAAATATCAGATACTGAGGTCTAATAGAGTAACTTGTTGTGGGCAGGGGAAAAAGGCAACACATTACTTACCATCCTAAAGTTCACTGTTGTCTTGGACAAAGTGTAAATAAAGAGCTTAATTCCCATCACCCGTTTCTTTCGCCTAACAATCTTTCTTAGTTTCCTCACTTGACGTTTGTTCATGAATATCTCATTGCCCCATACGCAAAAGGGATCGAAGCGTGGATCAGTACCACTCATATATGTACCTACAAGCAACCAGTAAATGTTAGAAGCTAAACTGAGATTGCACAAATGATGTAAAATACAACTACCTACGTTCCTAAGTACAAGTATTTTCAGAGATTTCAATATGAACTACATACGGATGTATATAGAATTAAATATATAGTTCAGATTAGAATCTAGATTCACTCATTTTGCTCCTTATGTAGTTTATATTGGAATCTCTAAAAATACTTATATTTAGGAACAGATGGTGTATAAGACATGGGATGCAGCTAACCTCGAGGGCAAACAACAGCATCGCCCATTGTAGCCATGTGTAAGTACATGGAAAGCCAATGTTAACTACAACAGGGTTAACATCCACCAAAAATAGCAAATGGTAATCAAACGACAGCATCTGTAGTGATATCTTCATTGCGAAAGAGTAGCACGGTAGCAAAGGGACGGATGAAAAAATGGATACAACTGTTAATTGCAACAGGCTTAACATCATCCTAAGTCATGTTTTGTAAGTTTGTAGCCATTGAAATACAACTGTTTAAAAATGGATACAACTGTTAATTGCAACATGCTTAATGGCCATTGAAACCGGTACTGATAAAAATGCAATTGGCAGAGTTAAACATCACAAGGCAGGTGCTGCCAGAGCAGATAATGGCCCAGTTGTCTATAAAAAGGTAGGGAAAATAGCTAAAACATGTTAGGCATGTTTACTACAACATGCTTAATACATCGACCGTACAAAACATAGCCATTAATTGCAACTGGTATTGGTAAGATTGAACTGGTGAGTTCATACTTGGTAAGTCCTGAGAGGTAGTTGCTGGGGCACTTCATCTTGGCCAGAGCCCGCCCAAAGTCAGCAGCGGCGGAGGCGAGTTCTTCCTCCAGGTCGAAGCGTGGATCAGTGCCGCCGACATGTGTACCTACAAGAAGCAAGTAAATGTTAGAAGCTAAACTGCAATTGCACAAATGATGTAAAATACCGTAAGACATGGGATGCAGCTAACCTCGACGGCAAACAATAGCATCGCCCGTTATGGCCCTGCGTAAGTACATGGAAAGGCATGTTAAGTACAACAGGGTTAGCATCCACCAAAAATAGCAAATGGGCAGCATCTCTAGTATATCTTCATTGCGGAGAGTAGCATGGTAGCAAAGGGACATATTAAAAAATGGATACAACTATTAATTGCAACAGGCTTAACAGCATCCTAAGTCATGTTTTGTAAGTTTGTAGCCATTGAAATACAACTGTTTAAAAATGGATTCAACTGTTAGTTGCAACAGGCTTAATAGCCATTGAAACCGATACTGATAAAAATGCAATTGGCAGAGTTAAACATCACAAGGCAGGTGCTGCCAGAGCAGAGAATGGCCTAGTTGTCTATAAAAAGGTAGGGAAAGTAGCTAAAACGTGTTAGGCATGTTTACTACAACATGCTTAATACATCGACCGTACAAAACATAGCCATTAATTGCAACTGGTATTGGTAAGATTGAACTGGTGAGTACATACTTGGTAAGTCCTGAGAGGTAGTTGCTGGGGCACTTCATCTTGGCCAGAGCCCGCCCAAAGTCAGCGGCGGTGGAGGCGATCTGTTCCTCTGGGTCGAAGCGTAGATCAGTGCCACTGACATGTGTACCTACAGGCAACCAGTAAATGGTAGAAGTTAAACTGCAATTGCACAAATGATGTGAAATATTGTAAGACATGGGATGCAGCTAACCTTGACGGCAAACAACAGCATCGGCCGTTATGACCCTGCGTAAGTACATGGACAGGCATGTTAAGTACAACAGGGTTAGCATCCACCAAAAATAGCAAATGGGCAGCATCTCTAGTGATATCCTGAGTCATGTATTGTAAGTTTGTTGCTGGTATTGGTGAAATTGAGCTGGACAGTTAATACTTGAACATCACACAATGTGCAGTACTAAAATAAACAAGGCACGAACATGCTTAATACATCAACCGTGCAAAACATAGCCATTGCAAGTGGTATTGGTAAGATTTAGCTGGTCAGATCATACCTGTTAAGTCCTGGGGGGTAGTCACTGGGGCACTTCATCTGGGCCAGAGCTTGCACCATGTCGGCGGTGGCGGAGGCGGAGGCGAGGTGATCCTCCAGGTCAACACGCACAACGGCCATCATGCCATGGACCGCCATCAGCTTCTCGACCTCCACGTGATATGTGGTTGGGCTTGCGCGGCGATGCTCTGGAGGTAGGGGCGGTGGGGATTTGGAGGCATGAGGATGTTTCGTAGACGCCATTTAAGCAATCAGGCCGGGGCCGTGATAGAGATCGGTGGGTTACCTGATTGGATCCGAGCAGAATGTAGATGTGATTGAAGCTGTGGTTGCGGCGGCGGCAGTTTGAGCTGCCGGTAGGGGGAGGCGGGGGGGGGGGGGTGGGGAGGGGGAAGATACTGAGGAAATTTGATGGGTGGGGATGTGGTTGGAGGAATAAATTCTGAAATCGCGCGCCTAATGAAAATTTCGCTGCGAAACTTGAAACTTGGGTGGGGGAAACACACAACGCAGACGAAGCGTGTAAAATACTCGTGTGCGAGAAAAGAGAAAATTGGCAGATCCCGTCTCCTAAAAAATGTACACCTGTAGTGGATTTTTTCGGTCAATGGTACGCCTGGTTTATTAGGAAACATCGCACAGATAACTGACTTATGGATCATTAACGCAAAAAAAACGCACACGGGTACGCCATAGAAACTGTGTGTTTTGTGATCTTCTAATGATTCTTATATCTATCAGCATATCCAAACGCACCTAATTTCAAAAATCTCTTTCATTGTATCAGGATTATTCAATGTACATGAACGAGGCAAGGTGACACCCGATGAGCAATCATCGGTTTATGAAATGCAATCAAGTGTCAACCTGCCTCGCTCGCGTAGCCAGATTTGATCCTATGCAACAAGAGAGAAGCTTGCTGCCATCCGTCGGCGCTGCAATTCAAGCCGGTGTGCGGCCAACTCGCGCGGCGGGGTGGGACTAAAAACCAGCTGCGGCCAGCTCTATTCTCCTCCGGTGGCTGCGGGCGGACATTTCGGTAGTATTTGGGGCCGGGGTGCGGCTACAAAACTTCAAAGAACACACGCTAATCAATGCTCAAAGCCCTCAAAGGATGCTCTTACCAACATTGTACGTTAATACTACAAACTTAAAGTACTACTGGTAATTTGCTCTAAGACTACGGGCGACACACGCACTAACTACTTCTCACATGCTACCATCAGGGCATGCTGGCCAGACGCCGGCGTTCTACTTTCTTGTGGTGGCGGGACTCTCTTTTCTTGACTGCTTTCTGCCTTTTCCGCTCCTTATGTGTGGCTTTGGCCGCCTCTAGACCCACCGCCCATTCGGCCATGGCAGCCTCAAAGTCCATCCACGTAACTGTGTGGCCACCGGCGGCGATGAACTCGGCGCGACGAGATTCCATCGCTTCCTTACCATGTGTGCGGTCGCGGGCGGCGAGGAACGCGGCGCGGCGGGATCCCATCGCTTCCTTACCTGTTACTGTGCGCCGCGGTGCCATGAACGACGCTTGGAGAGAGCTCTGGGACGGAGGGGCTGGGCAGCCGTACAGCGCGGTGGTTTTTAAGAGCTCAATGACAAACGACAAAGGAAATTTGGCTTCCCTTACAATTTTGCTCGTTCATTATCGCACACGGTTCATCTCCGTCGCTTCCGGAAACAGTGTGCTCTGAGCCTATTGTGTGTTGCATTATGATTGGCCGGAACCCCAGCCACGCGGATTGCGCATGTGCAGCGTAGGATGCGCCGCGATCGAACGGCAATCCACGTTCCTCACATCACACCCGTGCAGTTGTAGCTGGATTGGATTTATATGCACTAAATGCCTAGAAAATGCACATAATCCACTAAATATGGTAAATGAGCCCGAAAAAATGCCAAATTTAAACACGGTGATTTGCAGGGTGTATGTTCGTCGTAGAAAAAAACTCCAGGGCAAAGAACGAAGAAAATTTGGATTCCCCTTCAATCTTGGTGATTTCCCTCTTGAAAGCATGGAACTTCCTCGCTGATGGTTCGATTTATGAAGGGCGTGCATGATGACATAAGACAAACCTTCTCAAATTTTTACCAGGGCATGGTGAGGCCATACCATGGCACCATGCCAGGTGTCATGTTTTTCAAGCATTTATTTCATTTTTTCTATAGTTGAAAACCCAATAAACAAACGTTTGTGGTTGACTATTGCCACACATTTCATTGAAATATCTGCCCATTCCTTGTAAAAGGCATGAGAATTTACTAAATGGCACGAGCATGGTTTTCCAGGCCGTTCTTGTGCACCCTTTCATGCACCGATTGTTTGAACTTGAATTATGTGCATTAATGCCTAGAAAATGCACATAATCCCCTAAATATGGTAAATGAACCCAGAAAAGTGCCAAATTTGAACACGGTGATTTGTAGGGTGTATGTTCATCGTAGAAAAAAACTCATGGACAAAGGACAAAGGAAATTTGGATCCCCCTTCAATCTTGGTGATTTCCCCCTCGAAACCATGAAACTTCCTCGGTGATGGTTCGATTTATGAAAGGCGTGCATGATGACATAAGGAAAACATTCTCAAATTTTTACCAGGGAACGGTGAGGCCATACCATGGCACCACGCCAGGCGTCATGTTTTCTAAGCATGTATTTCATTTTTGTATAGTTGTTAACCCAGTAAACGACGCGTTTATGGTTGACTATTGCCACACATTTCCTTGAAATATCTGCCCATTCCTTGTAAAAGGCATGAGAATGTACTAAATAGCACGAGCATGGTTTTCCAGACCATTCTTGTGCACCTTTTCATGCACCGATTGTTCGAATTTGAATTATGTGCATTAATGCCTAGAAAATGCAAATAATCCCCTAAATATGGTAAATGAGCCCGAAAAAATGTCAAATTTGAACACGTTACATTTGAGGTTGTATGTTGATCGTTGGAAAAAAACCGAATGACAAACTAGGACGAAAATTTGGATTCCCCTTCAATCTTGGTGATTTCCCTCTCGAAAGCATGGAACTTTCTCGATGATCGTTTGATTTATGAAGGACGTGCATGACGACATAAATTAAACCTTCTCAGCTTTTAACCAGGGCACGGTGAGGCCATACCATGGCACCATGCTAGGCGTCATGTTTTTCAAGCACGTATTTCATTTTTCTATAGTTGATAACCCAGTAAATGACGCGTTTGTGGTTGACTATTGCCACGCATTCCCTTGAAATCTCTGCCCATTCCTTGTAAAAGGATTGAGAATTTACTAAATACCATGAGTATGGTTTTTCCAGACCATTCTTGTGCACCTTTTCATGCACCGATTGTTCGAATTTGAATTATGTGGATTAATGCCTAGAAAATGCACATAATCCCCTAATATGGTAAATGAGCCCAGAAAAATGCCAAATCTGAACACGTTGCATTCGAGGGGGTATGTTGATTGTAGAAAAAATTGAATGACAAGCTAGAAAGGAAATTTGGATTCCCGGCCCCTTCAATCTTGCTGATTTCCCCCTCGAAACCATGAAATTTCCTCGGTGATGGTTTGATTTATGAATGGCGTGCATGACGACATAAGACAGACATTCTCAAATTTTCACCAGGGCATGGTGAGGCCATACCATGGCACCACGCCAGGCGTCATGTTTTCCAAGCATGTATTTCATTTTTATATAGTACCCAGTAAACACATTTCCTTGAAATATCTGCCCATTCCTTGTAAAAGGCATGATAATTTACTAAATAGCACGATCATGGTTTTCCAGACCGTTCTCGTGCACCTTTTCATGCACCGATTGTTTGAATTTGAATTATGTGCATTAATGCCTAGAAAATGCACATAATCCCCTAAATATTGTAAATGAACCCGGAAAAGTGCCAAATTTGAACACGGTGATTTGCAGGGTTTATGTTCATCGTAGAAAAAAACTCATGGACAAAGGACAAAGTAAATTTGGATTCCCATTCAATCTCGGTGATTTACTATTGCACACGATTCATCTCCGTCGCCTTTCCGAACCGTTTGTGTTCACCCACACATGCAAAAGGAAAAAGAAAACCCTCGCCCACTTTGTCCCCACCCACTCGCCGCGGACTCCTCCGCAACTCTGCACCTCATCAACTTCTATCGTGGCGGCCACCCTAAGCTCGACGGCTGTTGTCGGCGGGCGGAGGTCGCGCTCCAAACGGCACGGGATTTCGCCCCTACCGCTTTCCGCCGCCTATCTGCACCGACATTCTAGACTCTGGTCGATTGGGGTTTTCTGCGGGATTGGGTGTAACACCCCCGGTGGTTAGCAACAGTAATCACTTTTGATAATGACATGTTAGCATGATCAACAGTGCATAATCATCATTAGCATCATATTGCATTTCAGCTCCTAAGTCAAATTCAAATTTAAACGAAAGTGGAATATGAAAGTTGTCCAACATAGAAACTAAAATGTTAGATAAATAACAAATATTCCAGAGGCTATTATAAAATTGAAACCAACATCATTGGAATTGGATAAGTGACTCGAACAACCTCAAACAGTGGATAAAGATAATATTTAATAACCATTTATTAAATCTGAAATAAATATGGAATTATATTTTGTCCAAACTAATTTTAGGTGTTAAGGAATAATGCAGTGGTATTTATGAACTAGGTCTCATG